>CAWUFW010006158.1:752500-1200011 GCA_963921515.1 Calotriton arnoldi
GATAGCTGTGTCATTGGTGACCAAACAGAATATGGCAGTCCATGTCGAGGTCCAAGGTGAGTGTCGCAGAGTGCATCGGGGGACAGTGGAAGGTGATGATGCAGAGGGCAGAACCAAGCAGAAACAGGCCACATGGCGGAGATGAATGCTACTGCGTCCTCCTGACCACGATGGCAGATTCATCCGCATCTTCGTCCTCTGCTGTTGCATGTGCCTCACATGTGGGTGGTGGTGTTCTGTCTCCAGCACTGTGTGGCACTGACACATCAGGGGCCAGAGATGTGGATGGGGTGGTAGCAGCAGCATGCATCAGCGCCAGGCCTTGTGGCAGCAATGCCATGAGGAGGGTCTTCAGGGCATTGAGGGACCCAGCTACCTCTCGCTGGTGTGCAGCCGTGGTAGCCGCTCTTTCCGCCTGCATCCGCTCCATGTTCTCCATGATCCTCCGCATGTGTCCCTACTCCCGGGTGAGATCGCTGGAGGCACTCTGACTAGACAGTCGTTCTTGTCGCAGAGTCAGGACTCTAGCGATGTCAGCCATGGTCCGT
Source organism: Calotriton arnoldi (assembly GCA_963921515.1). NCBI lineage: Eukaryota > Metazoa > Chordata > Amphibia > Caudata > Salamandridae > Calotriton > Calotriton arnoldi. Next base: position 753,049 of record CAWUFW010006158.1, read on the forward strand.
TGGAGAGCATGGAGCAGACTGTGGGTGTCGGTTAGGGACTGTGAGTGGTCCCTGATGGGACTTAGACACCCACGTATGGCGTCTAGTTTGGCTGCCATGCGGTCGAACCCCACCTGCACCTGTTCAGCCAGCTTCTCCTGGCACCCCAACACACAGCGTTGGAAGGCCATGTGTTCGTTGTGGGGGTCCTGGGAGGCAGCTGTGGTGGTGGGTGCTGCCTGCCGTGTGTGCTGTGCAGGGGGTGGATTCTCCTCGTGGCAGCTGGGCTGCCCTGATCCTGGAAGTGGGCTGCAGAGGCTCTTCACGAGCTGTTGGAGGGCGTCGGAGTCGAAGGTGTGGTGGTCCTCTTCATCATCAGAGAAGAGAGGTTCGGACTGCTCTGCAGGAGGTGTTGGATTTCCCCTGCAATGTGAAGGGAGATGCAGTTTAACATTGTGTTCACATGTATGTTGACGCATTGTACATGTTTACATTCAGACTGCATGACAGTGTACATTGTGACTGTTTGGGGGAGCTGCCTATTTGATGCGGGACAGTGGACATTCCGACTACATCACGGATGTGTGTTTGTACTTGTACATTGTCAACTCACATTTCCCTGCAGTGCCAAATGTGATTGGCCAGTTTCTACGCACAATCGGCACCAGTTGTGTCCTCTATTCTGTTGTGGACATGTTTCGGTTTGTACCACATCGTTGTCAATGTTGATGTGCTCTGCATGTAATGTGTGTGTGCCGCATTTTGGGGGAGTCACCCCTGCAGCTCTGATTTAGCTGCCCTTATCCCTTTCATGCAGTGGGCCTCTGGGTTCTGTGCTTATGCAGTGCTGAGATGTTCCATACCTGTGTGCATTGGTCTCTTGGTGGGAGTTGTGGGTCTGGGGCATGGTTTGTCCACAGATGTGCTATGCTTCATGGTGCATGTGTGCCATTGTGCCCATCTCCCCCCGTCCCCCCAGTCCTTGGTGGTTACTCACCCTGTTGCTGTTGTGTCCGGTCATGTTGAGCAGTGTCCGGTCCCCCAACTCCTGCCACCGTCTCCCCACTGATGACTGTGGACACCATTTCCTCCATCTCGTCCAGCTCCTCCTGCGGCGCTGGACTCCCACCTCCAGTCTGCTTTGCTGCCTTCCGGTTGTTTGCAAGTTTCAGCTTGGTTTTGTGCTTCACATCATTCCAGCGCCTCTTGACCTCGTCCATTGTCCTCTTCAGCACTCCGACTTCATTCACCTTGTCCACGATGGTCTGCCATATTCCATTTTTAGTTGCCAGTGACACAGTGGAGGTGACGAACAGTGGTTGATGGTGTTCTATCACCTCCGTTATCAGGATCCTGTTTTCCTGCGGACTGAACCGCTTCTTCCTGCTCTTCTTGTCCTTGCCCTTCCCTGACCCCGAGGTCCCTGGCTGTTCCTCCGGGGGGCTTGTGGGGTTATGGTTGTCCTCTGTACTTGCTCCGGATGCCTCCATTGTGCTTCGCTGTTGTTTGGCTTTTATTGGTATGTTTTTTTTCTACTTTTATAGTGCATTTTCCCGCATGACGCATGGGAATTGCAGGCCTGTGGCTGGTTTTCGTAGATTTTTGTATCGCGATTGGCTTCATCGCTACTATTTTCGCGTTGGGGTTTCGCGTTTTTGCGGCGTCGCGTTGTTTTTAACGCGTTCATTTGACGCGTTGTCGCATGGTACCGCCGTGTTGTGAATACCACGGTGACACGGAGTTGTTTTCCCGCAATAGACTGCGATGTGAAGGGTTGCGTTAAGCTACACTTGCAGTGGTTATCACACGTTCTTGAGAATATGCCCCCATGTTTCTAATCCTGCCATTGCAAACTTTATTTTTGTTCACTTAAAATAAATGAAGACTACAATTTCCAGAATGCTTTAGGTTGTTACCTGAAAGACTAGAATTGGAAACTTAGGGCTGGTTTTAAATATTGGGAGTTAGGATTTCCTCAGCAATGTCAGAGGTCCCGACTGGTCTGGCGGTCGTTTAACTCATTGACAGGAACCACATCAAGGGAAATACTATCAACGAATTGTAACTTTGCCGTATGGCTTCGTCAAACAAGATGGAGCTGTATGGCAAAGTTATATATTTTTATCTTCAAGAACAAAACCCCAAAGTAGGATTTGTTTCTGAAAATAAAAAAGTAATGCCTTCCCTCACCATGGGAGTTATCTCCCATGATGAGGGGGCCATTTTGCAGTTTTTACTGTCCCTTACCACCAGGGTTTAACATAAACTAAATTAATTATAACTAATCAATGACAACAGCAAAACTTAAAATGTAAACACAAAAATTAATCTAATTGTTTCTATTTATGTATCCCTAATATAGGAAACAGCAGTGGAGTAAATCTGAAAATCTAAAGATGAAAATAAAAGAATCTCATTCATAATCTTTATTCGATTTAAAAAAACCATAAAAGATACAGCTTTGTGCAATACATGTGTATCGGAAATATCAGAGACAATGTGTATGATGCAGTCCAGGCTTATAGATATTGGTTACATTGTTATGGCGAGACATCTATGTAAAATTTAATAAAATCAGTTTTAGATATGGGTAATAACATTTAAATGACACCTTGGGCACACATAGTTAAAAATATAAAACAAACCTGAGACTAATAAAGTGCAAATGCTTTTGATATCTTCTTTCCTACCTAGGGGCATTTCAACTAGATACAACACTGCAAATGCTCACTTAATATAGGACCAATAAAGTGCATAACATTCACCACCGAAGATAAAGTGCGAATGCGTCAAGCACTTGTTGATAAATTTCAAATACGTAAAGTATAGTTTCGTGGGTTTCAATCTAAATGTACAATACTAAAAGTCGAGATTGATAGTTATTATCATAACATTTTTTTAAAATTTCAATCCATTTCGCTTACGTGTTAGGTTAACAGCAAATAGATATCTACTTAGACTAAAAACCATTTTCTGAGATATGTCTGTTTTTAAAATGTGGAGTGCTTCTAAATGCAAGCTAAATCCAATAGTAATACATATCGGTTTGATCCGCTTTTCCGGGGAATAATGTAAGCTGGACGGAAAAATAATAAGTGAGCATCATTTTCGACTGCATTTTGTGTACAAAGGCTGCAGATGGCGTCCTTTTCGTCTGTGTTGTTATGCAGCCACTTCAATGTATTTAAGTTAGTCTGCAAGACATCGAAGCGAAACTTCATGTACAGCGACTTTGCTAGTGGGGGCTGTATTTCGTCCATAAAGACCTCAAACAAGGGGGCCGGTTTTATGATTAAAAACTGCGTGGTCAACCTTCCTGCTTTTGGACTAGAATGTAAGCTATCCTGGCAGTATGACCAGTAGATGTTTTTCAAAATTCTTTTTGAGTGGTAAGTTAAAGATTGAGGGTCATCCCAGTAGCTTCTTAGGCCTAGTTTGTAAAACCAACTGTGCACATGTCGTAGCCATGGAAGGGTTGCATTAGGGTCATGTTCCAATATCTCCCTTAGCCCATCTGTGCAATGTTTGAGCTCTTGCGTGGTCCACAAACGTACCCAAAATAACAGGGGCCTTAATTTGGCTTGATGGTCAATTCGCCTGAGATTTAAATCTTGTATTATGGGGATCATGGGAGTGCGTACCGGGAGCTGTAGCAACATCCTTATGAATCTATTCTCTTCCACAATCAACTTATCCTGGGTGTTGACACCCCACAGTTCTGCGCCATAAAGGGTTGCTGTTTGCTCCCTACATTTATAAACTTCTAGGGCTGGTGACACTGCTTTGGATGTGCTTTTTTATGTTTTTCGCTATTGCCATGGAATTTTGGGTCAAAATAGACTTACATTTGAGTATATGAGGTTTCCATGTTAATTTGGTATCAAGGGTAATACCCAAATAGTTGAAGTTCGGCACATGTTCCAATTTTTTCTTTCCTACAATGAGTTTTTTCTTGAAGGATTTATGTGGATTTAGGGTCATATATTTAGTTTTATTTGTGTTTATTTCTAAACCTTTTTCCATGCAGTATTCGCTAAAGCAATCTAGAAGGTTTTGCAGAAAGAATCACCTTTCTAAACTACAAACTCCACAACCACACCTTTACAACTAAGACCCTTTTTACGATGTCGGTTGGTCTGCATACTGGAACCGCCCAACCATAGTTCGGCGGTTCCGCCCGCAGAATTTGGATGTGACCACCCCTAGAGCGGTCAGAAACATCCATTTTACAATTGTAACTTGTGCGGCAGAGGAAAAGGCCCACAGCACAAGCTACAAGTGTAAAATGGATGTTATTGAACATGCCTGCCACAAGGTGCAGGGATGTTTAGGGTGCACAGGCCCCATAGCAGAGGACCAGGTGGAAAGGGGGCCCTGTGAGGGGCCCCCAAAGTCACTTCCAGATAGCCTTTGAATGTCGGAAAGGCCAACATGAGAAAGGCTGTGGTAAAGTGACATCATAATCCTGACAGCGGAGCCGAGGCTGGCTCTGCTGTCATTATGGGATTATGTGTCATTCCAATGCTCCAACAGGCTCTAAGAGCCCATCAGAAGTGCAGCAGAATCACCCTGTGGTTTTCGCTCTGACCGCCAGTATTGGAAACCGGCGGTCGGAGGGAAACCATTGATGTCGGGTGGAAAGCCTCTGGCAAGCTGTCAGATGGCTTTCTGCCAGACATCGAAACCGGGCCCTAAGTAAATATAACTTTGCAATAAAAAAGCCTTGCCCCTGTATAGTTTAAAACAACTTGCACAGAATAAAACCTAGAAATAAACCAAACTATTTTTTATGCATATAATCCTAACAAACCTTCATTTTAAACATGTAAAAATCAAGCACCTGTCCCATAACTAGCAAAAAAAAAAAAAATGCCTTGATCACCATTGCTACAAAATCAAACAACATAAAATCTGTAAGTATAAACGTAAAAAATGGAATGTGCATTTAAATATTAATGCTAATTAAAAATGAAGTTTGTACACACAATTAATTAATATGTAACTCTAAAATTCACAGATGTAATAGTGGAAAGAGCCACTTACATCACATTTCAAAAAGAAAAACTGGTATGGTCCCATATGGGCTATATTTACAGCAAAGAGAGCATCAGCATTGACAAAACGCCCTGAAAATGCATAAAGTCTTATTCAGGTGCATGTCATGGGAGGGTAATACTGAACATTAGAGAACAGAATCACCTGCCAAACATGACAAAATTAGAAGCTAGAAATGTAATATAAAACATTAGGGAAGCAAGCACTACTTCCCAATTACCTACAGGAACAATTTTAAAAACTATCATGCCAATGGTACCTGACTTTACCACAGGGCAATTCCCAGGCATGCCAAATTTAAAAAGACGTATAGCACATACCAGGAAATTAAGAACTGAAATGCTTGCTGCTCCTAAAAAATTCCAAGACATATATATATACATAAGTATAGCTGTAGGAAAGTGCCTCTTTTGACATGGTTAGCCCCCACTTTTTGTGTGATGTCTGATGTGATTTCGAACTGTAAGTGCACTGGGTCCCTGCTAACCAGGTTTCCAGTGCCAGATCTCTTTCTCAAAAACTGTACCATGATTGGCACCACTTCAGTTACTCCTGTAAGTCCCTAATAAATGGTACCCCTGGTACCTAGGGCCTCTGGCGCTGCAGTACTGGCTGTGTCACCCCAGGGCCCCGTCACCAAGACTATGCACTCTGCCATTGCAGACTGTGTGTCTTGGTGCAGAGAAATCCGAAGAGTCGACATGGCACTCAGCCCTGTGTACCATTCCTCCCATACACTGCATGGGGTATAGGTAAGTCACCCCTCCTGCAGGCCTTTAGCCCTAAGGCAGGCTGCACTACATCCTATGTGTGGGCATATCAGCATGAGCAAATATGCCCCTACAATTTCCTAGGTCCATGCTTGCTTCACTGATTTCTAAGGTGTTTGTTATCAAACATCTTGTCTTAATAAACCTTACTGATTCCATTATTGGATTTGTTAATAAATTCACACAGTAAACCCTTTTAGAGGGTCCTCTGAAAAGCTACCAAGCACTGGTGTGGTTCCTGACTTGTTTTCACCAGCCTGCCACTACCAGACATGTTTCTGACCTCATGGGGTGGGAACCAACACTCTCAGAGGACACAGACAAAGCCTGCTCTGGGCAGAGGTGCCTCACACCTCCTCCAGGACAGGATGGCCTTCCTGGGTGGAAAACTTCAAAGGCAATGTCGCCTTTGAAGTCCAACCTAGGAACCTTCATATAGTGGGGGAGGCCAGGCCCCCTTTCCTGCCCCACTTTTGGTGGGAGGAAAGGTGGGAAAATTAGCTAGATTAGGAGGTGTGTCTCCACTTAGCTTACACCACCCCTGGGGGGGGGGCAGGTGAGGAAGTGGTTACTGGGGGGTAGAGGTACCCTAAAGGTAAGTAGCCCATTGGCTACTACCTGTCTCCCCTTATAACGCCCCTAAATTCAGTATTTAGGTAGCACCCCGAGACCTGAACATCAGATTCAATGGACAAGAGAAGACCAGGACAAAGAAGACATGCTGCTCAAGAACTGAAGCTCTGCTGCAGAAGAAAAAGGTGCCAAACACTGCCTACTGCTCCCAAGGCTCAATAATCACTGCTGCTGTGTCGTCCTGAAACCTGAAAGGACTCCAAGAACCCCAGAGCACCTCCAATGTTCAAGAAATAACTGTGAAGCTCCCTTGGATTGAAGGCATCAACCCCTGCACACATAGGGACTGATCCCATGAAGTCCAGTTTGTCAACGTGCTGTTCCCCAACAAACTCGATGCAGCACCAAAGCGAGAAAATGTACAACAGCTCCAGAGGGTCAGATATGCCTCCCCACCAAGTTTGAACACACCGGGAACGACCGGAGCTGGGGCGTACTAGTACCCAATGTACCGGACCCTCAACGGCAAAGAACAAGAAGAACAGTCTCTCCAAACTACCGAATCATCAAAAGCAAGCACACATCAAGGGGTGGTGAAACACCTGAGACCCACCTTCTGAGTGGCCCAGCTGTCCCGAGATTGCCTTTCCAAGTTGCCTGCTCCTGACCGCGAGGACCTCAGGGATGCACAACGCCTGGCTTTTTTTATTTTTATTTTTATTTTATGCGTTTTTATATAGCACGGACTTTACCCGAAGGTGTCAGAGCGCTTCACAATAGGAATAGTAACGTTACATGAGGAGAAGATTACAAGTGGGCATATTACAAAAGCAAGCCTGACCTGTTTGCTCTGCACCCGGCCCCACCAGCCCTAGCACTGACCAACAAGCTCTGCTCCCATGATCACCAGGCCCTTGTGACCTCCTCCCTTCAAGGAGACCCACCGGATTTACCTGTAAGTCCCTCCTTGCAGGGCTTTTTCAAGTGGCCACCTTCGCGCACCTGCTTCCAAGACCTCAGCAGCTCTGCTCCCAGCTGATCCGGGACGCTCCTGAACTTCTCCTGCTGGAACTTTGGACCTGGTCCTGACATCAGCCTAAAGCGAGAAGGTGAACTTTGTGAAAGCATCGCCTGAATTTCTATGCATTTTTATGCTTTTTCCCTATTGTTTCCTATGGTGCGTAATTGCGCACAGAAGTGATATATTTTTTGAACATGGAAAAATCGTAACTCCAAAAGTAGCTACCTTAGAACTGTGTTTATGGTCTTAGACATTATACAAAAATCAACATTATTTTTACGAATTGGTCTCAGATTTATTCTTGAGTCTGTGTCTAATTTTTTGCCTCTGTGGGTACAACAAATGCTTAACACTACCCTCTGATAAGTATAACTGCTCGCCCACACTACCACAAAAAGAGAGTTAGTATTTTATACTTTTACCTCTACCTGCCTTTTGGGGATTTCTCGCACTCTCTACATAGTGTACTTCATTTTAGTACATGTACAGAGAGGCGGTTTCCTACAGTACAAGGTAACTTAACTACAACAGACAGTGAGTAACCTAAACTAATAATTTATGCAACAGAAAACAACCTTCTAAGACTGACACAAAGTTGCCCTCCACCATTCACACAAATATACACCATACACGATGAGTACCACAGCACAAACATACCATTAGTATATGCACTTCTGCCTATCGAAGTGCTACATACCACGGACTACTTACTCAAATAAAATCAAAAAGTAACAATTACTATACCCCAAAAATTATCACTGACCTTGAACAAGCAATGGATAGTTCCATATTAAAACATACCACTATACACCTATACAGAGCTGTCACTCTCACTTCCATCAGAGTATTCGGAAATACCTCCAAAATTCTACACTAAGGGCCTGCTTACGAGTACAGTGGTCCCAAGAGTGCCATACCCGCTGTGACAATCTGACAGCCGCTTCCTCTGCAGTCCGGCCACCGAGGAAGAGGTTGGCGGTCAGACCATCACAAGCCAGACGCAAGACCGCTGCCACTGCCAGAATCCTGGATTCTGATGGGGTGGCGGTGGGGAAAGTAGCAGTCTCTGGTGACTGTGACAATGCCGGCAGCGCTGTGCAGATTACGACCTGCCTTACCACTGACCTTTTTATGGCAGGACCCCGCCATGAAAAAGAAGGGAGGGGGCCCCAAGCAGGGCCCCAGGGAGTTTGTTGTAGTCCATGGGGGTGTGCATGGGGGCACATGTTGTGTCTCCCTCTTTTTGCACTATCATTTGTGCACTGTGTGCCATGCACGACATGGTGCATGGTACACAGTGCACCGATGTGCAAGAGGCGGTGCCACGACAGTGGCATGTGCTGCAGGCTCTCTATGAGCCAAAGCATGCCAGTCGTAGCACCACTGCCACAACACTGACAGCCTGACAGCTAACTTGTAATGTGGTGGTCAGGATGCTGTCAAAGTCATAATCGGGGTCTAAGTGTGCAGTATGCAATAAATGCCCAATATGCCAATGAGATAAAAATTAATTGACATTCCATATGTCTAGGGTGCAGAAATCGCAAACCAATATAACCTCCTCATATATTCTCCTCAATACCAAACACACAAACTCAAGCTAAGTCCCCTAATGGGCTATTTAGAAATACTTGAGTTGGCAGACTGTAGTCACAGATACCAAACCAAGGGGCATATTTACAACGAAGTGGCAGAGTGCGGCAGAGTGCGGCGTTAGCCTCCTTGGCTTAACGCTGCGCTCCGCCACTTCAGAAACGCAGGGCTGCACCATATTTACAACAATACGGTGCAGCCCTGCGTTTCCCCTTGTGCTAGTGCTAAACTTAGCAGCCTAGCACCAATGCAGGCACCCTTGCACCATAGTGCAAGGGTGTCTGCGATGAGGGGAAGATTGTTCATGTGCAGGAAGGTCTCCCTACCTGCACATAAACAATCTTTAAATGGTGTTTTGTATTTTTATGTGTGCTGCTTAGTGCAGCACACATAGGAGTTACAAAACGTCATAATTTAAAAAAAAATTATGTGGAGAAAGGGTCACCTTCCTGCACATAAACAATCAATGGCCTTTTGCTGTTTCTATGTGTGCTGCATTATGCCGCACACATGGAAATAGAAAAACAGAGGAGAAATAAAGCATTTCTCCTTGTTTCGCCTGTTAAAGAACAGGTTTCCCCTGGTCTAAATTTTGGCGCTGCCTCCTTTTTACGCCACACTTGTAAATAGGGGGATGCGCCAATCAATGGGTGTTGCGGTGGAATGCCCACCGCAACACCCATTGCCCTCCCCTTTCACACTTGAAAGGGTGTCTTGTTTACAAGGCAGTGCTAAGCCACTTTGAGTGGCTTAATGCTGCCTTGTAAATAAGGCGAAGCCCCTATCGCCACCACAACATCACTAAAAGTGAAGCTGTGGTGGCATTAGGGGCATGTAATAGTGCCCCCCAAGTATCAAATACCATGGTGGAATATTTATGATAGTACTTTGTACTCTAAAATATGAAACTTTAGTTCTTACCTCATATTTCCATGACCAGACATTCTGTAATTTGTGATGAGCACCAAATGTTTCATCACTCAGTTTTCTCACAGTTCTACTAATAAAAAATAGTACATTATAGGTGTGGTTGTGCTTCTTGTAATAGACAGGCACAAGTCAAAACTGTGACTGGGTACTGTTAATGTGGTGTTCACATTGTTAAAGTTTTGCTCAATTCCGATCCCATGCAAAAGGCATACCCATGTGGGTTGTGGCTTTATCAGGACGAGTGTAGGAACTTTGGATGGAGCTACTTTTGCTATTTGCCAGTAGTTCTTGAGTTTTCTGTCACAGAAAATGGAAGAAATAGTGATTTTGTTACCCATACCAGGGCATTCTTGCAAATCAAACATTCTGTAATTCGTATAAGCCACATCACACTGGATTCCTGTGCTATATAGAAATGTTAGTAGCTGATAGTTTTCGCTGGGATCTAGCCAACCCCAGTATAAATAATGCAGGCATTCTCTATGGAAACTTCGACATCAAGAACTTTTCCAGGTGTCTAATGTTTGGATCTCTGCTGAAACCCATTGATACCTCACATCTAGGAGACCAAGAGAAACACAGATTGGGGTCAAACCTTGGCAGCTATTTGCTTCTGCATGATAGAGACTGGGGGAAAGTTCCAGGTTTTGATTTTAAAACATGCAAAACATCTGACAAACTTCATCTTTATTGCTTTCTACTGGCTTTCAGGTTGCTTTTTACACCTGAGACTTTGTACATGATACAGGCAGTTTTGAAGGTGCTGGTACATTTCTGGTAACTTTCTAAGCAGCCTTAATGTAATATCTGTAACCAAAAGACAGGTACCCCAGCCTGGGGTTTTGCTTCTTTCTGCTTTCCAAATTTCCAAAATGCACTGCACCAAGCTACTTCCTGTGGGCTCTCTAAAACCATATTAGGTCCATGCATGCATACTATCCCCATATTCAGGAGACCCAGAGAACACAAAGATGGGGGCTCAATTGTTTTCTATAATTCGCTCCTCCGGCAGGATTGACAGAATTTTGGGCACTGCATATTACACTTATAATGCGGAGTTCTGGCCAAATTCTGCTGACCTCTGCGTGGTGGAGTTTTTCTCATGCATGGCTTGAAAATGGTAAGTTAGTGAGGGCGAGCAAGATTTGGCATCCCCTAGTGCAGTTTTCAGTTGCTAGGAGGACAACTGGCAAGATTTCTCTAACGCTGGCAGTTACGGGTGGTCGCAAACGTTTGCAGTCAGAAAACTGCCGCTCTAGTAGAAAATCTACTCGAGAGGCAGCAAAATCAATTTGAGAAGCTGCGCCCTCTGGTGCACTGTGAGATGCTGTTCGCACTGATTCTTTGGTGCACAATGAGCTGCCGCCACTAAATCACAGTGCGAGCAGCATGACGTGCCTTTTCCACCCACTCACAGAATCTCATGAAATGAAACTCCACATGGTCTGCGGAGCCTAGAAATTACAAAGTTTTGAAAAAAACTGTCAAAGGTGGTACTCATTGTAGTCTTCCAGTCAGGCAATCAGGGTGAGGGATGATTGTCTTCAAGCAATGGAAACCTTAGGATGTGTAGATGTTAAAAATACATGGTTGTGGTGTGGTATATGTTCCTATACCACCCAGGGATCATATCTACCACCAAAAGACAAATAATCTGAAAATGCATTTCTGTTCCAGTTGCTTTTCAATTTTCTCAAGTGCACTGCATCCAGTTTATGATCTGTGGGTACCATGAACCCATCAAAAACCCATACATATCTAATACTCAGAGGCACAAGAGACCCAGGAAAATGATGTCAGTGGTCAAGCCTTGGCCTCGATAGATTCCTGCAAAAGGGATACTGGAGGAAATTACCATCTAATTACAAAGAATGCTAAAAATCTGTCTGAGGTCATGTTCAGCCTGACCTTGTGTCCAGCCAATCAGATTGAGGGATGGGTCTGACACTCAGGGGCCGATTCCGATCTCGGCCGGTAGTGCTCCGAATCGGATTCGGCTTTACCGGATCCGATTCGGAGCCCTGTTTCCCGACCGAACCGTACGCGGGTCCGGCCGAGCGAGTACGATGCGAAATCGCCGACCGACTCGTCCGGGCGTCCCGACCGCTCCGACCGACTTCGCTCCCGGCTCGGACTCGACTCGCACCGCGCAATGGAGACGTTTCCCGGCCGGGTAAGTACGATGCGCGCCGCGAGCAGTCCGACCGAGCCGCGCACTCCGGCTCGTAAGAGCTGTCGGAGCCGTACTTTGGGGTCCGTGTCGGACCCCCTGTACGCGTAGCCGCACGAGTCGCACACAGGGGGACCCATGGGTCCCCCTACCTATGCGTGTACGGCGCGAATCGCTCGCCGCGTACCCGCTGTAGAGGCGCCCTTGTCCGACTCGCACCCATTGAGTCAATGGGAGCCCGCGTACGCGTTGTGCGACCGGCTCCCATTGACATCAATGGGAGTCCGACCGACTCGAGTCCGATAACATACGGACGCATCGTAATCGTTCGGTCGGACTGCACGGGTCCGATTCGGTCGGAAATCTCTCCGGGTCCGGCTCGGTCGGAGAAATTTCCGGCCCGAATCGGAATCGACCCCTCAGTGGTAGAAACCTCAGGATATGTAGAAGATAAAAATATATAGTTGTTTTATGTTTCCATACAGCCATGGGTCATACATTCAACCAAAGGCAGGTATCCTACTGCTACTTCTTTCTAAATTTCCCAAATGATCTGCACCCTGTTTATTGCATATGGGTACCCCAAGCTCACAAAAATGTCCCCCTGTCTAGACCCCACACTCAAGAGACCCAAAAAACACAGATACAATCGAGCCTTGGCAGGAATATATTTTTGCAGGATAGAGACTGAAAGGAATTACAATATTTTGGAAAAAAATAACAAAAATCTTACGAATGTAATGTTCAGCTGGCTCCACCAAAGAGCGAGTCAGAGCAAGGAAGATCTGACTTGCACCAACTGATTTTTTAGGTCATAACAATTTAGGAAATACAGAGTTGTTATATTTTTCCATACATTAGTTTAATATCTGTTGTCAAATTAGGGGTGCACCATAACTAGTGATTCTGCCACAATTTAGTGATATGTGCTTATATTATATATTTGACTGTGTGAACTAAAGGGCATATTTATAATTGTATCGCACAGCGCAGCAAGTTACCTTGCTGTACTGCTCTGCATTATAGAGAAAGGGCAGGAATGCGCTGTACTTAAAATTGTACGGTGTATTTCTGCCTTTTCTCAGTGCTGGCACATAATGTGCTGCCTAGCATCAACACAGGCACTCTTCCTCCATGGTGCAAGGGTGCTTGCATTGTTAGCAGGATTGTTTTTGTGCAGGAAGGGGCTCCTTCCTCACAAAAACAATTCCTGGGACCTTTTCTCTTTCTAAGTATGCTGCCTGTAGAAAGGGGAAAAACAAGGAGAAATATATTTCTCCTCATTACGCCTCAGTTGGGGAGGAGTGGCAGTTTTGCTGCATTCCCAGGTCTACCACTTCTGGTTTCTGCATGGGAACATGCAAGCACCTCCCATGGAACGTCTCCCTGGAGCAAGATTTATCAAGCCACTCAGGCCATCAAGGCAGCATTACGTGGCTTGATAAATCACATCTTAGGGATGTGTTGCTTTCGCACCCTTTGCATGGTGCAAAGCGACACAACCCTTTGATTAGTATGGCCCTACATTTCTTAGGAAAACCCACACAACTGTGTTTTTGCCAGACTCCAGGCATTCACAGCAATATTTCATTTCCTAGTGTTAGGTTAGTATATGAGGATCTGTTTGCCCATGTGAGAAAAACAACAAAATATTGATAATTGTTGGTTTAAGGTTTTCATGTTCTGGTAGTGAAAACCCCTAAAGTTATTTTTCACTATTTGCATGTCCTATCTCTCTCAAAGGATAATATTTGGTTGCCTTATTACGGTCAATAAGTGATAACTCAAGTTTGGGAGCAGACAAGAAAATTATGTTTACACTCAAATTAATTGTAATTGAAAACCTTATTTAATGGTAAAGACCTATTATAAGTCACAAGTCTTAAAATTCCACTTGTAGAACATTGACATTTCCTTGACCTAACCATTTGGCACCTGCTGCCTGGGTCTTGGGTCACATCAATAGATGTAGATGACAGTTGGCTTTTGTGTAATTCTCCTAGACAGTGAAACAAATGAGGACTAGAAGCTGGCAGGATTGGCCTTCCTGCCAAGATGATTGATGGTGGAGCTGTTCCCTGCCTCTATTACATTTCACAGGACTGTCCTTGCCCACACACAAAGGGACTTGACACCAACCTATTATGACCACAGACAACTCTGAGCCTGGAAAGGGGGAGCTTCCATAACCCGATGTGGGGGTGATATAGGTGTTTCCCCACACTTCAAATGCTGGCACCAGGTATGCATATTGGTCCATTTGAACCTCTCATCAGATCACTTCTGAACCTGTGGAAGAATCAGATAAAAGACTGCTCTGCTACCCTGCTCCTGGAAGGACTGCCATGCTGCTTGTCAAGGAAGACTGGACCTGTTCCTTGACCCCAGAACCACCAGAGTGATTCCAACACTAGCTGACTGGCCTACTCTTCTTTGCTATAGGGACAAAATATGTATCAGAGACCTGTCATGCATCTGCCCAGCTGCCAAACTCTACTGGACCTGCCTGTAACCTAGGCCACCATTTTGGAGGTCAGTGCTCTAGTGCTCATTTCCTTTTTGGCTATTCTCGTGATTCCTCTAGTGTGCACCCTTAGTGAATCCCTCCACACGCTTCACTTATTAAACAGGAGATACTTCTCCTTTCCAATAATAAAACCCACCCCTGTCCTGTGCAACCAGCATTGCCACAATTTATGTGTAACCTGTATAGGTTTATTGGTTTGGTATCCTCCATATGAGTATAGACAATCACAGTTATAGGGTTTCTGCATTGTACAAACTGTAAACAATGTGAATCTCTGTATAAGTATGGGCAATCACAGGTATGGGGTTTATGCATTGTACAAATGTAAGATGTGAATCCTTCATTGAAAAGAGCAATGTACAACCAAGTATCTGTGTCTAAAACAAATGCTTGGTCACTTACATGTCCGAGCCAACACTCCTCTGATCTCTGTTGAATGCAGTGTACAGGACATTGACGCGCACATGCATGCATGCGCAGAACGTTATGGCAAGACATCGCACGTAGTGGTGGCCATATTGGATGTGGCATGAGTATATAATGCCACACCCAAGTTCCAGAAGGTTCTTAGCCTTCCGGATTCCCTGCAGATACACGCTGGTAGCTAAGGACGCTTATCTGGTTTCACGACATGCTGGATCTTGTGTTTTGATTCCACGGCAACCACAAAGCTCCGCCGGTTCTTCTCTGGACGCGCAACCTGCTGAGAGGAAACACGACTCGTGAGTTATGGTGCCCAACACAAGTATTATGTCTGAACTGGGGTGGCGGAGTGAGCTAAAGAATGATGATGGATTAAACCCAGATCAGTTGACTGGGGGTGAGTGCTTGCAATGTTCAACACTCCGTCCATCATCCCCTTTGGTTTTGCCCAACGCAAGTAAGACTTAAAAGAAAACATTCATTTAAGAAATAATTTTTGGAACAATCTAGAAAGACTTATTGATGCAACAAGGACTGGAGGAAAGGAATCATAACTCATATGTTTCCAATCATGCTTCTCAACAACAATTATTATCAATGTTATATTTGTATGAAAGCAGATGCTTCGCTGTATTTTATACTTCTGCACAAGAGTTTGTTTTTACAGCTTTCTAGGTGTCAGCAGTGGTTATACAGAGGTAGGAAGAATAAAAAGGCGCCGTTGATAACTAGGTGGTTATTGTTTATTTTTTCTTTCATTCTGTTATCTGTTTTCAATACCACACTCTTCATGCTCTACACGAAGAATTCTTACCAGAACAGTTGATTTCCTCTCACTCACCCAATGGATGCTTAGCAGACCAAAAGTTGATCGTAGGTAGCACTTTGAAAATAACACTGCTTATTAGCAATAGTTTAAAAGGGAACAAACAGGTCTATATTCATAAACCAGAAAACGTAATAGTGCTTTCTTGTTGCCTCGCAGGTCGACATCTAAGGGTCCTAAAGCGTCCACCGCCCTCCCTCCTCCCTAAACTCAACTACATCTTCCGTGTGTTACAAACCACACACAGGTTATAAGGTAGGGTGCTGGCAAATTAGTCCATAACATCTCTGCGAATCGAACAGTGTGGACTTCAGGTAAGAACACATTGTTAATCCTGACAGCTACTTCAGAGGAAAGCCAGCGTGGATGCACACAGTGAGTGCACCACCAGCGTGCCATAGTTGCTCCAAAGGCAAGCCCGCCTGGTGGTTTGAAGTCATCCCCCATCAAGTACTCTAAACAAGAGCTACTGGAATTTTCCACCACCTTGCCAGGGCCTGCCATTATGCTTTAGACCATTCTACAAAAGACACACAATTGATGTACGGAATGCAGAACAAATCAAAACATTCACCCCCAGTCAAAAGATCTGGGTTAAATCCAACATTCTTTTGCTCACCATGCCACCCCAGTTTAGACCTGGCCATATGCAAATCAGTCTTGACCCTGTGCCTCATGGGAACAGTCCAGCCCGAACTGCCAAACCAGGTCCTCCCTGGACCGGAAACAAGCATCCTAGGACCGGTTTCGGGGTTTCACCCCTCATCAGCCAGGATACGGCAGGAACTAGGTGTACAAACTTCAAGTTTTCTCCCCTGGACTCACTAAAGGCTAGGACAGAAGGCAAGGCAACAGACACCCTTAAGACCTTGGCCAAGTTCTTCTCTATGACCTGCAGGTCCTTAGTCAAACACAAACTGTTCCCCAGATCCTGAACACTTGACTGACTAGAGAGTGTACTCCTCCTGGCCCAACTGTGGGTTTCCTTGGAACCGACGCAGCATGAAGCAACTCGATGCAGCACGATGCAGGCCCTCGCATCTCAGCACCTCACAGCTTCTGATTGGCAGCCTCATCAGAACTGACGCAAATCAACACAACTTGATGCAGCACCTCACAACTCCTGATCCACAGCCCCATTAGAACCACCGCAACTCAACGCAGTGTAAGGCATCTCTGCCCAAGTACACCCAGGTACACTGCCAAGAGGGCCAAATTCGGTCCTGTACCCGACCCACAATCCATTGAGGTCGGCTTGAACTTGTGACTTTTTCCCTGTGAAACCATATAACCCCAGTTGGCGCTTTGTACTTTTGGGTGCTATTTTCATTTAAGACTTTGAAATGGCATATCTCCAGTTCTACTAATTGGATTTTTGTTGTCCTGATATAATTGTATTTATGAAAATGCACTCTATGTTTTTAGATTGGTGTGGGTTTTTCTTGTGTTGTGTTTTCACTTCATTACTATTTGAGTGAGGAATAAATACTTTACATATTGTCTTTAAATTAAGCCTTACTGCTTTTGAGCCAAGCAACCAGAGGAATGAACAAAGGTTAATTAAGTGACTTTTTGTGGTTCACCCTGGTGAGGATTGTGGTTGTCGCTAGGAGTGGGCGAAAGAAACCCTTGGGGCTGGCAGTTGGATGGTACATCAGCCCTGCTACTAACTGACCAGTCAGGGCCTCTGACATGTCAAAAGGGCTGGGCAGAGTCAGGCGCCTCAGGTCCCATCTGAATGACTGCCTTGGATGTAGTGGTCCCCAAGAGGTACTGGCCTGCCACTAAACCGAGAATAGTGATATCAGTCACAGGCCCGGACATATTAGGATGGATTTTCATTCAGCAACTTTAAGCCCACCTCCAGCACTCCTGCGGACTGCCGTCAGCTGGCGTGCTGGACTTGTTTTTGTGTGTGTAATAATCTCCCTTGCTAACATACAATACAACTAACTACTGTGCCAAGGACCTCGAAATTCCTTAAAGTGGCCCGACCCGACAGCCTGCTACTTTCATATGTTCTTCCCCCTGGAACACTTTCTGAAGGATAGTGAATGGTGCTAACAAAAAGGGAAGACTGCTTACAGGTGATGGCATGCAGGAGCTGCCCTCGTTATAATTCTTATTTTACTTTGCATGCCAGCAGGGCCGGCTTTAACACTGGTGGCGCCCTGTACGACAATGTTTGTTGGCGCCCCCTCAATGACCACCTCTGCCATGGTTTCCCTCACTAGCACCCTTTAACAGTGCCCCTCAAGTCTCCATAACCACTGTCTCTCAGATTTATTTTGTTTTATAGCACCACTCATACCAGTGTAAGGTGTCAGAGCACTTTACATCACACACACATTGCACAGAGACAATCATATGTGTGTAAGCCAGTGTATAGGAAATGTTACATCAGTCAGGACTACAAGGTGTGGTGTAGGAGTGACATGTCAGCGATACTGGTAGGCAATATAGTTTAAGAGTCCATATTCTGGAAAAGCACAAATTCAGAATTTAAAACATAACATAATTGTTAGGGGTTTGCTTTAATATTAATAATTGTTTTCTAACCAAATGAACCCTTTTGGCAAGATTAGGATAATGAAAGACTGGGCAAAAAAAATATAGATCTCACTATATACCTTGCAGTTTGCATGTAGCTCTTTGATGACAGTTAATAGTTCAATGTTCTATACTAGGATTTTGACTTATAAATGACAAGTAACAAAAATAGTTCTCTTGCAGAAGCAGTAACCAACTGACCTATTTACATTATATGCTCTTTTTATCTGCATGGTACATGTTCTTAGCAGCAGGCACATTCACCCTCTGCACTACCTTTCCACCAGTCAAAACTTCCAGTGGACAAACCTCCGGTCTCTTTCCAGGAAGACGATTAATCACCAGAGTTATCTTGACATTTTAATTGATGCCTGAAAATTGCTGGAGGCCAGGACATGGCAGCAGGTGCTTTTAACATGATAATGTACTTGCAAGAATGACTCCCTCACCCCAAGTCAGCACCCGGTGCGGTGACACCGATCGCACCGCCCTAGAGCTGGCCCTGCATGCCAGGTTGCTGGTTTTGCCAGCACTTGTTTTATTCTGCAGTAATTAGCTGCTGGGACTGACAAGCTACTCAAAAATGTTATTTGCACTCGAGTCCTAGTACTTGTTTTTCTCACTCCTGATTGGTCATTGCTGTTGCTGGGATCAGTATTTTGTCCATGAAGCAAAGTTAGAAAGTTAAGTGGGAACTGCCTGAACCACACTGTTTGCCACCAGTGCTTTCACCGTGTTTGGAACATGCACCCATAGTCCTTTGTTTGCTTCAGCTCTACTGTATCTCTCTCTGCAAAGCATACTTTGCAAATCTGTAACTACATAGTTCAGAGGTTTGTTGTCCGTTTAGTGAGCAGGGTTGTGGGAACTGAAGTTTATTTTTGCTGTGAATGTGTTGAGTACACTGCAATAGGTGTTTAATTGGTGACGGTAATCTCCAGCACACGGCAGAGGTGGAGTTTTTGCTGAACTCTGTGCTCCAAGCTAAGGTTGAAGTGGCAAAACTCCATGACCTCTGCCAACGGAGTGGAGCAGAGCTCACTACCCACCGCTAGTTGTCGCTTGGGAAGGGTTTCACCCACCTCAACTAATAACACAATTTCTGACAGAGATTATAAGAATATTTGTGGTGATATCACAATTTCTTAATTGTATTGCTGCATCTGATAATCATAATATGATGCACATGAAGATTTAAATTGAAAATTGCAGTCACAAATAGTGCTTCTGTGTGTTCTGCATTTTATGGTGCAAAGTTGGCACTTACTTTTAAAGGATTTCCTGTGTAGTGATGTGATATCACCTGCACTAAAGGGGTTAATAGCATTATCCTCTTTAGTGCGGTGTGTCTGCCGATGGCCAACACACGCACTACCTCCCCAGTGAGTCTGTCATACATTGGCCGACCCTGGGGAGGCACATAAAGCCCCTCTGGTGCACAGCAACAGAGGGATTTCTTTATTGTTTTTAAACTCGAGCTGCTCACAAAGAGCTTCCCGATCAACCTCAGTCTTTTTTTTAGTGTAAGTACAATCAGTGCGCTGGTTGCTCTGATGTCATTACACTAAAGTGAAAGTAAAATGAGCTGATGGGCTAGTTTTACTTTCACAGCATCAGTGCTCGCGAGCATATCTCAACCCCGAGCACTGATTGGGGAGGAAGAGATGTTGTTGGAGTTGGAAAGGGGAGAATCTCCCTTTCCAATAAAATCTTTCACAAGTAAATCCCTGCTTGGAGATCGCAATAGGATAGCGATCCTAAAGCAGGGATCCACCCACTAGACACCAAGGATTTGGGGGAACGGCCCCTTGGGGAAGCGCTTGTGCTTTCCCCACCCCCATACCTGATCAATTTTTCTGCCCCCTTGGGATCAGATGAAGGTAAATACCCCGATCTGCCCCGAGAGATGGTAGAAAACCCTCTAGATACCAGGGTTGATTTTTAAAATAATTATAGGGGTAAGGTGTTGCCCATTATGGGCATGGACATGCCTCCTCCCAAAAGCTATTGTGACAGTCTTTATGCCCCCTGGGGAGCAGATGCAGTGATTAGACCCAATCTGCCCAAGGGGGTGGCAGAAAGCCCACTAGACACCAGGGAATGTTTTATTTTATTTTTCAAATGTAGGAGTGGGGTCTACCCACCATGGGCATGGCCATGCTCCCACCCCAACAAGAGAGATAGACTTTCTGCTCCCCTAGGGTCAAATTGGGGCGATTATCCCAATCTGCTCCCCAGCGGGAGAAAGCACACTAGACACCAGGGTCTATTATTATAATCATCATCATCATCATCAGAAAACTTTATTACGATCACCAGGATCCAAAAAGTACACACAGCACAGATATAAAAAAATAAAAAGTTGGAACAGTTAAAAGACAGGGGTACAATATAAAAGGGCATAATTTCCCTCAGATAAAAGTGCAACTTATATGTCCCCCTACACATTTAAAAAAAAAATTTTTATAAACAATTTCATTTAGGAGTTTGTGCAAAAGAGCAAGTATACAATAAATCGTAACAAATGCGATACTTCATACAGATATCTTCCCACGCCTAATCCACAGTGCAAACCAAAATCGGGAAAGTCCAAAGACTATCAGTCTTCGGGTATCAGTGCACAGAATTCTCAATACCTCAAGATAGTGGCCCGGGCCAATAAGTCTGCACAAGGGAAGTGTCCATTTTTTCCTCAATGATGAATAGTGGGGACAAAAGAAAAGTAAATGAACAATCGATTCTTGGCAAACATTGCAAGCAGGGCACAAATCACTTTGGGTAATACTGCAACACCAGTTCGAACTGTATAAACGTATGGGCAAAGACTTGTAGCCAAACTGCAAAAACAACTTGCGTGCCAACGGTGGAGTGATTTCATCGATGGTTGGTTCAAAGAGGGACAGATTTAAAAGACAGGAAATCTTTAGTCAAGCCTTTCGAGGGTTACATCAAATCCATAGCATGCGTTTTTCCAGTACTCTTCCTTCAACTTTGCCCTTGAGGTTTGCAGCATGGTCTCCGGGTTTAACCAAAGGACTCCAGCCCCAATCTCCCCAATAGTTCGCGTAAACAAATAAACCATCTTATTGATGAAGCCTGGGGAAATTTCAAGAGATCCTTCAGGGCCTCCCGGTAGGGATCCAACTCTTCCACTGTCCATAGTCTATACCAAAACATTAGCAGTTTGCAGTACAATTTGTGCTTGACTTGCCTGTGGGCAAGGTCTAGATACAAAGGTTTTAAAGGAGAGCTCGCAGGAAGATCAACCAAAGATCTTAAGAAGCGGTTTTCTACAGTAGTTAACGAAACTTGGTTACCAGTTCCCCATAGTTCAGCGTCATAAAGTACCCCTCCCAGCACCTTAGTATTGTAAATTTCAAGTGCAGGGGCAATTTGACGAGATACCGTCTTCCTATGTATTTTACTAATATGGGTACATTGTTGGATTAGTTGCAGCTTTGACTTTTCCAATTGTGGACCCCAGTTAATAGATGGGGTCAGGTGAATACCCAAATAGTCGAAAACTTCTACTTGCTCCAATTTTGCACTGCCAGCCCATACAGATCTAGTTAAAACCGTTTTGCTACCTTTGTTAAAAATCATATACTTAGTCTTTGACTCATTAAGAACCAAACCCCTGTCATTACAAAATCTTATAAAATCATTTATGAGTTGTTGAAGGCCTTGGGGGATTTAGAGATTAAGAGAGTGTCGTCTGCAAATAACAATGCAGGCACTCTTCTCAAGCCTATTTTCGGGGCATCACAACCATCCCTATCTAAAAAATCAACAACTCCATTAATAAATAAAGTAAAAGGGTGGGAGCCAGCACACATCCCTGTCTCACTCCACGTTTGACAGGGAAGGTTTCTGTCACTTCGTTGTTGGCACCCCACCTGACCTGTGCTGAGTTGTCTGCGTGTAATCGAATTAAAATGTTTAAAAGGTTGGTGGGTAAGCCCATCGCTTCTAAGACCCTCCAAAGTCGAACGCGCGGAACAAGATCGAAAGCAGACCGCAAGTCAACAAAGGCCACATATAATTTGCCCCCTTGATGACTACTTCCTTCCAGTAAGTGCAAATAAAACGATAAACCTGGTCCAAAGTGCTAACTTTATTGCGGAATTCCGCCTGAAAGTCACTCAATATTTGGCACTCCATCATCCAATCCTGTACCCTTCCTAGAACCTGTTTACAAAAGATTTTTTGGAGGGAGTCAATAAGGCTAATCGGCCTATAACTCATTGGTTTAGATCTATCCCCCTTTTTGTAAATAGGAACTATTTCTGCAATGTGCCATGATGACGGAATTGGGGCACCAGACAGGATTAGATTTGACACCAGATTTATATACAAGCCCCAAAGCATTATGTCCTCTCTAAACAGATCATTGGGGATTCTGTTGGGACCTGGGGCTCACGCTGGGACACTAGACAAAATTGCTAGCTTAGTTTCCTCTAGTGAGAAAACCAGGGTTTCCCGCCGCCACCCAGGGACTCAGCCCTCTCCTCTGTTGGCTCACTATCAGTTAAAGGTTCGGAGCCATATAGGGTACCAAAATAAGCAACCCATTCTTCTGGTTGGACAGTGAATTCCATACTTTGCCTAGTTCCCTTGAGCCAGTGTGCTGCTTGTCTCCAAAACGATTTGGTGTCTCTAGCAGCTAGTGCGGTGTGCAAAGAGGACCAAAGAGAGTCCTCCCACTCTTTTTAGCTCTACCGATGGCCTTTCTGTATTCCACCCTACATATTGCAATCTCAGTGTAAGCCCTTCTTTTTAGTGCACTGATAAGCGCCCCTTTGCCTTCCTACAGCACTGGTTGTACCAAGGGCTCTTTGATTCTTGCGACTGATCTATACATTTACCCTCTTTTTCTCGAGCTTTTGGCGGTCGGCTAAGTGTGTCCCTCACCTCATTAAAGAGCAGCACATGACAAGACCCAAGGGTCTCAATTGCAACATCTGGGTGAAGAGCAGCCAGATCTCTAATCAGTAGTCTAACTTTATCCTTCACTACCTCTAGGCCAGCAGGATGTGCCTCCACCCAACTCCACTTTATAGTCCTTTGATTATTAGCAACAGTGAGCACACCCAGGTCTGGCCCACCCTTGATGACAGTCTGCTTGGGGCCCACATTTGAAAGGGTGAGGACTAGGGCGTTGTGGTCACTCTCAGATCTTTTCTCCACTACCATATCTTCTACGTGTGGCCAAAGGTTGGGAGAAATTAAACAATAATCGATCCTGCTAGTATAACCAGGTCTGTTGAAGGTATGTTCCCCTTTGGGAACCCACCTGGTTCTGCCATTAGTGGCTCTAAGATCGTGCTGTAAAGTGAGGGCAAACACCTGACCACCTCTCTTAGTCCATTTTACCCTTGGAAGGTCCAGGGGGAATTGACCACTCACAATCCCAATCCTCTGAAAGGTCTGGAGGGATGGAAGCAAGGGGTTCAAAGGTGCAATTAAAGTCACCTGCCACCAATAGAGCGGCACCGTCGTGGTACTTAGCCAGAGCATTATCTAGAATTTGGATAGTGTTAGTTTCCTCTAGTACATGCTCAACTCTATTATAGATGTTGAAAATTTTAACCCTCCACCCCCTGTCAAGGTCAATTCCAAGGCCAAGATATCTTGAGAATCAACATATAGTGGCTTGACTTTGAGACCCAGTGTGTTTTTATCCAAACTGCGAGGCCCCCAGAGGGTCTACCCTGATGTTTCCTAATCCCTTCAATGGTAAAGGTGGAAAAGCCATTTCTGTGTGGGGTGACCAAACTCCATGTTTCCTGGAACAGGATAAGATCGAATGTATCAATAAAGCGACACCAGTCAGGATCTAATTGGAGTTTTATGATCTCGGCCACGTTCCATACTAAAACCCTTAAACCAGAATCAGAGTATATTCCACTTATTGCCGCATAGCTAGCGGCAGAACTAGGGACAGGGCCGTCGCTAACGCTGGCCGTCAAAGACTCCTCAGCATGAGAACCCAATGCTCCGTGATCCCATACGGGACCCGCCGGTACTGGAGCACTAGTTTTAGTAGCAACCAAATCCCTGTATAGGGGACATGGTTACTTACCCGGTTGTTGATGGCGTGTTTTCAGATTGAGGTTGATTCGGTAGTCCTCCTAAGTTCCTTATATGGGTTCGGCCAGACTGTAGTCACCTACGGCCACATAGTGCACCAGCACGGCTCGAACCAGGGCCTTCTTCAGACAGACTATTATAATACATATAGTGGGGCTGCCTACTATGGGTATGGTCATGCCCCCACACCAACAAAATCTACAGAGAAAGTCTTTCTGCCTCCAGGGAGGGCAGATCAGGGTGACTAACCCCAATATGCCTCCTCAGGGGGCAGAAAGCCCACTACACATCAGGGATTTTTTAAAAACTAAATATAGGCTGGAGGCTCCCCATCATGGGCATTTTCATTCCCCCGCCCCAACAAGAAGTGAGGCAGACTTTCTGCCCCCTTGGGATGGATTGGGGCAATTTCCTCAATTTGCCCCCCTCCGGTGACATAAAGCCCACTAGACACCAGGGACTACATGCATGCAGTATTTTTGGGGCTGCGCCCCTGGGTATGGGCCATGCTCTTCCCCACCTCGTGGACCAATAGAATTTCTGCCCACCCCACTGGGTGGATAGGAGTATTCACCCCCATTCTGCCTTCCAGAAGCCAGAAAGGCCACTAAACACCAGGCATTTCAAAAAGGAGCCAAAACATACAGAAGGAGGGTGTGTCTTACCTTGGATTTGAGCCAGTCCCCCTCCTCAGAAGGGGAAATAGTGTCTTTCTGCCCCCATTGAGGGTAGGTAAGAGGTTTGTCGCAATTTTGTTGATTGCCCCAAATAAGCCCCCTGAGGGTAGAAAGTCCATCTGACACCAGGGATTTTGCCTCTGTGGCAAAGGAAAGTGGTGTGGTTGTTGCATTTTGGCATTGGCCACCCCCATGCCCCCAAAAAGGAACAAACCAGTCTTTTCACCCCCCCCACCAGGAAGACAGGATATTTTCCACAATTTTCCCATGGTGGGCCGATAACCCACTGTGTGGCAGGAATATAGTTTTTAAATAAAATAATGGGGTGGGTCTGGCCCATCCTAACATCTGTACCACCCTCACCCCTGAAGCCTCAGCAGTCCTTCTGCTCCCCTGCAGAGTAATAAATCTCATCCCAGTGGCAAACAAGAGGACATTTGATGCCTTTGGGTGTTATATTTGTATATGGGCCATGAGAGTGTGGCTAGCTCCCAATATCGTTCCACTTTCAATGGTGAATCGCTGCAATTGTTGGGCTTGCATAGGTTGCCACCTGGGGAAACCTACAAGACCCAGACAGTTCTGAAAACTAGATACTTGAGGGAGACCATGGTAGTGTGCTTCACATGGATCCTCCAGCATTTTGTTACCCACAACGCATTTGAAACCGTAAAAACATACATTTCCTCACATATCTGTGAGTTAAACTACTGGAATCTGCCGGGAGCCACAAACATCCTACCATCCAGCATTCCCCAAAGTCCCTCTGATAACAATGGTACCTCAATTGTGTGGGTAGGACAAGAGACTTTGACACAAAAGGCCCCAATGCACTACATCAGAGATCAGCGATATTGGTAGCTGCTGGATATGTGGCCGTGCTCAGCCACCACCCATGTAAACCTACCAACCACAGACATTTTTAAAATGAGACAACTAGGGGCTTCTAGGGTGGTGTGTCTTACGTGGACCTAATGAGGTTTTGTTAACCGCAATGCCCTGTAAACCTAAAACTATGCCTGAAATCACACATTTTCCTTACATTTTTGTAATGAAAATTTCTGGAAATCACAGGAATCCACAAAAATGCTACCACCCAGCATTTACCCACTTGTGCCAATAAAAACGCTGCATCACTTGTGTGGCTGGGACTAGTGTCCTCAACAAGAATGGATCAAACCTCGGTCAATGAGATCCTTTCTCGGAAGACTTGAGGGAATGCTGGGTGGAAGGAAGTTCACAGCTCCCCACAGATTCCACAGCTTTCCATCACAGAAACGTGAGGAAAATATGTTTTGTGTCAAAGTTTAAGGTTTGCAAGGGATTGTGGGTAATAAAACCTGGTGAGAGCCACGCAAGTCATCCCACCCTGGATTTCCCCAGGTGCCTAGTTTTCAAACATTTGCAAGTTTGCTAGGTTTGCATATGTGCCAGCTGAGATAGGGCCTAAAATCTACGGCTATCCACTGTTTGTAAATGTCCTTTCTGCAGGGTCACCCCCAAACATTTTGCCTTTCTTCTCCCATTTTTCTGTAATCATTTTTGCTAGCTTTAGGACACTTCGCACTTTACCACTGTTAAACATTGCTAAACTGCATGTGCTCTCTTCCTAAAACATGGTAACATTGGCTCATACCCAATTGACATATTCAATTTACTGCCTAGTAATAAGCATTATCTGTGCCCATGGCCTGTAAATTAAATACTACTAGTGGGCCTCCAGCACTGCATGTGCCACCCACCTAAGTAGCCCTCTAACCATGTCTCAGGCCTACCACTGCAGGGCATGTGTGTGCAGTTCATTGCCACTTTGACTAGGCATTTAAAATCCCTTGCCAAGCCTTTAACCCCCCTTTTATTACAAATAAGTCACTCCTAAGGTAGGCTCTGGGAAGCCCTCAGGGCAGGGTGCTGCGTAATTAAAAGGCAGGACATGCAATTTTATATTTTACATGTCTTGGTAGTGACACACAGCTAAATTCATTTTTCACTGCTGTGAGGCCTACTCCTCTGATAGGCTAACATTGGGAATTCCTTAAAATACCTTTAAGCTGTAATTTCATATTAAAATGGAGTAGCTGCATCATGTTTCGTATCTTTGGAATGGTAATGATAAGTTCTCTCTACTGGTAAAGTCAGATTTAAAATTACTCTTTTAGAAATGCCGCTTTTAGACCCATGCCCCTCAAGAAGATGGACTTGAAACAATTAAGAGGTACTTGGAAAGGAGACCAAGGATGCACCGGGTTCCCACCAAATTCATCATCTAACTATCTCGATTTGCTCTCAAGAAAAAATTACCTCTAATTTGGAGAACAGTTCTTTGTCCAAGTTAAAGGGACCGGCAGGGGTTGTCCCTTTGCTCCAGAGCTAGCCGTCTTGTACATGGCACACTTTGAGGAATGTTTTGCCTATCAAAACAACCCCTTTTCTCATCAAATCTCAAACTGGCTGAGATATATTGATGATATTTTTGCATTTGGACAGGACAAGAGAATACTTTAAAGCAGTTTTTAATTGGCTGAACAACAGATCTCCAGATATCAAGTTTTGCTTGAGCAATAATTGTGCTAACATCACATTTCTAAATGTGGAAGTCATTGAAAAGGAGGGTAGGCTGAAAATAACTTTACATACTAAACCTACTGATTGCAACCAAGCTCTGCATTATTCAAATCATCATCCTCAAAGTCTCCAGGATAATTGGCCATGTGGGCACTTTTTTGGAATCAGGCGCAATTGCTCTGACAAACTGCATTACTTTTACCATGCACAAAATCTTTTGGAGAAGCTAAATGAACAGAGGCTACCTGAAAAATCTGTTAAGAAATTCAAAGAAGAGAGCAGGGTTCACTTCATGACAATCCCTTCTAGTTAATAAAAGACACTTACTGAACACATGGTCTGCGTTTTAACATTCTGCCAACAAGCTAATCACTTCAAGAAAATTATTTTGCAGAATTGGCATCTGCTCTCAAAATTGGACAAATCCTTTGAGTGACCCCTATTCCCTCTCTGAAGTAGAGGAAGCCAAATTGGTAGAGCTTGCACTCCTCCATTAACACTGAAAAGCAACCTGAGACAACATTGGAACTTGTCCCTGATTGCAGGACATCATAAATGTGGTACATGTGCCTGTTGCAGCAACACTATTGAAGGCACAGAATTTGTGCACAAGAACATTAAATCGAAACCTACAGCCTTTTCTAACTGCAAAACTATAAAATGTGGTCTATGCAATCTCCTGCTGATGCAATTAACTCTATATAGGGAAGACCCATCAAAAGATTAGGCAGAGAATAACTCAACATAAATCACGGACATGGAGTAGTCATCACAACCCCGTTAGTTAACCATTTCTAAGAAAAACATAATTTGGAAAATGATTTCCATTGGACAGTAATGGCAGCTATACAATTGGACCCCAGCGAAGGGGATGTGGAGAGGATCCTGATGAAAAAAGAGGCTTATCCTATACTTCACAATACAGTAGTTGATGGCCTACGTACTGTGTAGCATATGCTCGCCCTGTGAAGGTGAACAATCCTACAGGACATCGTAAAGTCAAACAGCTTGATTGACTATGACCCCACGCAGCTTAGAAGAAACCTTATTAATTTGAATTTGTAGGGCACGCAGCTACCCCAAAGGGTTTCCCGGCACCAAGCTGGTAGGGAAGGGAAAGTAGTGAGTGAAAGGGAATAGTATTAAAAGTTAGAATGACCAAGTCTTTAAACCCTTGCGGAAGGCACCAAGCACGGTTTCCTCTTGCAGGGAAGCAGGTGAAGAATTCCATAGGATTTGTCCTAAGTAAGAGAAGGGCCGGCCTCGCATACGAATACATCTGACTTTTGGGACAACAAACCTGTCTGCTGGGCGGAGCGCAGAGGTCGGGAGGGCTGGTAACGCTGAACCAGATCTTGAAGATATTGCGGGCCACTCCTGTTTTAATTTTAAACATATTGCACAAAGCTTTAAATTTCAGTTGTTTCCTCACCGTCAGCCAGTGTAGGTCACGGAGAACACAAGAGACAGAGGAGAATTTAGGCACACGACAAAGCAGTCTAGCAGCTGCATTTTGCACTAATTTAAGCCTATGGATTGTCGCTTTGTTAGATCCCAGGTAAAGAACATTACCGTAGTCCAGTCTAGAAGTAACTAGGGCATGGACTACTGTTCTCTGTGTTGAGAGGGGAATCATACATAAAATCTTCTTTAGCCATTTCAGAACAGTAAAACAGGTAGAGGTTACCTTGGCTACTTGTTGTTTCATCGACAGATGTTCGTCTATGATGAAACCCAAATTCCGAACACGGTTCAACTGTATAGGTAGAGCTCCCATTTCAGAGGGCCAATGTTGCGGTCCCCAAAGGTCCTGTCTTTTCTTAAGATCATGACTTCAGTCTTGTCCCCGTTTAATTTGAGCAGGTTGCTTTGCAACCAGGATGCAATTTTACTCAATCATAACTGAAGGAATGAGGGTTCAGAACCCTTAGAAGAAGAAAGGGAAAAAATGATCTGGGTATCGTCAGCATTGGAAAAAGGGACAAGCCGGCCTCTTCAGCAACCTCCGCTACTGGCCGGATATATACAATAAATAGTAGTGGGCTCAGCACCGAGCCTTGTGGGACTCCATATGGGAAAGATAGGAGTTAGAGCTTGCCGACGCAGAGAAGACCTGGTAGGCTCGGTTCTTTAGAAAAGAGCATAGCCACTCCAAGGCCGTTCCCACCAAGCCGAACGGCTGCAAGGCTCTCCCAAAACGTGGTGTGACACCGTGTCGAAAGCAGTGCTGAGATCCAGCAAAATAAGTGCTGCCGTTTCACCCTCATCTTACTGGTGCCTTAACATTTCGGTCACCCCTAGGAGAGTGGATTCAATGGAAAAACCAGCTCTCAACCCGGATTGAGAAGTATGAAAAAATTCTGACATTCAATAAAGAGAGTCAACTGACCATTAACGTGCTTTTCTAAAATTTTGAAAAGATAAGGAGCAGCAAAATGGGGCAAATGTTAGACGGAGTGGCAGGGTCGGAATTGGCTTTCTTTAAGAGAGGAGTACCATGGTATGTTTCCATTCAAGCGGAACTACACCCTCCTGTAGAGATACATTTAGGAGTTGCATTATTATCAAAAGTATGGAAGTATCAAGCTGTTTCAGCACATGAGAAGGAAGCAAATCGCGGGGAGCCAGATTTTTGTTCGTCAAAGGTGATTAAAGGAGCTAGGGGCCTATTACGATGGCGGGCGGACTTTGTCCACCCGTCACCGTAGCGATAAACGGGACCGACCGCCAGAGGTGCGGTGGTCCCGCTAGGCCAATTAGGATGCGCCCGCCACCCTGGCGGGCGCATTCTTGCCATTAACATTGCGGCGGGCGGTGCTGTAAACAGCACCCGCCGCAATGTTAAAGGTGCATGTAGTACATTGCAATGCACAACGTGACAGGCACCGCGCGGTGCCTGCCACCTTGTGTATGGCAATGAAGGGGGGTACCACAAGAGAACACCCATGGCCGTGGTGGGCCAGGTTGGGGCGGTACAGCAGTATAACAGAGAATGTGAATTTAGGCGTAAGCACAATTTTAAATAATAAGGCTTCACAGTCAGAGGGCATGAAATCTTCTGTTTTACATTTAAATGAAGTTTTGTAGATAATAGCTATGCCACCCCCTGTTTTTATCCTCCTGTCTTTCCTAATAATGTAATAATTAGGCGGACAAGCCACCGCCACATCAGGGGCTGAAATTTCATGTAGCCAGGTTTCTGTTAACAAAACAGCATTCGGTTGATTATCTGTCAGATGATCAAAAATATAGGCTTGGTGTTTGGGAAGAGAGCAACAATTAATGTTGTAGAATGTAAATTCTTTGTGGTGTGAGCGTATACATCTAGGTGTAGTGCTATTGAGTTTCCTATAAGATTGGAGTGATCATTACTTGCTTTATATCGAAGCTTTCTATTGAATTCATTCCTCTGAATAGAGGAGGTGAGGGTAAACATACAATGCTGACAATCAGAGAGGCCCTCCTCTATCTTTAAAATATTACATTTGGGGAAGGAAACCTGACGCAGCCTCGTCAGTTGTTCTGTTGAATAAACTAGTCTCATCGTGTTAGTTGGACCAGGGGTTATGGCCCCTGGCCCCGGTTGGGTGTGGATGGGCGCAGATGGGCTTGCCATCGGCGTGCCTGCTGCGCGCATCCACTCCCGGGCCATTATGTAGGGGGCCATTGCATAGCCTAGCGTAGAAGCAATAGCTCCGCGACAGGGACACACTGAAAAATACCAAGTTCCTCCAAAATCCTCTACACTACGGCTCCCAAAATGCATGCCGGCACCTCCAACTCATGCTATGGGATGACTTCTCAACCAATCTGCACACCTGTTGGTTGAGAGTTGACGCAAGTGGCCATGATGAGTGTTAGACCTGGCATCATTGGCGTGGGTTCCCCCCTGTATTTTTGCCTTTGCCTCCTGTGTTTTTGCTGTTGTTGGAATTTGTTTTGCTGGTCTAGATGCTTTGGGCACTTTTCCACTGCTGTTCAGTGCCAAAGTGCAAGTGCTCCCTTTGTAAATTGTTGTTATGGATTGGTGATTCCATGATTGGCATATTTGATTTACTAGTCAGTCCCTAGTGCAGTGCACTGTGTGCCCACGGCCTGTAAATCAGATGCTGCTAGTGGGTTTGCATCACTGATTGTGCCACCCACATAAGCAGCTGTAAATGTAACTCAGGCCTGCCATTGCAGAGCCTGTGGGCAGTCAAGGGCTGCCATATCGATTTGGCAAGTGTACTCACTTGCCAGGCCCTAACCTTCCCTTTTCTTACATGTCAGTCACCCCTAAGGTAGGCCCAAGGTACCCCTGTGGGCAGGGTGCAGTGTATGTGAAAGGTAGGACATGCCCTGATGTGTGTGGCATGTCCTGATAGTGAAATACTGTCAATTCCGTTTTTCACTATTGCAAGGCTATCTGTTCCCATAGGATAGAATAGGGAGTTTGCTTATAACATTTTATAAACATAACTACCCCTGGGAGCAAGATGGGAAAATAAAGTTTGATATGCCTGAACTCAGAATGTTAAAATGCATGTTTTAGTGAGGTTGATTTTAACATTCTGTGTTTGAAAATACCACTTTTAGAAAGAAGGTATTTTCTTGCTTAGCCATCCAGTATGTCTCTGCTAGGATGATGTCTTAACTGTCTGGCTTTGGAGTGACAGGGGCAGGGAGGTGCAGTGGCTCCAGAGAGTCTGGATGAGTCAGGGCTGGGGTGAATAGCCCTGGGCTGCATTTAGAGTAGGGGGTGGAGATTTCCTTTCACCTGAATGGGCCTGGTCTGCCAAGGACAATGCTGTCTCCACTGCCTGCCAGGAAGCTGCACCAGAGAGGACAGAACTGGTTTTGACTGAGCACAGGGCTTCTCTGCCACCAGAAAACAAAGGATTTTTAGTATAAATATTGGGTCCCAGACCCCAGACTTTTAGATCACTTCTGGGAATCAAGAGGGACCTTTGCCAGGAGAAGAGCCGGAGAAGCTGAGGAGGAATATTGCCCCTGTGCTGTTTGGTGTCTGGGGTTGGCCTGCAGTGGCTACTTGCTGTTAAGGAAAGGAGAAAGGACTTTGCTGTTTGCTGTGTCCCCTGCTTGAGGAAGATCTCCAAGAGCTTGAAACTGAGCTTGCCTCCTGTCCTGAAGTCTCAGGGACACAAAGACTTCACCACCAGCTCCCCTTAGCTTCCTTACTGGGAGTTCTGACCTGCTAAGAGTTGCCTTCTGTTGTTTTGGACCTCTGGAGGTTATTTGCTGCTGGGAGCTGGAAAAGTAATGCAACTTCGAGAAGCGCGATGCATCCGCACCTGTTTCCGACGCGTCGCCTGCCCACGGCTCGAGAAATCGCTGCACGCCGCATCGAGTGCACCGATCTCCGAAGTCCGAGATCACTGCACCGATTCCGATGCAAGGTCTGCTGTGCGGCTGAAAGAACCTACGCACAGTCCCGGATCATCGCACTGCATCGAGGTGGCAAGTCTGTCGCATCGTTGGGGGACGCAGTAAGAAACCGACGCATCACCTCCCCACGCAGTAAGAAACCGACGCATCACCTCCTCTCCGGCAAGGAACCGACGCATCACCCCCCTGCGCAGCAGTAAGGAACCGACGCATCACCGCCCCCAGAGCAAGGAACCAACATATCACCTTCCCTGAGTGTAAGGAACTGATGCATCACCTTCCCTGGGTCCCTTTTTGTTTGTGTGCGCGACGCATCCAAGGTACTTTGTGTGAAAAGTGTTGCATATGCAATTTGCTTTGAACTGAACTATTTCTACCATTTGAAAGTCTTATTTTTATTACTGTATTGTGGATTTTTGTTGTTTTGGTCTGGTTTGGTTTAGATAAAGATTACTTATTTTTCTAAACTGCTGTGGTGTCCATTTGTAGTGTTTTCACTGTATTACTATATGTGTTCACAAATGCTTTAAACACTGCCTCTGAGATAAGCCTGTTTGCTCGTGCCAAGCTACCAAGGGGGTGAGCAGGGGTTATTTTAGAAGTGTATCCCCCTTACCCTGACTAGGAAGAAGGGTCCCTACTTGGACAACGGTGCAAACCATTGCCAACCAGAGACCCCCATTTCTAACAAGGAGGTTTTAAGGCAATCCAGTTTAATTAATCATGACTTAATGGCGTCTGGAAATACAAAAGTTACCAAGGTGGAAGACCAATTGATTTCAGACAAGTAAGCAGCACCTTTCTTCCAATTAGAGACAATTTGGGTACACACGGCACAAGTATAGTTGTACTTTTTGAGTGTTTTCAGGCTTCACAATTCTCTTTCCCCGGCTGCACTGCCACTACGGGTGCAATGTTAGTTTGTTGCAAACTACATAAGAAAGTGAAGATACTGTGCTTCTAAACTCACACTTTGGCATTTGTTACAAGCCAGTGGATGCAACAAAGTTGCATTCTGGAAAGCACACACTCTTGCCCAAGCTACTTTCAGTTTGTTTCACAGAGAACACAGCTGGAGGAAGCCCACACTTTGTTGTTTGATTCGTTAATAATAAAGTGCATAGCATACAATATGCTCTCACCTCTTCCCTGAGCGTACCTCTGCAGACAAACTGCTTAAAAACATATTGGAACTTTGGGTTTCCATTTCAAACAAGCACTCCGCTCTCATTTTACAGGTTGGAATTAGCATTTGAAAGGACAAAGGTGGAACTGAAAAGATTACAGTGAGTGCCATGATCTTCTTAGCCAAGTGTGTATATTTCAATCAAAATAGTTCCTCTAACTAGGATATAGGTTCTAATTAGTTAATATGCCATTAATTAGTTCTAATTAGTTAATGTGCCATTGTTTTTCAGAGCTAAAATAGAGATGTAGAAATTTCAAAAGTGAAGTGCCAACATCGATTGAATCTCAGCCCACCATGTATATGAGCCAGTACATTGAAAATGTGTCCCGTATGTGTTTCCTTTTTAGTGCCCAGCAGTTCTGAGTCCTGAGGGGAGCTCAAAAATCTTGAAGGGTTTGAAACATGTTGACAGTGTTATGGACCAGGAGTGCAGTTAAAAGATATTACAGGCATGCAGGGAATACTTGAGTTGAACGGTGTATATGACAGATCCCTGTTAAGAGCCTGATTATAGGTAAACACAAACTCAGTTTGCGCCCTCTGGTCATCGACCAATAGGCAGGGGTTTTCATTAATATTGAAAAGACATTAGCCCCCTTTGGGTGCTGAATTTCAGAACTGAGACATAGGGGTCGATTCCGATTCCGGCCGGAAGCGCACCGAATACGATTCGTTCGGAAAAAATACGAGCCGAACGAGTTTTTCCCGAACGATTTGAACAGTCGCCCGAGCGAGCAAGTACGCTGCGCATTACTGCTAAAATTCCGAACGAGCCGTACGTACCCATTCCATCTCCAGTTCCCCGACCGAGCTGGATCCTGAAACGCCGATTCGAGTCGCACAGAAGTAAATACACAGCACCTTCCGGCCGGACTAGTACGATGTGCAATCCGTACGCGCCGAACTGGTCGAAACGTCCGGCACGTCAGAGCATCCGGGAGAGCCGCACATAAGCTCCGATTCGTGCCACAAGACGATCCACGGCTACGAGACGAACAAGCTAGCTACGAGTACGAGTCGAAGCCACGAGAAACCCGAACGAGACGAACCAACTATGAATCCCATCGCGCAGGTCCTACCAATACTCTACATCTATTACCGGAACCGGTACGGACGCGTACGGCGCAGACGGTAAGTCAAACACCCACTACACAAACAAACAACACGTACCCGACATATGTCACACACACATAGGGATGCAGACATGACGTACACTAGCAACAGCTTAACCATAGGGGCGGGATGGCTATCACCAATGCCATACACACCCATAGGGGCCTGATGCCTACCACTAACACCACCCCTACTCAGGGGGGGGCTGGATGCCTACCACTACCACCACCCCTACTCATGGGGGCTGGATGCCTGTCACTACTACCATCCCTACTCATAGGGAATTGATGCCTACCACTACCACCACCCCTACTCAGGGGGGGCTGGATGCCTACCACTACCACCACCCCTACTCAGGGGGGCTGGATGTCTACCACTACCACCACCCCTACTCAGGGGGGCTGGATGCCTACCACTACCACCACCCCTACTCATGGGGGGCTGGATGCCTGTCACTACTACCATCCCCACTCATAGGGGAATTGATGCCTACCACTACCACCACCCCTACTCAGGGGGGGCTGGATGCCTACCACTACCACCACCCCTACTCATGGGGGGCTGGATGCCTGTCACTACTACCATCCCTACTCATAGGGGAATTGATGCCTACCACTACCACCACCCCTACTCAGGGTGGGCTGGATGCCTACCACTACCACCACCCCTACTCATGGGGTGCTGGATGCCTGTCACTACTACCATCCCCACTCATAGGGGAATTGATGCCTACCACAACCACCACCCCTACTCATGGGGTCCTGGATACCTACCACCACCACCACCCCTACTCAGGGGGGCTGGATGCCTACCACTACCACCAACCTTACTCAGGGGGGGCTGGATGCCTAGCACTACTACCATCCCCACACATAGGGGAATTGATGCCTACCACTACCACCACCCCTACTCAGGGGGGCTGGATGCCTACCACTACCACCACCCCTACTCATGGGGGGCTGGATGCCTACCACTACCACCACCCCTACTCAGGGCGGGCTGGATGCCTGTCACAACTACCATCCCCACTCATAGGATGTGTAATGCATGACACAACCAGCATACTCCAACATAAGGAATGTCAGCAAAAGACATCCCCCCAACATCATGACTTGAGTGTGTAGTCTGTGTCAAATGCCTACAACACTGAGCATGACATTGAACATACAATGTGACCCCCTATCACATGTGTCACACAAAAATGTGTGTGGCCTTTACAATGCAAGCAGACCATGACCACTGTGGCAATGGGGTCTAAACCCCCATCATCACAGTGACCAAAAGGTAAGTGTGGGGTCCATAGCTGAAGCACATTTTGAACATTGTGGCAATGGGGTCCAAACCCCCATCATCACAGTGACCAAAAGGTAAGTGTGGGGCCCATAGCTGAAGCACATTTTGAACATTGTGGCAATGGGGTCCAAACCCCCATCATCACAGTGACCAAAAGGTAAGTGTGGGGCCCATAGCTGAAGCACATTTTGAACATTGTGGCAATGGGGTCCAAACCCCCATCATCACAGTGACCAAAAGGTAAGTGTGGGGCCCATAGCTGAAGCACATTTTGAACATTGTGGCAATGGGGCCTAAACCTCCATCATCACAGTGACCAAAAGGTAAGTGTGGGGTCCATAGCTGAAGCACATTTTGAACATTGTGGCAATGGGGTCCAAACCCCCATCATCACAGTGACCAAAAGGTAAGTGTTGTCATGGAAAAAGCTGCAACTGCCAAACAGCATGGATGATTCCTGGTCACAGAACAACAAACACATCAGTGGCAAAGTAGTGGTTGTGTCCCATAGCAACATAGATTGGGTGAGGCAAACAGTGCAGTGCAAATAAAACATACCTTTGGCCATGTGCAGACAAACATCACCCATGGGGACTGACATCGTCTCCATTTATCAATTACACAATGCCAGAAGTGACCATCATAATGCAGACCCACATATCTGCACTAATGGACACACAAATGTAGATATCCTGGGGAGACTGTAGATGTGAGGTGAACAAATACCATACCATGGCAGCAATCGGACATACGAACCATGATTATTCTGCTGACTGATGACCTAGGAGTCCCAGGGACAGCATGGGAAATCCTCCAAACAACATACAGGCAATGGCACACCAAAGAAATGCCAATGCAGTGGTGCAGATGCACAAACACAAACAGGCAGCCTCACACTGCATATCAAACACAACAGGTGATGGGGGGGTGTGCCAGTGTCCCCAGGCAACCACACAACACATGAGGAGGCCTGAATTCCAATTACACAGATGTGTATACAGTGCCATACAAAAGTAACTCATTGATCGGATTCCCCTATGTGGGCAATCAGGCATTGTTAGATGAGAGGGAGCCCAAATTACACATGTCACACAAGCTTGTAGGAACAGCAACTAACACAGCAAGACACAGACCCACCACAGCACTACCCCCAGGGAACCCACATTGTGGTGACACTAGCCTGCATGATAATCCCACTGTGATGACAAACGCAGATGTCGTTCACACTGTGAACCACAGCCATGTCTCCTGAGCAACAAACTACCATCACACCTACACAAGCACAAATCAATCAGCACGGCCTGTCAGCCAAGGCCAATATGCAGGTAGGGGTCTAGCCGTGCAACAACTCACATTTGCACACACTCAACACCACACATCTTGATCTCCACCAATGTGCAGCAGTGAAGCTCACATGGACATGTGACATTGCACATGCACCCATGACAATCCCAGGGGTGGTTGTGGGAACTAAGGTGCAGAAACCCATCACACCTGGCCAGTCAACAAGACTTGTGAATGTCTGACACACTGCACAGTACGCCGTACATGGGCATGACGTGAAATCCACCCCAATCAATGGGATCCCGGCCACAGTCACACACCAATGAAGAAGCCAAGGTCACCCACAAAGAACACTCGTAGACAACTTCCAACATTGCAGCTCTGACCCTGAGGAGTGGCAGCAGTCACACACACAACGTGTCACAATCACTGAAAGCTACCACAAACTGTAAATTACATGACTTGTGTAACCAACAAGTGCCAAGGGAATCCTGACTGTGTCTCATCTGCGTTTGCCCACATCCCCAGCCCTGACAACAAAGACAACTAGGGATGACAACCTGATGAACATTAGTTTGCCATGCACCCACATCACGGAGAAACCAGGTACAAGATGCTGGATGAACACAGGACAACTCAGCAAGCATCACAAACAGGAACATCCGTAGGGACACAGCCGGTGTAGGAAAAGGGAAGGGAACACACACAGACATGCTTACACAACACACAACACGGGCCCAGGCAATGCCACGGGATTACACACTGCCATGAGGGCACTCCACTCCTGTGGAAGGTCCGCTGTGCCAAACCTTGTCTGTGCACCACTCAAACATGTCAGCAAAACACTCGGTCAGTGAGTCAACAATCACAACACACTGAAGGCTCTGCTCACATCAGCCTGGGTACAGGAGTGTCACGTCAGTCATCTGCATATACCCAAAACACGTGTCAAGCAAGTTGCACTGTACACACAGATGAGTCCTTCAACATTGATGTGCTAAACTGCATGTCCAGTGGAGATGGGCACACAGTCAGGAAATAGAAACATTGAACAGTGGTAAGCCCAGCAGATGTGCATCAGTGTAAGCCACAGATGTCAATTTACAAATGCAAAACGTACATCCCTGTGTCAAATGCAGAACATTACACCCTCAGACTGCAGCAAAGGATGCTATGGATCCAGACTAGATTAGGACACATATCCCATGGATCACATGGAGTCCATCACAGCAACACTTCATTTACCTGATCTGAACACTATTACAACAGCAAATGCATGATGACACTCATCTACATCATGTACATCAAAAGAAAAACCACTAGTAAACAAAAAGAGGCTTTATTCAGCAAATTTGAAAGAAAAATTAGAAGTCCAAAAGAAACTAAGGCCAATGGCCAGTCCATATACACAGTCCGAACAGGGTGATATGTGACAACTTGTCACCCATTGCTTGCCTGCACTGGTACGGACAGGGGACATCCCCCTTGGAGGGGCATACAAGGGGCAGGCCAGGCACCCCAGGGACAGGATCAGGGGATGCCAGAAGGAGGCAGTGAAGGGGGGGTGGGTGCAGGAGTGTCACCGGCAACTGCAGTGGAGGTGTCTGACTCAGTGGGGGCCGGCACCACTGTAGGGCACAAGTCAGATGGTATGGGTGCTGGCACCACTGCAGTGGGCCGGTCAGATGGAGTGGACTGGGTCCCCACTGCAGTGCCCAAGTCAGACGGGGTTGTTGTGGACTCCACTGCAGTGCATAACTCCAAGGGAGTGGAAGGGGGGGCAGATGAGGTGGGCAGGACAGAGGGAGGGGACCCGGTCTCCACACCAGTGGCACAAACAGGCTGAGCATCTGGCTTGGGGGTGGAAGAGCAATTGGTAGGGGGGAGGGCCTAAGCATTTTGGGGATGCGGTATGGGTGTGTGGGGGAACCTGGGGCAGGGTGTGGCAGGGGAACCTGTGTAGTGGTGGTCTGGGGGATGGAGGAGAGAGACTGTGTGGTGGAGCTGCGTGGTGGTGGTGGTGGGGTCTTGCCCTTCTTGGTCCGGGGGGGCTTCCGAATGGGGTCCTCAGTCTGCCTGTGCCTGGGGGAGGGTGTCCAGGTGTGAGGGGCACTCTCCTCTGTGTGTGGTGGTCGCCTCTTCCGCCTGTGCGT
This sequence comes from Calotriton arnoldi, assembly GCA_963921515.1. NCBI lineage: Eukaryota > Metazoa > Chordata > Amphibia > Caudata > Salamandridae > Calotriton > Calotriton arnoldi. The sequence goes on from CAWUFW010006158.1 coordinate 793,218, forward strand.
TGGCTCAGATGGATCCGTGGGGAAGAGGCCAAGCTCACAGAGGAAGAGCTTCTGGGAGGGGGTTGCAGGTGAGGCAAGGGAAGGGGTTTTGGAGGAGAGGTATCTGAGGACTGCGCAGTGCTCGTGGATGCGTGTGTGTGTTCCTGAGCCCCATCCCTTGTGAGTGAGGTATCAGTCCCCTGACTGTGCGTGCGTGTGCGTCTGGATTTTGGCATGTGTGTCTGTGTGCTGCTTGTGTCTGTGCTGGTGGGTGCCTGTGCTGGTGTGTGTGTGCTTGGGACAGGCAGGGTGCTGGGGATTGTGGATGGGCAGAGGTAGGAGGGGTGAGGGACTGTTGCAGGAGGGACACTGCTGCCATCAGTGAGAGGCCATGGACTGATTGGTCCGATGTAGGGCAGACATGCCAGATGACATGCCCTCCATGAATGACACCAGTTGTGTCAACAAACCCGTGTGTGCATGGAGGACACTCAGCATTGATGTCTGCCCTACATGGATCTGTTTAAGCAAGTCCACAGACTCCACACTCAGGGCAGCAGGGGAGACAGAGGCAGGGGGTGTGGTGCCTGGCATGAAGGAGACACGCTCCCTACACGGGAGCCTCCACGGACATGTGGGATGGGAGCAGATGGGAGGGTGGAGATGGTGGTGGTGGCGCGGGCAGACTTGCTTGATTTTGTCTCTGGTCTGCTGACACCCGCCTCCACAAGGGAGTCCTCACTGGAAGTGCTGTGGTCCCCAGCCGAGGTGGTCGTAGCTGAGGTCTCCTCAGTGGGGTTCCCCTCACCCTCCGTGCCACTGGGTCCCTCGGTCTCCCCTGCAGTGGACCAAGTCTGGCTCTGCCGCTCCTCCTGGTCCGTGGAGCTGTCTCCTCCTGTGGCCGTGGCTGTATCTGCAAAGAATAACGATAAACAGAGCAACATTAGTCACCTGTACTGACCACACACGCCACAGTAAGTACAGCACATCACAGAGCAAGCCCTGCCATCATTTGCTAGACATTGCAATAAGTGCTGACACTGATTTGAAGAAGCCCATTGTCTGCCTGACAGTCATTCATGCCACACATATCCTACCTGTCCATGCACCCATCTGTCTGGTGCCTGTTGTATGCGACTAATCATATGTGCACACATGCACCACATACACAGTTGTTGGACAACCAATAGAACATGTGGAAATGTGTCACTCCAAACACATGCCATCTCCTGCCACTGACTCAGTACATGTGTCAGGAAAAGTGACGGGCAGAGTCTCTGTCGATATGCGGGTTTTGCATCCATCACCAGACACAATGAAGTCCTCATGTCCTGATCGACAATGTGACAATGGTGTGCTTGCAGGAGATATCACACTACTGCTGGATCACCCTTTGCGAGTTGAATGTCATGGCACAGGCCTGTCTGGCAAGTCAGTCATAACTGTCTCCTGTCACAGGGGCAGTGCACACACACAACACCAGTCTACACTGTGTCACAATCATGGAAGTTTTGGGTATGCAAGCCCTGTAGCTGACAGGTGCACATGTGCACCCCTGGCCACCCACATCATGAGGACTAAGATGATCCCACGTCAATCAAATGAGACATTTGAGTGACTGCAAACACAAATCCATACACATGGGCACTTCACCGTCTGATGAGAATGAACCAAAGCTGCCTGCACCTCAATGTTTCATACACCTTTGTGCACAGTCAAGGGATCAGAGACCTATGCATTAACCAATGTGCAGATCCCATAGTCACAACTCAGATGGCTGGCCACCTCAAATTGTTAAACACTCCAGGAGTCAAAAAAGCAAGGCCACACCACGGTGACACAGAGGCAGACACCTGAGTGTACCCTTCACAATGCCCAATATGTATGCTGACACACAGGAGTGGGAGAACAGAGTGCCTTCGATGTACGGAGTAGGCATTACAGTCCTGGTCCATGTGCAACATGGTATTGCCCTGAACACTAGGCAGGTGGCTATGCATGTGTCACACACATGATGTACATACTTCTGAGGCTCCCCCCTTGGTCTCTGCTGCAGCATGGGTGTGTGGCACATACCCCAGACATGTGGTGAGTCAGAGCAGCAATTGGAACACATTGTGAAGCCATACCCAGAGTACATGTCAGATCACAGGCATTGTGTGAGCAATTGTACCACCCATGCAGCCCACAACAAAGTTCCTGTAACTGATGCTGTCCCCAACTTGAACCACAGATAACTGCAAGTACACAGTACCCAAGTGACCTAAGTCACAGACTGTAAGAGCCACACCTGTGTATCAGATGAGGAGGGGGCATGACACAAGTGAGGGGCATGAGTCCAGGACGACAAGACAGTTGTACTGTGGACGTGGAACCAGGCTAAAGGAGTGCATAGAGCATGTTAGTCATAGTGCACAGAAAAGGCTAGCACTTACCCCGTCCTTGCTGCTGTCTGGCCTTCAGCTGCCCATCCAGGTCAGGGAAGACCACCGCCAGAATCCGGAGCATGTGGGGGGTCAGGGTCCGGTGTCCGCCCCTCCTGCGAGGAGGCGACAGCTTCAGCTGGACCCTTGCAATCCTCCGGGCCCAGCCATGAAGGTCCTGCCACCTCTTCTGGCAGTTGCGGATCCTGCGCCTGTAGACCCCCACAGATCTTACTGCCCGGACGATGGTCAGCCAGATGTCCTGCTTCTGGTGGGCATCAACCTGTGAAGATGACAAAGTGAAAAGGCCATTACTACACATGCAACATATCCGTGCATCACACAGTTGGATATACATGTCTCAATCACAGGGGCATATGATGTACACAGGTAGTGCAACTATGGCTATGAACAGTTGTCCAGCAGTTACTAAATGGTATCATTGCCTGGGAAGTAAAACCTTGTTGGAATGCACTGTTACTGCACTATACCTGTTCAGTGCATGTAACTACAAACTTTGGGGGGTGACAACTACTCAGTGAGCATGCTAGCCACTGGTGTACACACTGTAAGTCTTGCTAGTCAGACAACATGCACAATTAGTAAGGCAGTGGACAGCACACTCACCTGCTCCCCTGGTTTCCCATACAGCTTGCTGTACTGTGGAAGGAGGCTGTCCAGCAGGGCTTGGTTCTCCTCAGTGCTGAAGGCTGGGGCTCTCTCCACAGTACGTGCCATTGCAGTAGCCAGAGGATGCAGAGACAGCAGCAGTGGTGGTGGCAGATGTCGTCCTGGAGCATGTAGTGCAGGCAAGTGAGCTCTCAGGGGACCAGCCAGCATTATATGTGTGCTGCAAAGGCAGATACTGTCCCATGTGTCCAAAGTGATAGGTCCAAGTCGTTTGATTCTTCTGAATCTGGCCAATCCATGGAATTGCACCACTTATACACGCCCACAGCATCCTTCAAAAGTTCAACTTCATGACACCCATGAATTTGCAACATTGTTGTGGGTGGCCAACTGAATTCACTGCATCCGACTCGTAAATGCTTCGAAAATGCGTCCGTTACCATGTCAGTCCACTACCAATGCGTGCGCACCGATCGGTCCATTGCTGTACAACGCGTATTTCGAAAAACAACACGCATCCGTCCACATCACATGCAATGGCCAATGCGTGCGCACCGATCGGTCCATTGCTGTACAACGCGTATTTCGGGAAACGACACGCATCCGTCCACATCATATGCAATGGCCAATGCGTGCGCACCGATCGGTCCATTGCTGTACAACGCGTATTTCGGGAAACGACACGCATCCGTCCACATCATATGCAATGGCCAATGCGTGCGCACCGATCGGTCCATTGCTGTACAACGCGTATTTCGGAAACGACACGCATCCGTCCACATCATATGCAATGGCCAATGCGTGCGCACCGATCGGTCCATTGCTGTACAACGCGTATTTCGGGAAGCGACATGCATCCGTCCACATCATATGCAATGGCCAATGCGTGCTCACCGATCAGTCCATTGCTGTACAACGCGTATTTCGGGAAACGACACCCATCCGTCCACATCATATGCAATGGCCAATGCGTGCGCACCGATCGGTCCATTGCTGTACGACGCGTCCCTGTACAAGACACTCGCATATGTCACCATTGTTGTCACTGGTGCACGTATGCCAGCCACAATTACTTGCCAGGGACTTAGGGGCACACCTACAACACCACAGCCTGTCCACACTGTATCCTAAGGCATGTAAGGCTGCATTACCTGTGTGTGTATGGGGGTCAACATGTGGGTTTGTTGGGTGGCACTTGGGGGCAGCCACTCCCAGGCTGTGCACGTGTTCATGGGGACAGAATCCTTTGTGTATTGTGCACATGACCACTGTGATGTGCAACTATTCAGTTCAGAGCATGTGGCATGTCACATCTCCAGGTTGTGTATGTGTATGTTATGTCACATACACCCTGAGTCCCATGTGGGATGGTATGTACGTCACAGGGTGACCCATTGCCACAATTGTGATGGCCCTCCACAGTCTGTGTGCATGTTGTGTTTCAGATGTCTTGGATTCCATGTGCACAATGTGAGACAGTCTTCACATCCACGTTGTTTGTGCATCGACTTTGATGTTGTGCGTGTGTGTGTCACAGACGTCCATGTCTGTCCTACAGAGGCAACATGGGCCACTACTTGTGGGAGTCATGGTTGTTTTGATGGCGTGTACATGATACGCCATGTCATGCCAGTGTCCATGTGGCAATACAGGGTCCCTGGGAATCTACCTGTCAAAGAGCTGTGATGCCTGGGGCACATCTATCCTCACTTGTCACTGTGGTGTGTGTTTGGAACGTGACAGCAGTACATGGGTACTGTGACACAGCAGAATGAATTCCCATAGCACAACCTGGAACTTGTTGTCAACACATGTTGAACTGAGATGTTAGATGTTGGCCATGTATGTGCCATATATGTCCATACAAAACGGCACACACATCAAATACTTGTAACTCGTAATGATGTATCATGTGATATTAAGTATGGTCAATGCCACATATGTGGGGTGACTGACAATATTTCTTTGTTCACCTATGCACTGCAGGGCACCAGCTGTCCATAGACCATTCCCTGACCTTGCAACCATGGTTGAACGTGACTGCATCCGACGGTACCGCTTCAACAGGCCGCTTATTGAGGAATTGGCGGTGCAGTTGGCCCCACATTTGCAACCTGGCCGGCCATACCCTGCAGCGCTGACCCCCAAGGTGAAGGTGATGGCAGCCCTACACTTCTTTGCCACTGGTACCTTTCAACACACTGTGGCGTCTGCTGGTGGGATGTCACAGACCATGTTCAGCCGTGTGCTACGCGATGTTTTGGAGGCGATGTTGAGATACTTGAACCAGTACATCTATTTCCCTAAACGTCAACAACTCACTGACGTCAAGAGTGACTTCTATGCCCTGGGGAGGATGCCACATGTCATTGGCTCCATTGATGGGACACATGTGGCGTTGGTACCACCACAGGCACATGAGCAGGCATACAGGAACAGGAAACATTACCATTCTATCAATGCCCTGGTGGTATGTCTTGCAGATATGAGCATCTCACATGTGTGTGCACGTTTCCCTGGTTCTGCACACGATGCCTACGTAATGAGGAGTAGTCGCATCCCGAGGATGATGTCACAGATGCAGAACCAGCGTGTCTGGCTTGTTGGTGTGTGCTGACTTTGTACCATTGTGTGTGTTCTGCAATGTAGTATTCCACCCTCTTTTCCAAGTCAGCTAATGTGCAATTGTCTGTATGTAGGTGACTCCAGATACCCCAACATGCCGTGGTTGCTGACACCCCTCAGGAACCCTGTGACACCAGCCCAGATGCGCTACAATGAGGCACATGGTCGGACCAGGAGAGTGATCGAGCGGACATTTGGTCTCCTGAAGAGCTGCTTTCGCTGCCTGGACAAGACAGGAGGGGCCCCTGCAAGGTGTGCAAGATTGTCATCGTCTGCTGCATGCTACACAACCTGGCAGTGCGGAAGGAGTTGCCTCTCATCCTGGATGACGATGACCAACATCCGCCACCTGTGGAGGATCCTGGCCTGGGCCACGATGCCAGTGATGATGATGATGATGAGGGGATGTCCGCACACAGCTCATCACCAACTTCTTCAGCTGAATGTGAGTATACAGAGTTGGTATGTCAATGATTTGAGTTTGCATGATATGTGTTGGTGGTGCTCTGTTGCTGTTTGAGTGTGGCCATGTGCTACTTGACTGTATGCGTGCAGCGATGTGTCCTTACAGGTAGTCTGTACTCCCCAACAGTGTTGACATGCTAACTTGGTTTTGTGTAGGTATCTTGTGACATGTATTGGGCATGAGTATTGCAGTTCTGTCCTGTTCTTCAGTGCTTTTGACTGTGTGTCATGTCTGTCCTTCACAGGGTACTTTCAGAGTTGTTTGGTCAACTGTGATCCCCCGACACCATGATTCAACTTCCAGGGTGGAAGCAGTCGTTTCCCTGCAGGTGATGTGCCACACACCCCTGGACTTTATTTCCTCTACACTTGGTGACTGTGTGGCCACTGCCACGTGGGATTACCTTGCATTTGTAGTGGAAACAACATGTTGCAAATGTGTAATATACCTGTGCTACACTTTGGGATGTGCGTTGTCTGTGGTCACACATCTGACTGACATTTGCTTACTTCACCTGTGGGCTACTTAACACAGACTCTGAATAGGTGTGGTATCTGTGCATTCCACTGTATTTCCTGGCAACATCAGTGTAGGCGATGAGTCAGATGGCCCTGGTGTGTATGTGTTGTGTAGCCCTAGTGGTGTGTCTCCCTCATATGTGTCACGTCGCCATGACTCACATGACGGTGTTGAACTTGCTGTAGCAGTTAGCATGCACAGTGTCATTTAGCAGATCATCATCTCCATGACAAAAACAACGTTGGAATCACAACAGAGGCAAGTATGGTGTATTAGTGAGTTTATTTACATACATGTGTGAGGATAGTGCACAGGATGGTGGGTGCTGTACATTGGGATTGGAATCCAAAGATCCCAGATGAGATGGAAGTGTTGGTAGCAGAAATGTCCTGAGTAAAGTCCACAGTCATCTGATACATTGGTCCAACTTAAACTCCCCATGTCATGTGGGAGAGTTGGGTTGCATTCGACAGGGTGAACAGTTTGCACACAAAGGAGAATTTCCAGAACAGGTGTTGGGTTCCTGGGGGATGTACATGGCCATCGTCCTCTCAGTTTTCCTTCCTCGGACGACCCCTCTTCTTTCGGGGGGGACCCTCACGTGCAGGCCGCTGCGGTGCAGAGGACTCTCCGCCAGAGTCATCCTCCCTCCCTGTGGCAGTTGCAGTTGTTGCGGCACCAGATGTTGTGGGCACACAGGGAGGTGTGGCCATGTTGGTGCTAATCTGGCGGAGGCATGTCAATATGTCCCTATGCACCGCTGTCAGTTCTTGCAATGTGTCCCACTTGGACTCCATGCGAGACATGAGTGTCTCCACACGGGACATGTGGGAGTCCAAGCGGGCATGATGGGCAGCCTGCTGCTGTTGAATGTCCTTGAGGATCCCCACTACCTGGCTGACCTCTCCGGTGCTATTCTGGTATGCATCAGCAATGCGTACCAGTTGTGGGTCATCATGCAGTCCAGACCCCTCTGCAAACAGCGACCTCTGCCTACCACCCCTCCCACCACCCCTGGCCACACGTGCGGGACCTGCGGTGGCACGCACAGGTGACCCTAGGCCCCCTTGGGGGTTGGTACTGGGGTTGTTGTCCGTTGCTTCACGGTGGTCCGGGGTCCCTGTGCTGTTGTCATTGGTGGTCCTTGGTCTGTCCGTGTCGGCGGGGGTGGTTTGTGTGTTGGCAGATGTTGGAGGAGTGGGTGCAGGGGTGCAGATGGTGGTCCTGCTGGTGCTGCATGATGACTCACACCGGAGGGGCCAGGTAGGTCTTCGCCATCCGAGGAGGGCAGAGGCTGTTCCACACCAGAGAGCTCAGGGGCCCCCGGAGCCTGGGACAGGGACTCCTCATCGTCTGCTGCTGTGTCCCCATCATCACCTGTTTTTGGAAGAGACACACAATGTATGTTATGTTTCTACAGGCATCAATGGTTCAAACACCTGACAGTTGTGACTGTACCTCTGGATGCGGGCCTGTACATTGCATTGTCCTAAGTTGTCACAGTCAGAGGTTGATATTGGTGTAGCACATTGTCCTGCCAACCTGAAGCATTTCAATGTGAATGTTGAGGTGTGTGCATGGCCAGCATTGGTGGTATTTGGTTGACATCCGGCCCTCCTTCTCCCCCCAGCCCAGTTATCCCACCATGAAGCATGCCACCCTTTGCAGTGGGTGCAGGTTGACACTCAGGATGTCAGTCAGTGGTGTCCTGCTGTTGGTTGGTGCCCAGTTCCCAGCAGGGCCTTGTGCTCCCCACAACAGAGCACCATTGTCAGACATCTTTGAAGTGGCTTTTCACTCCCTGTGAGGTGTGCATGCTTCAGTGTGAGCTTGCCGGGCCATGCGGGTGGGGGATGTTGAGCTGTGACTACCACTCCCATCATGCTGTTGCCTACACCCCCCTTCCCAGCATGCCCATACTTTCTTCCTTTTGACTCTGCTTCCCTGTGGGGTAGTGTGCCTGTGCTGACAGGATGGCTGACAGTGTTGTCCTGGCGTTAGTTTGGCTACAAGTCCCAAAAGTGTCCCTGTGCTTCACACAGCATAACCCAGGGTGGTGGTTCTTTGTAGGATATTTAATTAGAGTGTGAGGCAATGCATTCTCCCAGGTGAGTTGTGTGGAGTTTGTTTTAAGGGTGTGTGTGAGAAAAGCTGCTGGTAACTATGGTCAGTGCGGTCAGTCCTCCTTCCCACCCAGCCAGATATCCCACCATGGAACGTGCTTCCATTGCAGGGAGTGCAAGTTGGCTTTCAGGATGTCAGTCAGTGGTGTCCTGCTGTTGGTTGGTGCACAGTTCCCAGCAGGGCCTTGTGCTCCCCACAGCAGTACCCAGTGTCAGCCATCTTGTCAGTTTTTTCCACTCCCTGTGATGTGAGCATGGTTCAGAGTGGTGTTGATGGGCCAATTGTGAGGGTGACCAATATCTGTGACTACCACTCCCTTCATGCTATTGCCTACACCCCCCTTCCCAGCATGCCCATACCTCCTTCCTTTTGAGTGGACTTCACTGTGTGTGAGTGTGACAGCAATTGCAAGATGGCAGACAGTGTGGTCCTGTTGTTTGTTGGTGTACATTTCCCAGCAGGGCCTTGTGCTCCCCACAACAGAGCACCATTGTCAGACATCTTTGAAGTGGCTTTTCACTCCCTGTGAGGTGTGCATGCTTCAGTGTGAGCTTGCCGGGCCATGCGGGTGGAGGATGTTGAGCTGTGACTACCACTCCCATCATGCTATTGCCTACACCCCACGTCCCAGCATGCCCATACTTCCTTCCTTTTGAGTGGACTTCACTGTGTGTGAGTGTGACAGCAATGGCAAGATGGCTGACAGTGGTGTCCTATTGTTTGTTGGTGCACAGTTCCCAGCAGGGCCTTGTGCTCCCCACAACAGAGCACCAGTGTCAGACATCTTTGAAGTGGCTTTTCACTCCCTGTGAGGTTTGCATGCTTCAGTGTGAGCTTGCCGGGCCATGCGGGTGGGGGATGTTGAGCTGTGACTACCACTCCCATCATGCTATTGCCTACACCCCCCTTCCCAGCATGCCCATACTTCCTTCCTTTTGAGTGGACTTCACTGTGTGTGAGTGTGACTGCAATGGCAAGATGGCTGACAGTGGTGTCCTGTTGTTTGTTGATGCACAGTTCCCAGCAGGGCCTTGTGCTCCCCACAACAGAGCACCAGTGTCAGACATCTTTGAAGTGGCTTTTCACTCCCTGTGAGGTGTTAATGCTTCAGTGTGAGCTTGCCGGGCCATGCGGGTGGGGGATGTTGAGCTGTGACTACCACTCCCATCATGCTATTGCCTACACCCCCCTTCCCAGCATGCCCATACTTTCTTCCTTTTGACTCTGCTTCCCTGTGGGGTAGTGTGCCTGTGCTGACAGGATGGCTGACATTGTTGTCCTGGCGTTAGTTTGGCTACAAGTCCCAAAAGTGTCCCTGTGCTTCACACAGCATAACCCAGGGTGGTGGTTCTTTGTGGGATATTTAATTAGAGTGTGAGGCAATGCATTCTCCCAGGTGAGTTATGTGGAGTTTGTGTTAAGGGTATGTGTGAGAAAAGCTGCTGGTAACTATGGTCAGTGCTGTCAGTCCTCCTTCCCACCCAGCCAGATATCCCACCATGGAACGTGCTTCCATTGCAGGGAGTGCAAGTTGGCTTTCAGGATGTCAGTCAGTGGTGTCCTGCTGTTGGTTGGTGCACAGTTCCCAGCAGGGCCTTGTGCTCCCCACAGCAGTACCCAGTGTCAGCCATCTTGTCAGTTTTTTCCACTCCCTGTGATGTGAGCATGGTTCAGAGTGGTGTTGATGGGCCAATTGTGAGGGTGACCAATATCTGTGACTACCACTCCCTTCATGCTATTGCCTACACCCCCCTTCCCAGCATGCCCATACCTGCTTCCTTTTGAGTGGACTTCACTGTGTGTGAGTGTGACAGCAATTGCAAGATGGCAGACAGTGTGGTCCTGTTGTTTGTTGGTGCACAGTTCCCAGCAGGGCCTTGTGCTCCCCACAACAGAGCACCATTGTCAGACATCTTTGAAGTGGCTTTTCACTCCCTGTGAGGTGTGCATGCTTCAGTGTGAGCTTGCCGGGCCATGCGGGTGGGGGATGTTGAGCTGTGACTACCACTCCCATCATGCTATTGCCTACACCCCACTTCCCAGCATGCCCATACTTCCTTCCTTTTGAGTGGACTTCACTGTGTGTGAGTGTGACAGCAATGGCAAGATGGCTGACAGTGGTGTCCTATTGTTTGTTGGTGCACAGTTCCCAGCAGGGCCTTGTGCTCCCCACAACAGAGCACCAGTGTCAGACATCTTTGAAGTGGCTTTTCACTCCCTGTGAGGTGTGCATGCTTCAGTGTGAGCTTGCCGGGCCATGCGGGTGGGGGATGTTGAGCTGTGACTACCACTCCCATCATGCTATTGCCTACACCCCCTTCCCAGCATGCCCATACTTCCTTCCTTTTGAGTGGACTTCACTGTGTGTGAGTGTGACAGCAATGGCAAGATGGCTGACAGTGGTGTCCTGTTGTTTGTTGGTGCACAGTTCCCAGCAGGGCCTTGTGCTCCCCACAGCAGAGCACCAGTGTCAGACATCTTTGAAGTGGCTTTTCACTCCCTGTGAGGTGTTAATGCTTCAGTGTGAGCTTGCCGGGCCATGCGGGTGGGGGATGTTGAGCTGTGACTACCACTCCCATCATGCTATTGCCTACACCCCCTTCCCAGCATGCCCATACTTTCTTCCTTTTGACTCTGCTTCCCTGTGGGGTAGTGTGCCTGTGCTGACAGGATGGCTGACAGTGTTGTCCTGGCGTTAGTTTGGCTACAAGTCCCAAAAGTGTCCCTGTGCTTCACACAGCATAACCCAGGGTGGTGGTTCTTTGTGGGATATTTAATTAGAGTGTGAGGCAATGCATTCTCCCAGGTGAGTTATGTGGAGTTTGTGTTAAGGGTATGTGTGAGAAAAGCTGCTGGTAACTATGGTCAGTGCTGTCAGTCCTCCTTCCCAGCCAGCCAGATATCCCACCATGGAACGTGCTTCCATTGCAGGGAGTGCAAGTTTGCTTTCAGGATGTCAGTCAGTGGTGTCCTGCTGTTGGTTGGTGCACAGTTCCCAGCAGGGGCTTGTGCTCCCCACAGCAGTACCCAGTGTCAGCCATCTTGTCAGTTCTTTTCCACTCCCTGTGATGTGAGCATGGTTCAGAGTGGTGTTGATGGGCCAATTGTGAGGGTGACCAATATCTGTGACTACAACTCCCATCATGCTATTGGCTACACTGACTTCACCAGCATACACAGAATTCCTTCCTTTCAGTGAGCTTCCCTGTGAGGTGGTGTTCTAGTGGTGGCAAAATGTCTGACTGTGTTTGTTGGTTAGATTTGTGCCACTGCCTTGCTCTATTTGTTGTTGGGTTTGTACATGTCATGACACAGTTAAATTTCACTATGGGATGGCAGGTATTGTGTTTGTCTAACTAACATACACATCTTGGGATGATTATGTTTTGGTTACTGTGGCTTTGCTAACGGTGCATGGTTTCACTATCCCCTTGACAGTGATGTGTGTGTATTGTCACACGATATTGGGTATATTGGTTGTGTACTCACCAGGTTCTGGGATGTTTGATAGTCCATGTACGCTCTCTGGTGGTAGGATGGCCCGCACCTTCTCGTCCCAGGGCCTGAGGTATACTGGTTTGGCAGGAGGGCCACTGCCGGTGCGATGGCTCAAGGTGTAATCCTTCTTGAGTAGGGCCTTGACCCTCCTGCGCACATCATACCACCTGTTCTGGATGTCTTTCTTTGTGCGCAAACATGGTGATTGTGCGTTCACCCTGTCGACGATCCTCTCCCACATCTTGGTTTTCTGCGACATGGGGGTCTGTTGGACCAATGTACCAAACAAGTGTGGCTCTACCCTGAGGATTTCATCTACCAGCACTTCCAATTCACTGTCTAGGAACTTTGGATTCTTCTTTGGGGTCATGGTGATGGGTGGTGGTGGGGATTAATGTGTGTGTGGGTGTGCAGGTGAGGGTGTGTGTGTGTAGGTTTTGCTGGGTGTATGTGAGGGTGCTATTTGGGAGGTGCTAATGGTATGTGGCTTGTGTGATGGATGAGTTGTGGGTGTGTCTGTGGTTGCTGTCTGATGGTGTTCTGTGCTGGCAGGTCATTTGAATTTGCAAAGGATCATGGTAGGGATTTGTGGCCTTTATATGGGTGGAGTTGTGGGTGTGTCTTTGTTCCATTTTTTCCCCCCCAGCATTTATTGACTTTGTCATTGCTTGTTTGGCCCTTTTTTTTGTTTTTTTTCCTTTGTAGTTTTTGGGCATGTAGGAGACGTTCTTCTGACCGAGTAGGACGCTGCAGTTGGCTCGTGCAAGCTTCTCCGAGTCTTTCAAGCTGTGTTTCTGCTGTGTTTCATGTGCGGCGTACGCGTCGGTCGCGGAGTATTGGGTTGCTTCGGCTCCGTTTTGTATGCGTGTTGGTCGTACGGCTTGAGCTCCGTGCGACTCGGTCTGGTTTTACACGCATTGCATCGTACTGAGCGGGTCGGAGTTCACGGGTATGTTTCTGTCGGGTTCATTCCTGGTGCATGTCGGTCGGTTCGATTCGCGTGGTTTTCCGGACGGATAGCTGGTTTCCGTGCGGTTCGGTCGTTCGGCTTGTGTTCCGTATGAGTCGGTCGTTATTCACATGCACTGCATCGTACTACGCGGATCGGGCAGCGCCGGTACGTGTCGGTCGGACTAAATTCCCGTACCGAGTCGGTCGGTACGTTTTCCGGCCTGAATCGGAATCGGCCCCATTGTGTTTTTAAAGATTTTTGGGATGTGTAATTTCAAGGATTTTTGCTGTTGTATGCTTATGCAAGGTTATAATGTGATGTTACATTATATGTGATGTGGGCTACCATTATTGTAAAAATGCTTATGTAATATAAGTCCTGTTTGCTGTTCCGATGTTTATGACTACATGCAATCACACAGAAGTGTCAGATATTCTATGATGAAAATAAATGATGATCAAGGTAATTCAATTGCATGACCAAGAATGTAAATGAATATTCTGTGCAAGTAAGGTCACTAGGACTTGTTTATTTCACATTCACACTTTTAGAAAGTGGGCATTTCTCTGCTCTTACTGCTGTGTGTGCCTTGCAGCCTGTCTCCAATACATGTCTGGACTGGGTGACAGTTACACTTTGTCCATTCCCTCCAGACAGCCACAAACACCAGAAGGCTAGGTGTGGCTGAGTATCCATCTACATACATCTGCATTCTGATGGCCCTTTCTGGGCAGGAAAGGAGGAAGGGGCTCACACTTACACTTCAAAGGGTAGTAGCCTGACCCCACACAAAGGACTGATTGCCCCCACAGATAGCCTGGCAGACAGGACTGGGTTAAAAGGCATACTGGTGCACTTCAAAGCCATTCTTTGAAGTCTACCCCACTTCAAAGGCCTATTTGGGTATAAGTACTGGGCTCCAGCAAATCAGACTCTTCTGGACCTACATCTGAACCTCTGTCAGGAGAACTGCTGTACTGCTCAAAGGACTCAACTGGGTGGCTGACCTGGAAGACCTGCTTTTCTTTTTGTTTCCCTACTGCCTGCTGCTCTCTGACTCTGCTGAAGGAGAGCTGAACTCTGCCGTGGAGAGCTGGACTCTGCCTTCTTCCAAGTGATCTCCAAGGGCTTGTTGGCTTGCCTACTGTTGCTTGATTCTCAGGGATATCACATTTTCTACCCTGCTCCGATGCCTGGTTCACTGGAAGTGGCCCAGATACTTGCAACACAGATTTTGATGATGCATCTCCTGTCTGTGTGCAGCAGAACGGAAAGTAGACATAATATTGATGTTTTAATATCGATATACATAAATATCGAGTTTAGTATATCGATAGTATTAAATATCGATGTTATGTATATCGATGTTAAAAATATCAATTTTAAGTGTTGTTAAAAATATCGAAGTATGTAATGTCGATTGTAAAAATATCGTTGTGTCAAAATATCGTTATTGTACTATATTTTCATTTTTTAAAAGTTGTTTTGAGTATAATATTAGTTAGTTAATGTAATAAAAAATAAAATTTGTATAATATTTTTTAGGAGCGGAATGTTGGGTTTATAGGGGATAAGGGTGGGGAGTGTTTTAAAATAATTAAATTAAATTTGTAATGAATCCGAAATATAAAATTATAATTTTGAAAATATATTTTTGAATTTAGTACATATTGTTTTAGGAGCGGGATGTTGGGTTTATAGGGGATACGGGTGAGGAGTGTTTTATAAAAATTGAAATAAATTTGTAAAAAATTCGAAATTTAAATTTGAATTTAGAAAGTATATTTTCAAATTTAGTAGATATTGTTTTAGGAGCGGGATGTTGGGTTTATAGGGGATAAGGGTGGGGAGTGTTTAAAAACAATAGAATTACATTTTAATAAATTAAAAATTAAAAATTGTAATTCAGAAAATATATTTTTAAACTTAGAAAATATTGTTTTTGGAGTGGGATATTGGGTTTATAGGGCATAAGGGTGGGGAGTGTTTGAAAACAATTGAATTAAATTTATAATAAATTCAAAATTTAAAATGATAGTTTAGAAAATATATTTTCGAATTTAGAAAATATTGTTTTAGTAGTGGGATGTTGGGTTTATAGGGGATAAGTGTGGGGAGTGTTTTAAAAATGTTAAATTAAATATTTAATAAATACAAAAAATATGTTTGAATTTAGAATGTTTTTGGTGAATTTAGAAATTATTGTTTTTGTATTTTAAAGTTGTGTTAATAGGGTATAATTTTGGTGAGTGTTCTAATTTTTTTTTACAAAATTTTAAATTGAATTTTTTGTTAAAAAAGCAAACATTAATATAATATTATGTGTTTGTAGTGTATATTTTTACATAAATAATATTTAATATTTAATTCATTATTATTAATATTTATAAATTACAAGGTTAAATAATGCAGTATTAATAATGTACAATATTAATTTATACATTAAATTATGAAAATATGATAGCAATATATATATACATATGTATTAATTTGTAATTTTTAATATAAAGTATAAATTGATGAAATAGTAAAAATCTATTATTATATTAAGTATTATGTTTAGTACATAAGTTAAATATTATTGAAATGTAAATTATAATATTTATAAACAAATATTGCTATTATAAAACATTGAAAAAATATTTTTAACTATTTTATAATATTAAATTTAAAAAAAATATATATAATATATACTGTACTACATATTTATAGCAATAATTAAATAATTAAATTGTAATGTAGAGTACAGTTAGTGATATTATATTATTTGTATTGTAATTAGAAAATTAGATATGTTTAGCGTTTGGCAAATTATTTGACTTTAAAGTAATTAGAGTGGGTATAGTAAATTAATTAAGTTTAGTGTCCAGCATCTACCCAGATAAAATGGTAACAGGAGTGGGAATAGTAAATTATTTAAGTTTAGTGTCCAGCACCTACCCAAACTTAGGGGCCTATTATGATGGGGGGCGGACATAGTCCACCCGCCACCGTAACGGAGCGCGGGACCGCCCGCCGATGCTGCGGCGGTCCCACCATGCACATTAGGATGCGCCCGCCACACTGGCGGGCGCATCCTGGGCCATATACATTGCGGGTGGATCTGCTGGCTGCAGACCCACTCGCAATGTGTACAGACTGTGTGAAGCATTGCCATGCACTACATGGCAGGCACCACGTGGTGCCTGCCACGTAGTGCAGTGCAATGACGGGGGGTACCATAGGTACCCCCCATGTGCACCCCCCACACCCTCAACACTCAGGGGGCCCGCAACGGGCCCCCAACAGCAAAGACCATATGCCTTTCCATGGCGGCAACACCACCATGGAAAGGCATGACTCCGTCGGCATCGTAATGTGGATGGCGGTGTCTTGCAGACACTGCCACCATATCCTGGCCGGAAAAGCGGCGGACGGTCGTCCCATCCGCCGCGGACCCCCCAGCCATCCTAATGTGGCGGGGGGCCATTCATGGCAGAATGGCGGGCGGATCGCCCCCGCCGGGCCGGCGGTGGCTACTGCCGGGCTGGCGGGGGCAATCCGCCCGCCATCCTAATGGGCCCCTTAATACTAACTGGAGTGGGAATAGTAATTTAATTTAGTTTACTGTCCACCACCTACCCTGATTTAATGTTAACTGGAGTAGGAATAGTAAATTAATTAAGTTTAGTGTCCAGCACCCACCCAGATTAAATGCTAATTGGAGTGGGAATAGTAAATGAATTAAGTTTAGTGTCCTGCGCCTACTCAGAATAAATACTAACTGGAGTGGGAATAGTAAATTAATTTAGTTTAGTGTCCAGCACCTACCCAGAATTAATACTAACTGGAGTGGAAATAGTAAATCAATAAAGTTTAGTGTCCAGCACCTACCCTGAATTAATACTAATTGGTGTGGGAATAGTAAATCAATTAAGTTTAGTGTCCAGCACCTACCCAGAATAAATACTAACTGGAGTGGGAATAGTAAATTAATTTAGTTTAGTGTCCAGCACCTACCCAGAATTAATACTAATTGGAGTGGGAATAGTAAATTAATTAAGTTTAGTGTCCAGCACCTACCCTGAATTAATACTAATTGGAGTGGGAATAGTCAATTAATTAAGTTTCGTGTCCAGCACCTACCCTGAATTAATACTAATTGGAGTGGGAATAGTCAATTAATTTAGTTTAGTGTCCACCACCTACCCAGAATTAATCCTAACTGGAGTGGGAATAGTAAATTATTTAAATTTAGGGGCCAATTCCGATTCGGGCCGGAAATCTCTCCGACCGAGCCGGACCCGGAGAGAATTCCGACCGAATCGGACCCTAGCAGTCCGACCGGACGAGTACGATGCATTCGCATGCTATCGGACTCGATTCGGTCGGACTCCCATTGAAGTCAATGGGAGTCGGTCGTACGACGCGTACGCGAGCTCCCATTGACTCAATGGGTGCGAGGCGAACAAGGGCGCCCCCTACAGTGGGTACGCGTCCATGCGCATCGCGGCGTACATGCACAGGTAGGGGGGACCCATGGGTCCCCCCTGTGTGCAACTCGCGCACCTACGCGTTCAGGGGGGTCCGACGCGGAACCCCAAAGTCCGGCTCCGACAGCTCTTTCGAGCCGGACGGCGCGAGTCGGTCGGACTGCTTACTTACCCGGCCGGGAAACGTCTCCATAGCGCGGTGCGAGTCGTGTCCGTGCGTGTCGGTCGGAGCGTGTTGAAGCCGCGTACGAGTCTGTCTGCGATTTCGCGGGAGCATGCATCGTACTCGCTCGGCCGGACCCGCGTACGATTCGGTCGGGAAACAGGGCTCCGAATCGGATCCGGTAAATCCGATTCCGATTCGGAGCCCTACCGGCCGAGATCGGAATCGGCCCCTTAGTGTGCAGCACCTACCCAGAATAAATACTAACTGGAGTGGGAATAGTAAATTAATTAAGTTTAGTGTCCAGCACCTAGCCAGATTAAATGCTAACTGGAGTGGGAATAGTAAATTAATTAAGTTTAGTGTCCAGCACCTACCCAGATTAAATGCTAACTGGAGTGGGAATAGTAAATGAATTAAGTTTAGTGTCCAGCACCTTCCCAGAATAAATACTAACTCGAGTGGGAATAGTAAATGAATTTAGTTTAGTGTCTAGCACCTACCCAGAATTATTATTAACTGGAGTGGGAATAGTATATTAATTAAGTTTAGTGTCCAGCACCTACCCTGAATTAATACTAATTGGAGTGGGAATAGTAAATCAATTAAGTTTAGTGTCCAGCACCTACCCAGAATAAGTACTAACTGGAGTGGGAATAGTAAATTAATTTAGTTTAGTGTCCAGCACCTACCCAGAATTAATACTCACTGGAGTGGGAATAGTAAATTAATTAAGTTTTGTGTCCAGCACCTACCCTGAATTAATACTAATTGGAGTGGGAATAGTTAATCAATTTAGTTTAGTGTCCAGCACCTACCCAGGATTAATACTAACTGGGGTGGGAATAGTAAATTAATTAAGTTTAGTGTTCAGCACCTACCCTGAATTAATACTAATTAGAGTGGGAATAGTAAATCAATTAAGTTTAGTGTCCAGCACCTACCCAGATTAAATGCTAACTGGAGTAGGAATAGTAACTGAATTAAGTTTAGTGTCCAGCACCTACCCAGAATAAATAGTAACTGGCGTGGGAATAGTTAATTAATTTAGTTTAGTGTCCTCACCTACCCAGAATTAATACTAATTGGAGTGGGAATAGTAAATTAATTAAGTTTAGTGTCCAGCACCTACCCAGAATTAATACTAATTGGAGTGGGAATAGTAAATTAATTAAGTTTAGTGTCCAGCACCTACCCAGAATTAATACTAATTGGAGTGGGAATAGTAATTTAGATATATATGTATTATTTTGTAACCTTAAACAATTAATATAGTTTGTAGTACTAATGTATTTTAATTATGACATAGGGGCTGATTACGATGGCGGGCGGATCTGGTCCGCCCTCCATCGTAGCGGTGTTTGGGAACGTCCGCCATGCGTGCGGCGGTCCCGCCTACCCGATTAGGATGGGACCGCCACTTCAGTGGTCTGAATCCGCACCGTTAACATTGGGGCAGTGGCTGCCAACAGCAGCACCGCCCCAATGTCGAAAAGAGCATGTTGTGCATTGCACTGCACTACGTGGCAGGCACTGCACTCTGCCTGCCACATGGTGCAGTGAAATGCAGGGGTACCCCTCCAGTGCACCCACACGGGGGGCCCGCAACAGGCCCCCGCAACCAATCCCTGCCAGCCTTTCAATGGCTGTTCACCCGCCACGGAAAGGCTGGCTTCCGCATGCATCGTAGTTCGGCGGACGGAGCCTGCTTGGCTCCCCCACCATTGTGAGCATGCTGACCGCTCCGCCAGGCAATCGGAATGATTGCCTATGGCGGTTCCGTGGCGGACGGGCATTGCCTCCGCCGCGGTCGCGGTCTGGATCCCACCGCCATCGTAATATGGTGGTCGGAGAATCACGGTCCGCAGGGCCGGCGGACCTCACCGCCGGCCCAGCGGTGGCAATCGTTTACCATCGTAATCAGCCCCCTAGTTAGAAATTAAAAAATATAACTTTAGATAGAAAGTTACTTAAAAATATTATTTAATACAGTACATTTAATTAAAACATCATTTTAACATTAAATTCAATATTAATAGAATGATACACAAAAAATAGACATTTCATTTTTTTATTGATGTTTATTTATTGTAAATTATTTTCTAATAAACAAAAAAATCTATATTTTATTAAGTTCATATAATATAAAACAAGAGATATAGGGACAAAATCATATTTATTTTACACACACGAAATATGTTGTACATATGTATATTTTTACATTTGATAAATATGTAAACAATATGTTTTAACATTGGTAAATTTTTTAATACAGTTATGTGAACTTTGTAATATTAAATGATGTACTTTTACATTTGTTTAGAAGCATTTGATAAAATAATATAATTATTAATAACAGTTGTTCATTTTAATTTTGTATTTTGAACATTTGTTATTTAGGGGCCCATTACGATGGCGGGCGGAAGCACAACCGCCGTGCTGGCGGATGCAAAAACCACCAGTTACCGCCGGCACGCAGCAGTCCACACGCCCGCCCAATTACGATGCGAAAAGCAGGCCAAACACCGCCGGCAAGCCAGCAACACCGTCCGCCATCAAAGTGCGCCCGCACACGTAGCGGCGCAGCCCAACTGACACACACCGTCCGACGAAACACGTCCCGCCCGGCGCATAAATTACGATGCCGCAAACAAACGGCTCCCACGGCAAAGAGACACCGCACGTGAAAGAGAGGCGGAAACACGGACGCAGAGCACGGACAACGAAGAAGCGGCACCCCGGGCATGAATCCAGCACTGCAGGCCCTTCCCATGCTTCTGCTGATGCACCACCAAGGACGCAACGTACCGCGGAGACGCAGGTAGGCACACACACAACAAGTGCACGCAAACAGCGCACACAGTGCAAGAGGCGGAAAAAGCGGACAACCCCCCACCAGCGCGTGCACACTACACATCCACCATTGCATCCACATATGACACACAGGCCAAATCCTAACATCGCAGAACACATGTGTACACACCACCTGGGACTAGGAACCAACCACCCCGTCACGGCCCCAAAGCGCCGATGACGCCGCCACACATGCGCACAACGCAGAGGCCAACCGCAGCGCCATGCATGCGTCGCACACAGGGACAGGGACACAACCAAGCAGCACACACACCAGCCCCACCCCGAACGCACATGACACGTGACAGGCCGGCCACAGACATGTCCCCAACGCCCAATTCACGGACAACACCCAACGCCACACAACCGACGCACACATGTCAGTGAAGACACGCAACAGCAGGACACACCCCAGTGTAACAAACATGGCGAAGCACACAGCGGCGGCAACACCAACTAGGAGAAGCAGGGCCCCTCCGGGAAGAGGAACGCCAGTACCACACTGAAAAACCCATACCACCCTGCACATATGAACAAGACACATGAAACGGAACACCAAAGAGCCCGGTGACCGACAACAGGTGGCCCAAGAATTACATCCACACACAAGGCCCAACGCAGAGCGGAAAGGCAGCCTGCCGCCCACACAAGGGAGAGCAGACAGCACTGAATGACCTTCCATTCCAACACCGAAACCACAGCCCTACGACAGAAGCCGGTGAATACAGCCATTGTCCAAGAATAGACCAACACAGGCATGCCGAGGAGACCGACCACACGGCAGATAGCGCATATCACAGAAGCACACAACGGACGGGGAAGAAAGAAGAAAACACTCCCCCATGTCGGCCACATGCAAGTTAATTGGAAGGAGTCACACAGCACCGACCTTGAACTGTCTGAGAAGCATGTGGGAAGAGGGCCCGTGTCCTCCAAACAAGCCAACAGAACACAAGTCCTGTCTCCCCACGACTACACAGAGCTCACAGCAACCCCGGAGCGTGCACATTGCAGACTGCACACACAGCCGGAGCACGCCACCTCTACGAACCGCTGCGAAATGGCAACCGCAACACACCTACCCAACTACGCCGAACAGCTCAAGCTGTACCAAACCAACACGATACATACATTGGGATGCGATCTCCTGTCCCTGCTGAACGTAAGTTACCGACTGACTTACCGCATCACATTGTTCAGCTGCGTCATGCCCGTCTTCTACTGTCGGAGGTGTCCCTACCAGCATCCCGTCGAGATATGCCTCTCCAACCCGGCATGTCTGAAGGCGGACCTGCTACCACTACTCCTCCCTCTGGACGCACACGACAGGGCCTGCTCTGCCTATGGGGGCATGGCGTATGTGGCCAACATTGCACGCGCACTGAAATGGAACCACTGTGCCTCCACACGACGGATCATCGAGAACAGCTACATCGAATGTCACCCAGCATGCCCCATCATGGTCCTCCAAGGGACAACCTACGAACAACACCTTGACAGCCACCATCCGCTTCATTGGCTGGCAAACATGTACACCACCAATGACATGGAAGCCCTGCTGGACGGCATCGCATACCTGACAACCTGTAAATACGTCGGACCACAACGCAGGTTCCCCGAGTGACCTATGAAGTCCAACCCCGCACCCATGCTCAGCTTCCGCACGGACTGGCCAGTCACCACCACAACAGCCATACCAAACGACCGGCAACTGTAACCACACCATCAACGACATCGCCATGACATCGGATATGACCGGGACATGCACACTGTTCCCCATCACATCCAGGAACACCGCATGCATCGTGGGAGGCAGTGGCATGGGCTCTGTGCATCGCACCCACATGGACGGAACTGCACGAACAACCAGGACACGACATGGATCCAGCGCACATGGACACACACACCGCTCAGTGGACATGAATAGGTCGCCTGGAGTCTGTGGGTGCTGCACCCCTCCCACCCCCGCCCCGGGAATCCCATACCAGGACCTTTGCATGGACGACAAGTGCATACAACAACAACACGACCCCAGTGACTGTGACATGTCCAGTAACCACCACAGTGCAACAACAAGTGGCACGCCGCTGCATGCACGCAAGCACATGCCCTGATGTCATCTCACATGCACGCGTGCATGAGGAACAACCGCAGCAAACCTGTCACATGGAACTGAGATGGACTGTGCCCATGATGCCGAGCGGTCTGGTAGGCTACATGTATACCGTCTGTGTCAAAGTCCGCAGCTCCGCAGCTATACGTAAATGTACATTAGCACAGCCTTGGCCAAGCAGATGTAACCCCACACCCTATCCCATTTGTAATCATGCTCAGTATATCCTCAACATGTATTCCGCTGCCAGTAGTGTCCACTATACTGCATCACAGAGGACAGAAGACTCAATATAATGTCTGAAACCAAAACTGTCTCCGCTGACTCATTTCACAAGTACGAATGAGAGAGGATGAGAGTATGTGAAGTACACGGCAGTCGTGACATGACCATGTAGTCCACTGGTATTGGATGTCAACGCAAATGAGTAGCACTACTGTGGAAGACACACATGTGTCGTGTGAAGTCGTATGGACGCAGTGCTCAGGTGGGTGGGTGCGACGGGTAGATGCGCACATGCCAAGTTGGAGCACGCCGTGTTGGGAGGGCTCATGAACAGTACACCACCGCTTCCCTGGGCATTGTGAGAGGACACCTGTCGGGGGGAGTGAACACGTGTGTGCACAGCAGTCGGGCACACGTACAAGGCGGTACCAGGCGCACCTCAGCCCACCCTCTGTGGACAAGCTGGATCCTGTTGTGCGCCCGCCATGCCCCTTGACAAGGCACACACAGCCCCAGTCGACCAGGTGTAACCCCAACATAGTCAATCCGCACAGGCGATACAGGGCACGGGATGGCAGTGGAGCATGGTGTGTGACAGGTCTCCTCGCGCTCCTCCTGGTCATATCACGCAGGCAATAGAACCTCAACGTCTAGCATGGCACAAGTCAAATGGAAGTGTAGGGGGACGCACCACAGCACGAGCAGCACTGACGTCACGGGAGGTGGCTCGCACCATCCCATCCATTGCCCATCATACCAACCACGCCACATGCCATTGCGACTAAGTGCAAGCGCGTGCGCCACCACCCCCGAGCCCTCCCCAGAGAGGCCAAAGAGTGAATGTGTGGGCCATCAGCCACAGACGGACGCGGCCTGGCCGCAAGGGCAGCCACAGCCACTGGGTGTCGCAGGTGGCGGATCCGGAAGGCGAAGACTGTGATGCATAGTCCATGCAGGCCGGGTCTCCATTTGGGGCACCACGCAGGTGGACGGCGTCCCGCCACACATCATACCCTGAGACAGCCCACTCGTGCAACTGGACCCACACATACACTCCTTGCCCTCTCTGGTGCGAGCTTGGGGCTGCCTGTGCAAGCGCTAGCCTCGCAGGTGAGCATGCATATTGGGGGGCGAGGGGAGGACATGAGGGCTGGGGCGAAGATGACTGTATCACTGTCAGTTAGTACAAGGGATGACCCAGATGTGGAAAGGAAGAGACGTGTCCCGTGTGTACTGCAACTAGTCGCCAATCCAACTACCCCCCATGTCCGGAATGTAAGCCCGCACCTAGGCCCGCCCATCCGCCACATCGAACATACCACCAGCACGACAACCTTCCCATTCGAAACACTGACTGGGGGTGGCGACCAGTGAACAATCATGTGTAGCCTACCCACGCGTACATGTGGGCCCTCCATGATCCATGTCACCTGCGGCAAAGACATGACATGCGCAATGAGGGAAGTGAGGAGAGCTGTCCGCCCCACGCGCAGAAGGTGCATCAGCTCCACAGACCCAGCAGCGAGTCCAGCAGGGGTCACATGTGCAGGGGCAGCTGTGCCTGGTGTGAAGGCACATGCATATAGACAGCACATCGACCAATGTGTAGTCTGCCCACATCCACAGTCCATCATCATGCGGACATAGGAATTGAACACAGGGCAACACATCTTAGTTGGTGCACCCACCGTGACCAACAATGCGCAATCATCGACGTACCCGCCCTGTGCATGGCCCCCACCCAACGGAGGCACATCCAGTGCCACCATCCCACACACACAAGCCTTCCACGGAACATGCTGTGTCCAATGGTCAGTACAGAGTCAGCGCCCATCTGGTGGATCCTGAACAGGAGACACATGCACACACATGCCAGCTCCCACTATGTACGACTGCCACCTGGCACGTGCAATGTAACCTCTCACCTGTGACGTGTGACTGCAAGCACACAGCCGTCTTGGCATGGGGCTGTCAATGTGGACACCAGTCAATGTTTCGGGAGCTGTGATCCGTACAGTGCTGTACATAGGGTGCAGTGCTGACACCTACTACTGTCTCATATCCCCTCGTGCCACAGGTCCCACTTGTATTGGCCGCTCAGCCCGTGCCCACATCGTCGTCGTCGTGTGCCATACTCATCCAGCCTCGGAAGCAGTTCCATGCTCAGCAGACACTCATGTTGCCGTGGCGTTGCCGCTTGACGAATATGCAGTCAGTCCCCATCAGCACGCCCCGCAAGTCATTGGGGCCTAGATCCCCATGTGCATGCACATGGCAGTGGTATGTCTCACTTGCCATTGCCATTGTTGGGAGACCTGTGTAAGTGTATTGTGGCCGTGCCGTCCCAGCTTGACAGCTGGGCTGTGGCTCATGTGCTTGCTCAGTCATGTCAGTGATGTGTATGCGAAATTGCTATGTGCCGTGTTGCTTTGACATGTGTCCTCTGCCATTTAACCCAGGCGGAGACCGAACATTGACCGCCCATACCAATTGCTGGCGGACATGGACGATACAGAGGTAATCAGGAAGTTTCGGCTGGACAGGCCAACCCTGCATCGACTGTGTGCCATGTTAGAGCCCCATCTCCGTCCCCGCAGGGTGTATCCGACTGCTGTCACCCCCACGGCTAAGGTGATGGCCGCCATGCATTTCTTCGCCACTGGGTCATTCCAGCACACAGTGGGCAGTGGAGGAGGGATGTCCCAGCCCATGTTCAGCAAGGTGCTGAGGGATGTACTGGCAGCCATGATGCTGTACCGGAACAGGTACATCCGCTTCCCCAGGGCTCGTGAATTGGCGGCAGTGAAGGGTGCATTCTATGCCCTTGGCAGAATCCCACACGTCGTGGGAGCCATTGACTGCACTCATGTTGGCCTTGTTCCACCACAGGCCACTGAGCACCTGTACCGCAACAGGAAGCACACGCACTCCCTGAATGTGCAAGTGGTGTGCCTTGCGGACATGGTGATCACCCACGTGTGTGCCAAGTTTCCAGGCTCGGCCCATGACGCACACATAATGCGCAACAGCATCTTGCGACGACTGATGGCCAATCTGCAACAGGATCGTGCCTGTATTGTCGGTGAGTATGTGGAGTGGTGTAGCGTGCTGGTTGTGCGATGCTGTCCCCTGTCCAGTTGGAATTGCAACGGTTCTCTGTGTCCCTCACACCCAGGTGACTCTGCGTATCCGAATGGGGCATGGCTGCTCAGTCCATTGAGGAATCCTCGCACCCCAGCAGACGATCGATACAATGAGGCACATGGGAGGACCAGACGTGTGGTCGAGCGTACCTTTGGCCTCCTCAAGTCCAGGTTCAGGTGCCTGGACCGCACCGGGGGTGCACTGGCGTACTCCCCACAGAAGGTGTGCCAGATAGTGGTGGCGTGCTGCATGCTGCACAATCTGGCCATTCGGAAGCAGATCCCCCTCATTGTGGATGACGGAGATCAACCAGGGCCCCAGCCCGCAGACCAGGACAGCTCGAGTGAGGTGGACAGCGGAGAGGAGGAAGCTGGGAATGTGCGCCAGCAGCTCATCGCCCGCTACTTCACTTGACGGTGAGTGTCCATGTACGACGGATGATGTGTCTGTATCTATGCAGGTGTGTGTGTGCTGTGTCAGGGTGGCCGTATGTTCACTGCGTGCAGTGTGTCAACGCTCCATGGCCAGGGTAGTATGCCACTGTTGGTGACTGTGGCATTGTGCCCTATTGCTCTGTGCGATGTGTGTATATTGCTTGTAGTTGTTGACATGTACTGTGTGATGGGTGTGTGACACACTCATTGAATGTGCTCCTGTTCTGTCTCCCACCCCTAGGTCCCTACAGGCCCTCCGGATTCCATTGCCATGCCACGCATCAGGTGCCCTTCCACCCAAGGTGGCCGATGTATTCCGTACAAATAAAACACAGGGCACAAACAGCAGTTAGTGAAAAAGGTGCATTTATTACAAACTGTGACATGTGATTGTGTGTAAGGTGATGACAAAAGTGGTGCGTGCAGTGACAATGAGCTGTCGGTCATGGCTGCGTGATGATCAGGGTGTACCCACTGGTTCTATGTCCATAGTCCAACACACACATGCCATCCAGATGGCTGTGTGGAGTGGGATCGTAGAGCAAGTCAATGCAGTGGCTGGTCAAGGAAGGCTGGCGGAAGGCTGGCTGGCTGCCTCACTTGCGACTGGAGCGTGCGAAGTCCTCCCGGGAGATCTGTTTCCTCTTCGGACGGCCCCTTCCACGTTTGGGAGGGGGTGTGTGGTGGCGACCTACTGGTGGTGGGTGAGGTGTGCTCACTGGCTGTGGACGCAGGGGAAGTGGACACTGCTGGCCGACCCTGCGCCCTAGCAGGTGGTGGCGGAGGTGGTGTTGCTGGCCTTGCCTGTGACCCCACCGCCACCACCAGCTGGCCCATGAGGTCCACGAGTTGGTCCATACGGGACACGAATTGGCCCATATGGGCGTCCATGGACCTCAGCACCCCCAGCACCTCCCGCGTGTCAGTAGCAGACCTGGCCCATTGTCCTTGGGCCTCTTCATAGGCCCCAAGGACTCTGGCCATTTGAGGCAGGGCATGGCTCCCAGGGGAGGCTGGCGTTTCCCTGACCCTGCTCCTCCTACCAGTCCTGCTGCCACCGGCCTGCCCACTAGCCACATTGCTCACCACGGTCCTCGCTGTGGCTCCCAGGGTGGATCCAGTCGGCCGGGCCACCACCTGCGCTGGGGCTGGTGCCAGCGAAGACGTGGTGGTGGTGGAGGCGGTGGTGGTCGGTGCGGCGATGGTGGCGGTTGCGGCAGTGGTAGTGGCCGCAATGACCGTGGGTGTGGCCGCAACGACAGTGGCAGCAGGGGACTGGGACTGTTCAGCATCCCTGGATGATGGGTTGGTGGGTAGGAGGGGTCCTGGGGAGCGGCTGGGCCCTGCCACGCCAGATGGGCCAGCTTGGTGGTCCGTGTCCGAAGAGGTGGACAGATCCTCCAGATCCGTGTGTCCTCGTTGGGGGCTTGTAGGCTGGCTGTGCTGGCTGCTGTCTCCATCCCCAGCGTCCAGCAGTTCGTCACCTGTGGAGAAAATGAGATTTGTTATTGTGTTGCACCTGGCGAAGTATGTATTAGTCGTCTGACATTGGCAGTTCGTGCAATCTCGTACATGGGTTTCCCGGAGGCGAGTGTGTGGCTGTGGCATCTGTAGTTGTGTGTGCTAGGCAATGGGACTGTGTGCTGTGCACATGTGGCATGGGACGGATTGGCCATGCCGATGGGTGTGTTGCTTTGCCCCTACTCATTGTGACTCTGGTGTATGCGGGCTCCTGGCCCATCCTGGGTCTGGTTTGTACTTTGCTTTTGGGGTTCAAATGGAACGCTTAGGAACGCATATGGCAACATGGGGGCCATGCCCCAGATTCGCATTTGGGAGGGGATATGCTTTTGGGGTTCAAATGGAACGCTTAGGAACGCATATGGCAACATGGGGGCCATGCCCCAGATTCGCATTTGGGAGGGGATATGCTTTTGGGGTTCAAATGGAACGCTTAGGAACGCATATGGCAACATGGGGGCCATGCCCCAGATTCGCATTTGGGATGGAATATGCTTTTGGGGTTCAAATGGAACGCTTAGGAACGCATATGGCAACATGGGGGCCATGCCCCAGATTCGCATTTGGGAGGGGATATGCTTTTGGGGTTCAAATGGAACGCTTAGGAACGCATATGGCAACATGGGGGCCATGCCCCAGATTCGCATTTGGGATGGAATATGCTTTTGGGGTTCAAATGGAACGCTTAGGAACGCATATGGCAACATGGGGGCCATGCCCCAGATTCGCATTTGGGATGGAATATGCTTTTGGGGTTCAAATGGAACGCTTAGGAACGCATATGGCAACATGGGGGCCATGCCCCAGATTCGCATTTGGGAGGGGATATGCTTTTGGGGTACATGCTGTGAGCCATGGGTGCCGAACGTGACATGTGTTGTGGCAGCATGACAGTGCATGGTCTGAGGTGTGTGCATGCCTGACATGCCCTGCATCTTTGCTGTCTGTTGTGGTTACTGGACATGGCATTGGACGCATCGTTATGAGTGAGTGATAGTTGTGTGCCAGCCAACGTATTGCAGTTGTCCCATCTCCTTGGTGTGCGTGCTGCCCTGTGCCATGTGCATCACTGCAGTGCTCGGGGGGTGTGGCCCATGTTGTGTGTTGTTGCTCACAGTGTGTTGTGCGCTTAATTGACTTCTGGCACATGGTTGGTCATGGGCATGTGTCTTAGCGTGACTGCTGTATGTGTGGCAGCTGTGCGGATGACATGCCTTTCATGTGACTGGGGCTGACGGATGGGATGGATGGTATGTTGTATGTGCATGGTGTGTCTGTGAGTTTGATGGGTTCAGTGGTGTTCGTGTGCATTTCTGTTGTTCCGCTCTGTTGCGTCTAGTGTTGTTTGTCTTACATAGGCGTAGTTGTGGGGTGTGGGGTTGACAGGCAGTGGGGGCTACATGGACAGGACTTCAATGGTGTTTCGGTTGTGTGTGATGAGTTGCACAGTGGCTGCCGTGTGGGACTATATTCAGTGTGGCTTGTGCATGCAGACGTGGCTCCTTGGGTGTTGCTATGTCTGTGATGGGTCATGTGGGGTGTGAGTCTGCTGTTCATGTCCGTGTGCACATTGTTCACTTGTTCGTGACGGTGGGCGGTGCTGCGTGTCCGTGTGCTACGTGACATGTCCCATGTGTTGGTGGTGTTATGGTCCTCATGCCTCCAGTAATCCAGCCCTGTCCAGTTTCCCACCTGCAAGTTGTTCGTGCGTGCACTGTACTGGATGCCACATGGCTCTAAGCGGGGGTGCTCCATGTTGCAGGTCTGTGGGGGTGGGGGGGTGTAGTGGGTCGTGGGGGTGGCTGTACACCCACTGACACCGATTGCTGTGGACCGTGATGTCTGCCTTTCGGCTGTCGTTGTGCACTGCGGTGGCTGACACGTGGCTGTGGGGTGTGGGGGATGCTCCTCCTTGCTGTGCTGTGGGACTGGGGCCTGGTGTGTGTTGTACTTGGGCTGTCCACCCTCCCACCCACTGCACTTTGTGTTCCTGCCACTTACCTGTTACTTGTCGGTTAGTGCAGCTGTGGCGGACACATGGGTGTGGTGGGTGCTCGTTGTGGCGCTTCTGGCATATTTGGGGACCTGTTGGTGGTTACGTGGCTGGCTTAGTGTACACATGTCCCCACGCATCTTACAGTTGTTCGGTTTGGGCTGTGTGTGGTAGTGTCTGTTGCATGTGTGTGTGATGTGTTGTGTATTGTGTGCTGGACATGGGGGTGTTTGTCCCTGGGAGCTGTGGCATGGTAGTTGCGCATGTGAGTACATAGCGGTGTGCTGGTATACATTAGTTTGTACTTACCAGCCTCCACTCCCCCTGCTAATCCGGCGAGGATCTCCGGATGTATTACGACTCGCACCTTCTCCTCCCACGCTTTGAAGGTCTTAAAGAGCGTGGGATTCCCTCCGCCAGTGACGGCAGCCAGCTCTCTGTTTTTGCCCTCCTTCTTCTTGACCAGGCTCTTTACGTCATTCCAACGTTTGTTTATCTCGGTTCTGTTCCTGGGCAGGGTCCCGACTGCATTGACCTGGTCTACGATCCGGGTCCACATTCTGTTTCTGGTGGCTAGTGGTGTGTGCTGGACCATGTTCCCATAGATTTGTGGGTACACCTTGATGATCTCGTCGACCATGACCGTCAGCTCCATGGGCGTGAACTTGGGCATCCTTTGTGGTGCCATGGTGTTTGTGGTGCTGGTGCGGTGTGTGTTGTGTAATGTGCAGGGGTTTGTGGTGCCGGTGTTTGGTGGTGGTGGTGGTGGTTGTGATGTGTGCGTTTCTGTGGTGTGCTGGTGTCCTTGCTGTGTCACTGTGTCCTCTCCTCTCCTCTCTGGTTTGCAATGTAGCAAGGGGTTGTGGTCTGTGGGAGTGCTGCTTTTGTACTCACCTATGTGGGTGTGTCCTCATGGTCTGTTGTTTTCAGGTGTGTTGTGTCTGGGGTTCTGGCCTTTGTATTTTTTGTTTGTCCGGGGGGTGTTTTCGGGATGTGTACTGTGCTTGTGTATTTGTGTGTGCCTTGCTGTGTGGACTTGTTGGCCATGTTGTGTGCTATTGGTTTTGTGTGCGGATGGTTTCTGTGCAGGTACGTGGGCGCCATGGCTTCTGCCGTGTCGATTCTCATCGGCGTTGTTTGCGCTGGCGGGCGGTATATTTGTTGTTTTTCCGCGCTCATGTCGGTGCGATCGTAATTTCACGTGCGGTGTGTCGGCCGTGTGGGCGGGCGGTTTTGTGTTGTCGTGCGTGTTTCCGTCCGTGGCGGGCGGTTTGACTCCGACTCGGACGATGGCGGGCGGTATTTTGTGTGATTTTTCCGCCGATGGCGGTTTTCGGTTTGTGTACTCATAATGGCGTGGTCGGTGTTCAGGCGGTGTGTGCGGGCGGATTTTTGCCGCTTCCATGCCTGGCGGATTTTTTTACGCCGGGTATCGTAATGAGCCCCTTAGTTACATATACTGTAGATATTTAAAAAAATAACACTTTATATATTTTGTTAATACATTTTAAATTTGTATACCTTTTAACATTTTGTAAACAAAAAATAATACATTTTAATTAGTATTATTAATATAAAAAATATTAATATTATTAGTTATTACATGGTTTAATGTTTAAATTTTTTTTATGAGGTTGACATTTTGTAAACATTAAAAAAAATATTACATGTTTTTAATACACGTTGTATAAAACTTGCAAATATAAGGAATTATAATAATAAATATTATATGTTTAATAATATTTATTATTATAAATTTACAATGATGGGAAAAATGTTAAATAAATAGAAAGATATAAGTAATATATTGTAGTATTTTAATTACACATTTAAGTAATTTATATATAACATAATAACATTTTCATTAATAAAATACATTTATTTTATATGTTTAAAGTTGCCATATTTGTTTGGTGCTTTTATTTTGTAACCGCTCACGTTTGTTTTGGGTTATTTCGAAGTGGACAAGCTCGCGGTTGGGAGCTGCGTCGCGTCGAGGAAGGTAAGATTACTTTTCTTTTTTTTAACTATATTTTAAATTAAATTTGAAGGTAGTTAGGTTGTACTTATTGTGTGTAGTGTTAGGTTTTTGTAGTTTTGGCGATTTTGGTTTGTAAGTTAGGATTTTAGCGATGTATGTAT
Organism: Calotriton arnoldi; assembly: GCA_963921515.1. Classification (NCBI taxonomy): domain Eukaryota; kingdom Metazoa; phylum Chordata; class Amphibia; order Caudata; family Salamandridae; genus Calotriton; species Calotriton arnoldi. The sequence goes on from CAWUFW010006158.1 coordinate 825,494, forward strand.
CGTTATTTTTTGATGCCTACTTTAGAAAACGAAAAATAGGTTAGAATATGTTTGAATAATGTATGTATAATGTTTGTAATAGTGTTATACTGGGTATTATGTGTATATTTGTGTGGGTGGGAATGTTTCTGTGTTTTTTACAGGTTTTGGTCTATAGAAGTGGCGGATACGAGAAGATTGCCTTTTTTATTAAGGAAGTGTATATGAGTTAAAGTAACAAATAATTATTTAACACTTACTTAATTTTTCAGGTTTTCATGGAGCGTTTCGTTTTTTTAAACACTTTTTCGGGTTTTTCATCGTTGGTGGATTTACGAACAGGAGATTATTTTGGAACAGTTGTATTTTTACATTTTTTTTGGGTACTTTTTCGTCCTATTTGGATTTTGAGATACCTGGATTGTTTTACAAGATTTGGGATTTTCTGGCTCCAGCTACCGAAACGGTAAGTTAATTTAATTATTTATTGTGGGAGGGAAATGCTAAGAGAGTTACTTTTATTGTTGTTTATATTTTCATAAATTCAATTAATATGTCTATATATATTTTTATTGTTTTAATAGAAATATATTAGACCAATTAATTAATTTTGTGAATATATAGAAATTATTTGTATGCATTTTAATTATTTTTACAGCAAAGTATTATATATTTTAAACTTTATTGATAATTTAGAGTAGGCTTTTGGCAATCATTGCTAAGTATTCTAGGCCTCTTGTTGTTGGGTATAGTCTGACTTGATGTTGTAGGTATTCAAACATTTGTTTAGTTTGTTTGGATAGTTTAGGCCTGATTTGTGTTACAGATTGCTCAATTAGCTGTTGGTAGCTCTGTTCTTTTTGGAGGGAGAGTAGGAGTTTGTGTAGTGTAGGTGGACCTCGTCCTGTTGTTGCTTGGAAGGCATTATGCCAACCTTCAACAGCATTGTTTGTTTTTGCCTCTTGGTTTAATGTGCTAAGGTATACATTCCACCATGGAATTTGGTATTTGGGTTGTCTCCTATGTCCTGATCTATGGAGTCTTCCCACCCAGGTATCTTCAAAATAGTCTAGGAGGGGACTTAGGGGCTCATTACGATGGCGTAACGATCCCCACCGCCGCGCCGGCGGTGGCAATCGTTACGCCATCGTAACGTGAAATACCCCTGCCATATTATGATGGCGGTGGGTATCGCGGCGGATGCGAAGTCCGTCTGCCGCTTTTCCACCGGTCGGCAATCGTTACGATTGCCGGCTGGGCAGAGCTGGGCCACTAATATGGTGGCAGTGCCTAGCAGGCACCGCTCGCCATATTAGGATGTGGGTGATGTATAGGCCTTTCCATGGCGGCGATGCTGCCATGGAAAGGCTGGCAGGGATTGGCTTTGGGGGCACGTTGCGGGCCCCCGGGGGGGTGCACTGGGGTGTACCCATGGTACCCCCTACAGTTCCCTGCACCAAGTGGCAGGCACCGCGCGGTGCCTGCCACGTGGTGCAGGGAAATGCTTTGCATGCCTTTTTACCATTGTGGACGGTGCTGCAGCCAGCAGCACTGTTCGCAATGGTAAAAGGCCAGGATGCGCCGCCAGTATGGCGGGCGCATCCTAATTGGGCCGGTGGGACTGCTGCACGTCTGGCGGTAAGTCCCATCACCGTTATGATGGCGGATCATAATGAACCCCTAAATTTTTGTTCGTGTTGCTGGTAGTAAGGACTTTCTATTAATAGGTTGTAATGTTCGGCCACGTCAGTAACTGGGACGTAGGCCAATGCAATATGTTTTTTTATTTGGTATGCAAATGAACTATTTGTTGCATATTCAACACTTAGGGGCCCATTAGGATGGCGGGCGGACTTTAGTCCGCCCTCCATCCTCGCGGTGCTGGGACCGGCCGTCAGACGTGTGGCGGTCCCGCACCACTTATTAGGATGCGACCGCCACCCTGGCGGTCGCATTCCGCATTTCCAACATTGCGGCGGGTGCTGCTGTAAGCAGCACCCGCCGCAATGGTGAAAAGGCATGTTGTGCATTGCCATGCACAACGTGGCAGGCACCGCGCGGTGCCTGCCACCTTGTGCATGGCAATGTAGGGGGTATGGTACCCCCCAAGTGCAGCCCCCCAACCCCCCTGGGGGCCCGCAATGGACCCCCAAAGTGAATCCCCGCCAGCCTTTCCATGGCGGCATCGCCGCCATGGAAAGGCCTTGATTCACACTCATCCTAATATGGATGGCGATGCCTGCTAGTCACCGCCACCATATTGAGGCCCAATTCCGCCCGGCCGGCAATCGGAACAATTGCCGACCGGCGGAATAGCGGCGGACGCTCTTTACGTCCGCAGCACTACCCCCACCATAATAATATGGCGGGGGTAAATCAGGTTGAGATGGCGGGCGGATCGCCACTGTCGGCCCAGCGGTGTCGATCCGCCCACCATCATAATCACCCCCTTAGTGTTGATTTCTGAAGGTGTCTCCATATACACTGATTGAAATGATAATAGCAACCCTGAATTGATGTGAGTGGGTAGGATTTTAGAATTGCATTTATCATTGCCTGTTCAAAATCAATAATTATTTTCTGTGGAAAATAATTATTTGTTTCTTGTTTAATTTTATTTAGTATTTCCATATATGTGGAATTTTGTTTATTAGGTAGAAAGGCGTAGATAAAAGGGATGTTGGTGTTTTGATATATGGCATGAATAGTATATAATTGATAGAATGGTTTGGGACAAATCTTAAAAGTCCCATCCATCATCCATGTTTCTGACTGTTGTAGTTTGATTAAATTATTTGCAGTTCCAAACATAATTATTCTTTTTCTTTACATTTGTTGTCATACAGAACAAAGGGTTCTTCGTTATGAGTTATAGCTAGTTCTGGGGAATTTCTACCTCTTCAAATGTTTTTGGGGCAGGTGTGGTGGTAGTTGTGGCTTTTTTGTTCGAGCTATAGTCCTTTTTAATGAAGAAATAGAGGGCATTTGGCCAGTAGCATGCTTGGGTACTTTGGGCAGCAATTGTTTAAGTATTTCAGTGGTAGGTTTCTGTGAGCTTGTGCTAGCTTCTTTAATGTTATCTAGGGCACTCCTCACCTCTATTTCTGTAACATTTGGGGGGTGTTTATGCTCCCTTGTATACAAAACAGTTGTTTCTCTAGTTGTTGCCCTCCCATAACACTTATTCGAATAGTACTTGCTACATTTCCAATTTTCTTTAAGCCCAATTTGCTTTTCCTGGCTATAGACATACCCCATGTAACATAGCAAGAACTTTCCTTTCTGGGAACTGATAAATTGGGCGCCTTCTGTCATTGTTGTGTTTTAAATGCTGCGAAAAATGTATATGAAAATTAATAAAACTAATAATGTACAGGTTTTTTACTTAATACATACACATTGTTATTAATATACTTAGGATGTCGATTTTGAACTTGTTTTCAATGTAGATGTCCTTTGTTTGTTAGTTGCATTCTGTTTTATTGCTGATGTTTCTGTTGGCAGAATAAAACATTTTTTAAATTATTTTGTTCAATTGTATATGGGGTGGGGTGGGGGTTTGGGATGAAGTTGGCGTTTGGTTGCGTGTTTTAGATAATTTGTAAAATGCTTTTTGCTGAATACTTACTTTATTTGTTGGATGATTTTAGAAGGTTGTCTGGAATTGTTGGAATGTTTTGAGAATTATCTGTAGAGGAGACATAAATTGCAAAAAGATATGTATTAATTATTTGTGCATGATAAATAGTAGTTTTAGAAGATTAGCAATACTATAATATTATAAATGATATTTTACTTACTTTTTGAAGTCTGAGATATTATTTTTTAATGAAGTCCTTGCTTCTGGCAGAAATCCGGCAGAGTTTCGTCTTCTTTATTCTTTTTGGTTTAGGATGTAAAATAAGAGTAATTTTTCGTTCTTTATATAGTGTTCAATTAATTGTTTGGTTAACGCTATTGGTTTATTTTTATATTGTGTGTATTTCATTGGTTGATCTTTATTGTTTTAATTGTTTTGGTAGTTGTTTTCCATATGTGGAAAACGCTAATTAATAGTTAGTTACTGTAGTTACTGTTTTTCTTTTTTTTAAAATAGGTTGAATGATTTAAATGTGTATTATATTATATGTGATGTAAAGTAATGTGTGTATATTATTTAAATATAAAATGTAAATAGGTATTAATAGTGTATTTATGATTTATTGTTGTATAATATGTGTTACTATTTTTTAAATTAATTGTATTTCATTTATTTTGTATGCAGTGTATGTTTATGTATTTAAATATATTTATGGGGTTAAGTTTTGTTTGTTTTATCTGTTTTTAAGTTGTCAATATTATTTTTAAAATGATATTATTGCTGTCTATATTTTTGTGATCGATATTTTGGACATGTGGTATATTTTTAAATGATGTTCGATATTTTAAATGACGATATTTATGTGTTCCATAATAGTGTTATCGATGTTAATGTTTAACGATATTTTGGTGTTGATAATAGTGTATTTTTTTAATTAAGTATAGGGTATCGATATTAGTGTAGTCAATATTTTTGTGTCGATAAAAAAGTAGCTCGATATTGTGTCTGTCGATATTATGTCTGTGATTCCAGCAGAACTGGCACATCAAGACCCTTTGCTGGAGCAAAATCGGCGCATCAATTTGGAACCAGCGCTTTGCCTCCAGAGATCAATGCGTCGGACAGCATATCCCTGCAGCTTGGTGAGATCGACGCATTCCCTCAACTGCATGGCAGAAACTGGTTTATTGCTCGATGCCTCTCGACTCCAGCATCCGTCTTAAGAGCTGACGCAGCGCCTTCACTGCGTGGAGAAGATTGACACATCTCGCATCTTGCAACCAGGAAAGTTACTTTATTCACGGGCCTAAGTGGGTCCTGTAACCAGCTCGTGTTCCATCATGGTCTACCTGAACTTTGACTTTGCCCTGGTCCAGCGCAACCTAAAACAACCTTTTTAGCACTACTCGATTCTAAGATATTTACTGCATTTATTCCTTTAAAATTAAATACACCAACTTCTATACACTTGATTTTGTCATTTTGGTCTTGTTTTATTTATTAAGTTGTACTTTACCTTTCTAATTTTTGTGGAGTATTTTTGTGGTGTTTTCACTTTGTTACTGTATGAGTTATTGCACAAATACTTTACACATTGCCTTCTAAGTTAAGCCTGCTGTCTCTGTGCCAAGCTACCAGAGGGTGAGTACAGGATAATTTAGGTTGTGTTGTGACTTATCCTCACTACGATTGTGGTCCCTACTTGGACAGGATGCACACCTCTGCCAACTAGAGACACGGGGGCAGATTTACGTTTCCTGGCGCATCCCTGCAAATTAGCAGGGATCCGCCAGGAAAGATGCGTGACGCAAGTTAACCCTTGCGCCACCACAGATGCGCCGCATTTACAATGCGGCGCATCATGGCGCAAGGATAAACAGATGCGTGTCGCATCTGCCGGCGTAAGGTTGGCGCAGTGCTGGAGTTGTGTCGCGGGTGCGACGCAACTCCAGCACTGTTCCAACCTGGCCTATCCTCAACATGGTGCCTCACGCCTTACGCCTGCTTCAAGCAGGCGCGAGGTTCTGACACAGTGGCGTCGGAATAGTGACTGAGTGAAATCTTGTAGATTTCACTCAGGCACTTTTCCGAGGCGTTCCTGTGACGGAACGCCCCCCCCTGCGCCAGAACGCCCACATGAAACCTGACACAGGTTTCATGTGGCGCAGGGCTTTACAACGTGACGCATCTCCCTAGATGCGTCACGTTGTAAATCCCCCGCAGCATGGCGCTAGCTTTACGCCAACGCTGCGTCACAGAAGTGACGCAACGGCGGCGCAAATGTGGCGCACGGGGCTCGTAAATCTGCCCCACAATTTCTAACATTGGTGATCAGCGGTGTGGATAGGACTTGCGTTTGTGAAGTGTCTTAACGTAATTTGGTGTAAACTACCATCCACATCTAAGACCATTTCGACTTGTCTTCATTTTTCCCTGTTGTGCATCTTTAATCCATCCTATACATCATGTCTCCAACTGATTTTGCAAGTAGACCCATGGAGTTTGAGCTGGGCAGGCTGGAGGATCATACAGTTATTCAGTTGAAAAGCTTCTGCAAGGAGAAGGGGGGTACCTGCCTGAGGAGCCACCTAAAAGGTGGTGTTCCAAATGGTGCTAAGGGCCTGGCCAGGAGCCCACTCTAAGGAGAGTTATGGATTGGAAGAGTCTGGAAATGGATCTTCTGAGGAACCACCTGCAGTGGCGGAGGGGCACAATCCTGATTTGAGCTCCCTGGGAGAGCAGGAAGCAGTATCTCTTCCTATGGCCTATCTCCAGAGGAACTGGTTGAGAGAAAGGAGGAGAGAGAATTCAAGGTGCAGCTGGCAATGTTAAAGATAGAGACAGAGAAGAAAAAGGCTGAAAGGGAAGCCAAACACGCTGAGGCTGAAAGGGCCTTAGCTGAGAAGAAACTTTTGTTGGCTCATGAACTGAGTCTAAAGGAGCTGGAGATCAAGGCCAGACAGTCTGATTCCAGCAGTGATGGTAGCAGCATACTTACATATAGTACCTAAGTGGTTTTCTTCTTATGAAGTTGCACTAAAGATACACAGGTTTCCTGAGGAACACTGGGGGGTGGGTCTGTGGAAACACATGCCTACACTGGGGAGGGACACACTTCTAACCCTGGAGGTTGGGAACCAAATCAGGTACACTCCCATGAAAGCCATTTTAATTGCCAAATTTGGGGTGACTCCCGAGAAGTATCACCAAAGATTCAGGGACAACCCGAAGTTCCCCAACCAGATTTTGTTGATTACTCCAGTAAGGCACTAAATGGCTGGGTGAGGGGCAGAAAATTAAATGATTATGTTGGGTTTTACAATTTGATCATGACAGAGCACATGCTCAGTATTTGCTTTACAGAGTTGCGCTAGCGCCAAGTTGGCAGTAAGCTGACTGACCCCAGGAAGCTTGATGAGGAAGCAGACCTCTGGGCTCTATCCCCTCCAGGGAGGTCCACAAACCCTGGGTACTTTTAGAATCCCCAGGATGTTGGGAAAAAAGGACACAAATTTGGTGTGGATACCATATGTGGAAAAAAATAGTTATGAAGGTAAATTAAATTTCTCTATAAAATTATACATTTTTGTAAACATAGAGGCATTGCTAAATGAATAGACTTTCACTTAACTTACATTACATATTTTTTTTTAAGTTTCAGACCTTCCCTGAATGGCTGCATCAGTGGTTTCTCTTTGTTTTCCTTTGCAGTAGACCACACATATTATTAGGCTTTAATTTACAATAATTGTCATACGCCCAGGGTATACTGTATTAAATTAATTTATAGTCATATGTGGTTTGCTTTTGTACAATTCACCCATTGGTGTACTTGCTTTTGCAGGACACCTTAAACTCCCCTGTGCAGCTGGGTTGAGACAAAAATTGAGGTTTTGTCTATTGTCTTTGCTTTCAGTTTAACTACTAATCTCTGCTGGATTTCCAGAAAAACATATTTACTCCAATTTAGTCAATTAGTTAGGATTTTTTGTTTGCCTCCATGTAAAGTGCCCATTGAGGTACTCAGGTTGACGAGGGCTAATAACATCTTTTTGCATGGTGGAGGATGGCGAATTCAAAGGCGACCTGGCCAGGTCTGTTGGGTATATTTTCTATTAGGTTTTATTCCTACTTATGCTATTTAGGTGTTTAATTCTTTAGACTGGTTGAGGGCACTCAAGTACTATCGGGGAATTAATACTTATATTGATTGCTACCAATGACGGTGAAACTGCCTTGGTACACACAATGGTAAAACTGAATAGTATGATACAATTAAGAAATAGTGGCTGGCTTCAAGTTCAATCAAGGCCATTAATATTTTGATCAATCATCACTCTTACCCCAATTCTTCCTCCTCTCTATTCTCCCACTGTTTTTCTCCACCTCCCTCTTCACCATTTTCTTAAATTAGATTTATATAGCTCAAACTTGACCAGCAGGTATCAGAGCCCTGTACATGAGCACCAGTTGCGTTATAGATGGACACATTTATTTTGTTAGGCACGGAGAGATTAAGTTCCCCAGCTCCGATGTCAATCGCTCTAGCTGGTAGGTCCTGGAGAGGCGTAGGATGCAGACGCATTCCCAGCTTTACAAACGCTAAAAATCTGGGAAAGTGTCAGGTTCCATGGATGTGGCATGTGAACACCCACAACTACACCCATGGAACGCCCCTTTCACACAGAGAAATGTGTGACAGGTTCCCATATTTACAAAGCTATGAAACGTCATGCAGGGTGGCCTTACGTGGCAATGGGCTTGTAAATGAGGCCCTACTTTTATTTCTCCTTTTTTTCCTCTTTCGATGTGTGCTGCATTCTGCAGCACGCATAGAAAGAGGAAAATGCCATCAATTATTGTTTTTGTGCAAGCAGTTGTCTGTTCCTGCACAAAAACAATCATCCCTGCAACGCAGGCATTCTTGCAACATGACGCAAGGGTGTCTGCATTGGCGTACAGCTGCTGTTTTTGCGCCAGCGCAGAGGAGAAGGACAAGAATGCGCCGTATCTTGTAGATACAACACATTCCTGCCCTTTAATTTTGATGAACGGCAGCCCAGCAGGAATTTTTGCTGCGCTGCCGTACGTCAAAATGTAGTAAATGAGTGCCGAAATGTTTATATGTTTATATCAAATCCCATATTCTGATACTTTATTAAGGTTTTGCAATTTATTTAACAAATAATTTTGTTGACCTCACTTGCTTTATTGGTATTCCCCACATTTATGTCTCAGATAGGTAATATGTGACCAGTGCTCTGAGTAAGAACTGTTGCAGCTACTGTTGCCTTTAAAACACCACTACCAAAATTACGATTGGAAATAGTAGTTACGTCCCTGTTCATGTTTCGTCTGCATTGCTCTTCTGTTACATTCAGCCCTCCAGCAACAGTAACTTCCTGTTACAGAAAAGCAATAGGCTAAAAGAAATTTGGTTAAGGGGCACAGGCAGTCTGTTTGGAGGCAACAACAGTTCACTACTCTGGGCCCTGAAAGTGAGTGGAACACAATTAAAAACTGTAGGTCATACAGGCACGAAACGCAGTCACCAGTGCAAACTGATACTCCTGGGCTGTACAATCAGCGATATCAGGCCCCTTCTCTACAAAAACTGTACAGTTGTCTGGAAGCTGACAATGTTGTCTAACTGGAGACAAAGCACCTGTAGAAAACTGGATTCATAAACTATGAGGAAGAAAAAGGCTTGATATTAGCTATGGGTGGCCTCACACAAAGGGAAAACCATCTAACCGCTATTAAATAAACAGTTTCTGTGATGATTGCGGAGTCAGTAGCCATGCACAACCTTTAAACCATTAAGAGGAAACCGAGCTGCATATTTATCAAGGGTTTGTGTCACGTTTGTACCACGCAACATGGTACATGTGAGATGCAGACCCTAAAATGCGATTTATCATGCCACGCAAGGCCACCTTGTGTGGTCCTGAGTGGCTTGACAAATCCGGAGTAACGCAATGTAGCGCAAATCACTGCGTTGCATTATTCTGCCTCGCGGAGGCATTCCATGGCGTTTCGTGAGTGTTGCAATGCAACTCCCATGGATTTTGACTCATTCCCAGATTTTCCATTACTGGTAAACCTGGGAATGCGCCAAAATGCTGCACCTTCCCGCGGGAGGCATAAAAAAGAGAAATTTACTTATTTCTTCTCGTTATTTTCGCTTTTTATGTGTGCTGAAATCTGCCTCATGGATTGTTGTTGTGCAGGATGGTGCCCTTTCCTGCACAAAAAGAATCCTGCATGCAACTCAGGCATCCCTGAACCATGGTGCAAGGGTGCCTGCATTGGCGTAAGGCAGCCGATTGTGTGCTAGCACTGGGGAGCCAATCATATTACCCCAGTTTCTGGGAGCAGATAAACTCACCTCTTTCTCAAGGCAACAGTAGTCCATGTATGGCCCTGTCCCTGAATTGTTACATTGTACAGACTGTCGAGTACAGTCAGGTCTTCCCATGAGTCACTTTCCCATCACCATCTTCTTCTTTCAATGAGAACCTCACTATCAGTCATCTAATAAATAACAATAAGCTATTCAGTAGCTAGCAAAAGCCATATGGAAAAACACAGCATATGCAGTGGAAAAACACAAACAGACATATTTATGACCAGGTTTGAGTCACTCTTGCACCACGCAACCTAGTGCAAGAGCAATGCAAACCTTAAGTCATATTTTTGAAGCCACGCAAAGGCACTTTGTGTGGTTCCAAAAATATGAAGTAATGCAGCTCAGCACAAATTGCTGTTTTACGTAATTATGCCCTGGGTAGGCATTCCACAGGCGTTGCGATGGTGGTCCCATGCAACTCCCATGTTTTTTGATGCATTCCCTAATTTGCAAGATCTTTTAAACCAGGGAATGCACCAAAAAGATACGCCTCTGAGGACAGGGGTAACTAGGAGAAATACCTTTATTTCTCCTCATTTTTTACTCTGTCTGTGTGTGGTAACCCAATGTTATCTTATGGGTGAGGTGGGCCTAGCAGTATTGAAAAATGAATTTAATAGTTTTTCACCATCAGGACATGAGAAACTTAAAAGTGCATGCCCCACCTTTTAAATACAATGCACCCTGCCCTTTGGGCTGTCTAGGGCCTACCCTAGGGAAGACTTACAGGTATTAAAAATGAAGGTTTAGGTGAGATAAATGCTTTATTTTGCCAGGTTGTATTAGCAGTTTAAAACTGCACTACAAGCTGCAATGGCAGGCTTAAACCATCTTTTAAAAGGCTACTTTTAGTGGGTGGCACAATCAGTGCTGCTGCCCACTAGTAGCATTTAAGTTACATGTCCTGGATACCTGTGGTACCATATACCAGGAACTTACCAGTAATTTAAAAGTACCAATCATGAGCAAGCCAATTGTACCATGTTTTAGGGGGAGAGCACAAGCACTTTATCGTTCATTAACATTGGTAAAGTGCACAGAGTCCTAATGCCACAAAAATAGTTTGGAAGACAGGAGGGGGTCAAGGCAAAAAGTTTGGGGGTGACCACGCAGAGATGGTCAAGTTCAACAAACAGCATTAAACTTAGCATTTTATATGTAAAAATTATTTCAGTTTTATTTTCAACACCCAGGCATTGCCCATGTTTCCACGTATTTCCTGAACTGATGTTATAGCTTTTGCCTCAATTACAACTGGCAAAATGTCCCTTCAGGCTTGCAGTCGAATTTGACATTTCATCTGCCAGCAGCATTTGTGCACATTGTGCAGCTAACTTTAAAAAATGTAAAATGTGACAATTTAGTCATGAAAATTGTTTCCATCTTTCTCTAAACTCATGGTCTGCATGACAGGACCAAACTGACCAGTTGTCAAAACTGCCAGCTATCGATCATCCGGTAGACAATTGTTTCTGATCCACTTATTCCCCCTACATTCTTTTATTTTGGACCTTTGGAACTTGGACCTCTGCAGAAAGTGAGTCTCACCAATTGCGTCCCACTCACTGGAAGCTTCTGTAACATGAATTTGAGTGCTAACAGCAGTGTCCTCCTTTTAAAATAAGGCCTTCTGCTCTACAGCTGGGTAAGAGACTCTCCACCGATTACACAAGAAACAGTGTGGTGTGTGCACATGTGTAGGCTGAGCAAGGAGGACCTACTATCTGACTCAGCCTAGTGTCTGTGCACAGGTTGCCGATAAGATCTTAAATAATTAAGTTATGCCTCTGCAGGCATTATAATTTAATTAGGGATTCAAAAATGCCACAATTCTTGTTTACTAAAGTGCATCTCTGTAGTGCTTCACAGTATTTACACTTTGTGATAAAAAGGTGCAAAAACATAATTTTGAGCTGGTTCAAAGCAGGGAAATGATCTTTCGTTTGTTAAAACGTCCAAAGTGCAAATAAAATATTTATTTGACCATATCTGCACTCCTTCATGCTTTCTGATTTTTACAATATTTTCCTGAAGCAACCCAAATTCGCTTTATGTTTTAACTTACCCTGCTGACACAATTCAATCAACCGGCTGGATAGTTGGCAACTCATAGCCACAGTTAGATAGTAGGGTAATTTGGATTGGATTAGCCTTCTTCTTGTAAAAGAAGATAGCAGGGGAGAAATTTGTAGTACTGTTATTTGCTCAATACTCACTCACAAGCCTGTACGTGCCGTTCTCACAGGACTAAGGTGTAACAATACGACCTCTGGCACCAGCCACACCATGGGTTTCCTTTGAAGTTTTGGAGAGAAGGAACCCGTTTTACACTGTCAGTTAGGGAGAGCACTATAACACAGGGAAGGCTCTTGCAAACTACAGCTTGGCTTTGCTATTTTGAAAATGTCCAAATGCTATACAAGGGGACAGTTCAGACTCGGGCCTGCTCCTAGGAAGTGTCTGTCAGTGGGGGAGGGGTGATATGGCATCTCTAGAAGAGCAGAGACCACGGTCTAAAAGTGTCAACCTCCATTTTTAAACCCTTGAACAATGAAGAGATTTTGAGATTGGAGGGAAGGAACTACAGAAGAGAAAGGATGGGCTCTGAAGAGCACTCTGGGCTTGTACGTTCTGGGATATTATGGATGCAGCCTGCAGAACAAATGACAATGGCCTCTCCACTTCCTCTGGGAGACTTGCTGGGACCCTGAAGGATAGCTTAATCGTTCACTTCTGTTGATCGGTTATGAATTGCGGTACCCTGGGACGAGGTTTCCAAGCTCCTGCAAGACACCTAGGGGCTCATTTCAACCCTTGCGCCACTTGTGCGTCATTTTTAATATGAGAAAAGTGACGTAAGGGTGGCGTAAGGGGCTTGTAAATAGGCCCCCTAGTTGCCTTGTAAGTGAATAGTAGGCTGGGAAACCTTGCGCTGCAGACAGCTGGTGTAGTCTGTCTTGAGGGCAATGGAGTGCTGCTGCTGACCCTGGGCAAGACTACCAGGAGCTGAACACAGGACTACAGGTCCCTGAGTCTTAAATAAGTTCAAGAAAACATCACTAGAAACATCCCGAAATTTTAGAGGACAGAAGGGCCAAAAATGATACTCCTAGCAGTTGAAGCAAGCCACCTAAAACAACACAGAGATAGACCTGATCAGATCTCCCCATAGGGGCTGTAAACATCGTCTTTTGTTTCTCTCACTTGCATGCACGCTGCCTGCTGGATGTCTATGACTGGCAAGCAGAGAACCTCCTTATTGTGTGCCGCGGTTTCATGTTCATCGCCAGGGTTGGCTAGCCCAGGGCACCAACCTAAGAAGCATGTGCCATCATATTAGGAGAGACACCCCCCGGGGAGGGCCAGTGTCTTGAGAGACCAGCCTGACCTTCATCAACATTGCACTCAATTTAATTTTCCCATGTAGAGGTAGTGTTCACCTCTCACCATAGCTCGGTCTTGCGATCATGTGAGACTGATCAGGGCCCATGAATAGCACAGGGCTCCCCAGAGCTACAGCGATCTTCCTGCTGCCCGCTTGCTTACACCACTGTGAACAAGTGGATTATTATTTGGGGTGGATTGTAGCCCACTTCAAGTAGTAAGGTCACTATTTATGTCAGCTCCAGTAAAGGTTCAGAAATTCTTGGTAGGTATTAGGCCTGAGCAAAGGCTTACTTACAGTGGAGTAATCGGAGTCATTTCAGTAATGTTGCATTGCTCTTTTGGCACATAATTTCAGAAAATGATATGATTACGCCCATTTGTGAATTATGAGTAATGTGGCACAACTAATTTAGAGAGCGGCTACTGGCTGATTCTGTTGATTTTCTGCTGCATCTAGTGCTATTTTCTTGGCGCAAAATGATTCCTTTAATCCCATTTCGATGGGAGGGTACATTTTGTGCTATGAAAATGTCACTAAATGCTGGGTTATACTCCCTGTGTATTTCCATGTAATCCTGCATAATTTTGCTGTAATTTTGCTTAATTACGCTACAGCAAATTACGGAATTTACGCCTACTTTACGAAGCTATGGCACAGATTAGACAGGCTTAACTTAGGAAAATGTATAAAGCATTTAGAAGTACCCAAATGGTTAAACAGTCAAAAACACACCACAATCAAAATACCACTCCAATTTATAAAAATAAAGAATAATTTAATTAACAAAATGACGTCAAAATGACAAGAAACCAATAAGGCGAGCCAGAGACATACATTTTTGAAGTTTTTAATAAAAATAGCCCCGAAAAAGCACTAAGCTGCAACTGGGGTCATCTGGTTGTGCTTGACCAGGACCTATGGGTCATTTAAAAAAATCAAAGAGGTAGGAAGGAGTCGCCCCACTAGATCTTGCGGGGATCTATTGTGTTTGCATATTTGGACTGCTGTACCCCAGGACAGTCAGGGCACTTCAGCCACCTGGTCTGTTTGTCAGAAAGGCACCCATGAGAGGCAGTGGCCACCATAAGCAGCAAGGCGCCCCACATCAATTTTGTCACCCCAAGTCTACTGGTTCATAGAAATAGTGATCTGAGTCTTTTGCTAGCCTTTTTAACATTGCAGTTAAAGTTTTTGTCATAGTATTCTGTGTGTCTGAGACTTGTTTTTTAGATAATTTGTGGTTCCTAGGCAACCCTGTTAATGTTGAAATAAGGATTTGATGCACAATGTTCGATCTTTTATTGTTGTGACACAATGTCAAAATAAATGTGTCTACCTGATACAGAAATGAAATTTCAATTTAGTGTGTATTTTTGGTGATGTGAAACTCTTTATGATAATTGAAATGCATTATAAGGGAAGGGCTTCTGTTCTGCATTTTAATATTTTGTTGGTACCCTGACAAAGCCAAGAGGCTTAACTTTTTTTAGTTAATGTACTGCTCATGTTGTTGTAGGTACATAGGAGGTATTGTGCTTCTGGGAGTTAGGCCTTGCTGGTGGGTAGACCAATACTTGTAGACGGTTATCTTACCTGCATGATCTTCCTATATCGAGTGCTTTTTGTAGAGTCTGTATACCTGTAGATTTTGATTTTGAGGTATAAATATACATATTTCCTACTGGGGGTCGCCAATAGGTAGGCATAGTTAGGACCTAGTTTTCATAGGAAAAGCATTTTGTTTTGCTAATAACTTTGCCGCCATTTGAAAATCTTCACAACGTTTTCAAAACTAGTGTGCCAGTCAATTCAGCTGCTGTCTGGGAAGCTTCGGGGTTATTCATTAAGCAGGGGCCAAGAAAAAAAGGGGGCCCCAAAACGTGTTTCCCCCATGCAACTTGCCTTAGGGATTTTAGACACGACTACAGACTGAAAAGCTTAACAGAATTACATCAAATTTGGTAGAGAGCTAGATCTTGCTCCGGAAAGAGTGCTTTTTGTAATTTGGTGTAAATCCATTCAGTAGTTTGTAAGTAATTTAAAAAAAGATTTATGTATATCTAGGGATGCGTTGGGTCCATGGAACCTTCAGATATCATGCTGAGATCTGATGGGCTGCCACACTTTCAACCAGCAAGTGGTGGCAGTCATTGTCCCAAACAAAAACGTTAACAAAAACACAAGGGGGCAGGGTAGGAATAGTCTGACCCCTTAGGCCTGGTGTGGGGTCCCATAGGGACCATACCGAGGGCAAAAAACATTTTTTATTTATATTTTGCCACAAATTCACCAAAGATCCACCGCGAAATTTTTAATAAAAACAAGCGTGGTCTCCCGCGCTTGTTTATTTTGCCCTCTGGATGGGCCAGGTTTCAGAGGGGAATTCATAATATTTTGGGTGGGTGCAAGTGGCCCTCCTCCCTGGGCTGCTTTTAACCCCAGGGGCTCCATTCCCTGGAACCCGGCCGCTAAAAACAAAGGGGGAGGAGGGCCCTCTTTCCCCCTCCCCGGGCCTATTCCAGCCCTGGGGACCCCATCCCTTGTGTCCCAGCTAAAGTTAAAAAGGGGGAGGGGGCATACAGCCCCTCTTCCTGGGCCGATTTCAGCCCGGGGACCTCATCTCCTGTGGCTTGGCTATAGCTAAAAAGGAGAAGGGGAATCATGTGGCCCCCCTCCCAGGGCATGAGTTCTAGTATGAGGAAGGGATTAAACAGTGTAAAAGAGAACATTTTAAAGGGAAAAAGATGATTACCTTCAGGGTCACATCCTAGCATTTGCAAGAAGGTATTGTGGAATAAGGCAGAGCACAAAAACTCTGGCAGCACAAAAGCAACAAGAGCAAGCCCTTGCAGGTATTGGGGAAGGATCCTCAACTGACTTGTCTAAAAGACAAGGCTTTATTTTTTTTTACACAACTTCCACTTCATTCACCAGGGGTAGAAATTGTTGAGAAGAGCAAGGGGTACAAAAGAGGCAGAGAAAGAGGAACAAATTGAGTCTGGGGATGTGATGAGGAGACATAAGAAGGACCTTTAGCAATACCATTGCATGGGATTGAAAGGATAGTAACGAGACTGAAGAAAAAATAATGCGGTAGCCCTCTGGAGAAGAGGAGGTGACAGAGTCATCGCATTGAGGAAAAGATGCTAACCAGACTAAAGAAAAAATAATGGGGTTGCCCTCTGGAGAAGAGGAGGTGACAGAGTCACCACATTGAGGAAAGCGAAGCCACACTTTATTATTTTGCTGGGCACAAAAGAACCATTTGGCCGTACTAAGGATGAGGAACTGGCTATACATCTGGAGAAATTAGAAAGGGTAAGCAGAAGGCTGAAACAGTCATGTGAGATTGGACTGTCATTCCTCTTCCATATATTTGTGCTTGAAATGAGGATGCCCCCTTCCTTCCCCTGCTGTTTCCCCCTTTCCTTCAGTAACTTGTTTTCAGATATGTACATCTAAATGATTTATACTTGTGTTGATTGTCATATACTACCTTAGCAGGAAACCCAAAAAATTTGCAAGAGCTTAACATGAGATTATAATCATCTTCAATGAAAAGGGTCTCATTGAAGTATCCTTTGCCCACTGGGGCAGATAAATGTACCTAGAATGAGTGCAGATTTCATCCCATCTCCTTAGGAGTATGATGTATTCAGTTATATAACTGTTGACATTGTAAATAGCCATTAGTGGAGCGGGACATGCAAGTTCACCAACATATCACAGATCGGGGCTAACTTAGTTTGAATATTATGCAGAGCATTAGAGTTTGATTTATTTTGTTTTATTTTGTAACACGCAATGTGACCTTGATAAATTCAGGTGTTTCAAATTTTGAATTGTTGTGAATCGTAGTATATGTAGATCATTGAAGTTACTAGAGTGCACTATGAAGTCTGTCTTCAATCTCTACTGAGATATGTAAATATATTTAGAATGGTGGTGGGGCACTGTGTTGTACAGAAATGTGTTTTCACAAATAAAAAAGATTTACTGAACTTTGGAGTGCCAGATGTTTCTGGGAAGCGTGAAGGAAATGTTTGGAACATATTTAATGGGCCACCCCCCATTTCGTGGCACCGATGGAAAAGTGTGGTCAAGCAGCATTTGGTTGAGTTGTTTTGGGATCTGTATCTGTGTGTGTGTGTGTGTGTGTGTTAATTAATGAGTAGTATTTAGGTGTGCATATGATAAAGTAGTTGTCTTTTTTAAAAGTTAAAGAATTGTTTATTAAGTGTTATTATATGTTATTTGCTGAGTTCTGAGTCTCTTGCCAATAGCACTAACCACCCTTGAGTAAGCCTTGGACTGCTCTGCCTTGCAACTCTGAAAGTTTAGTGTTAAAAAAGAAGAACTTGATCCCAGTTTGGTGGTCTGTAATAACAGGGCCCCAGGACACCAATACATGAAAGCCCCAAGTTGATTGATTTTGGGTCAGTAGCTTCTGACTGCAATGGCATCCTCCGACCCAAATTTGTCACAAGGCCCAAAAAAAGACATTTCAGGGGAAACATGGATTTCCTATAGACTCAACTTACTTTAAATCTCAGCTCCTTCTGCTCAGTCCCTTGAGACATCCCTTTCAGTCTTACCATACATTTTTACTTCATTATGGAGGCATATTTAAGCCACATATCATATCAAACTTTCATTCATTCTGTCACTTACATGTATGGGCAAATGTTGGAAATGGTCCTACTTAATGGCGGGAAATGGTCTTATCACCTGAGAGATAATCCTTTCATGCCATAACAATCAAGCCACAGTAAGAAGGCTGTGATTCAAAGTAGCTGTTTCCTTTTTGATTAAGTTGCTAAATATTTTTATGTAGTGATGAGCAAAATGTAAATCAGATTATTATACAGTTTGTAAATCTAGCATTGCGATCTTTTGGAGCACTACAGTAAATTCATGTTGGCACTGAGTAAAATAACAAAAATGTTAAAATGATTTATGAGATGCTCGTCTGGTATTGCGACTTATATTACACACAATAGCCCAGTTTACAATTACACTTGAAGAATACATATTTCACACTAACACATGGTCTTGATGAACGTTTGGCGACTACACAAACAATTCTGATGGATCAATGTGCGTGTAATTCATGCGTTTCATTGATCATCCTTGTCAGAGCATAAAATTCATAAAGAATAGTCTTTTACTTGCATATAGCAGAAATGTGGAATTTGACTAATATTTATTTTAATTGACTTTGGTGGTCATTTTGATTTCAGCTAAGCAAACGCTCGGACAAAAAATCATCAGTGATCCTGCCCTGCCAAAACTACAGAGCCTGACACCATCAAAAAGCTGTAACCTGCCATCTCACACTTCACAGGACTACGCTTTATTTATGTTCTTATTGTAGACCATCACAGTGGCGTAGCTAGATGAACTGTCACCTGGGGCAGCCCCCATGTTTGCCGCCGGGTGCAGGTAAGAGCGGGGGATAAGACGACTTGCTCAGGGGGAGAGGGCTGCAGCAAACTGATCACTTGTTCTTTCGGCCAGGGGGATGGTGGTAGTCCACAGACATGACTTCCGCCACTCCCAGAAACAGTGCCCCCTTCACTACCTAGCTACACCACTGGACCATCATTCAAGGCACAGCATCCTGGGCAGGGAATATAATCTGTGGCCCTCACGTGCTTTTAGAAATCACCGACTGGCTCAGGGCCAATGACTTTATGTTTTTTAGACCAGTGACTATATGTTTCTTGGAAATAAACCTAAACTTGGGAGTTTGATTATAAGAAACAATAATAATGCAAGTGAACTGCCATGACAGGGGCCTTCATTCTCAGTTTGTCAGAATCAAGATGCTTTTATTGCACCGGGGAAATAGCGATACCCTGGGCATGCGTTTTTATCAGGTGTGATAAATAGTGCCTATTATGAGTTTCTGGAACATAATATACAGATTATGGTGCTTAGGGCACCAAAATCTGCATTGGTATGGTAAATGCCGTACACTTTTCTCCTATTAAATTATAGCAAGTTTGACCTGCCGAAATTTAATGTAGCTTGAGATATTTAACACACCTGGTACTCATCAGATCCAGTATATCCCACTCATGTTTTTGATTATCCACATCCTTAAGAATGAGTGAGTATTAAACAAGTATTACATGATTGCTCTGACACACACCTTCAGACATACAATGGTCTAAATTAATTGTATGTATGCAGTGAATAACTGCTGATGTATAATACACACTGTCTAGATTGCATACATGTATGCTTTTTTCAAACTATGTAAATAAAGGGTATACTGTCTGTCTAGGCCCTCATGTAGGACGAATGACCACACAGACACCCAGAGTATATTACTGGAACTGGCCCAGGGCACGTGCGCCCAGCCCCTTTTATTAGGAGGGTCACCTGACCGGTGACTGCTGTGATGGATGGGTGTAGGGTGAGTGTGGAGCCAGACCCCAAGGAGTGGCTGGTGGAAAGACCATATTTATAAACACTAGAGTGTGTCCCTGGAGGACACTACATCCCTCCAAAACTTTAATGAAAAGAAATAAATAAAGCCCAACCTGTGGGAAAGAACAAACAACAAAACAAGACACCACTGAGTCTCTTCAGGCAGTCTGCATGGGCGTGGCTGCTCAGTCCCACCTGGTCTCAATGTGTTGGCATCTGTTTACACAGTTCACTTGGATGGTGCATCAGGAACAGTGGTGGAGTCCGCTGCAGCGATATCTTTGAAAATGCCCTGACTCCGTGGATGGCCAACCTGCAAAAGACGGAGGATGACAGTGCGATGGTTGAGAGTCTTCCTCGACTATTGTGGTGCTTCCCGGTACACCCTGGTGGATGAACTTTAGACTTCACTCTTGTGCCAGGACTCCTCTCTCACAGGAATTTCCTTGAGGCCCTTTCTGCAAGGCTGCCACAGGACTGTGCGGACTGTGCGGACTGTGCGGGGCCTCTCATAGGCTGTATAAAGGTGTCACTCAGAAACTGCCAACAGGACCACATTCAAGTCGCTTGTGCAGCCACAAAGGGCAGTTATCTCAGGGTCTATTTGCTCTGGCCTTCAGGACTCCAGTGCACATGCCTTCATCAGATAGCCTTTGGGTGACCAGTCTGTGTCTGTGACCTCAGTGCTTCCTGGTGCCTGTTGTGGAGCTGCTGCAGACGCATCTCTCGTGTCAGGATTCCCCTCTCACCGGAATTCCCTGAGGCCCTTGTCCCTGGATTGCTACAGGCCTGTGTGGATTGTTCTGAGCTTTTTATAGGCCTCTCAACTGATTTCACTAAGGAAGTCCGAACAGGACCACGACCAGGTCTCTCGTGCAACCCCAAAGGTGGATGGTGCAAATGGTCGAGTATGCTCTCTTCAGAAGACTTCAGGTTCACTGGGTATAAAAGAAGGTTTCTGGGTGGCCAGCCTCCCATGACACCAGGGATGCCTTGTCACTCTCCAGGTTGTTTTGCAGGCATACGGTTCCACTCTGGTGGTGCGATGCTCCTTAGGTGACTTATGTGATGCACTTGATAACGATGACCATTACTGATGACTGTCAGTGATCTTTCGTGTGAATAGTCTGTTACACTCTTTTCTCTTTTCTTCGTTCATGTTCTTCTTTGCGATGCAGTAATGTGGCCTCGTGCCATACTCTTCTGCTCATCGCTATTACATGTGACTGGCCAACATACCACTCTTCTTCCCCTCTTTTCTCTTCTTCTTCATGACATGGCATCATGACATCTTGTCACGCTCTTCTCCCTTTTGACCAGGCCTTTTGATGTGACGTGCACTTCACATGGACCTCACTGGCCACGTCCTGTCATCTCTGTAGGACCTGACTCTTATACTGTTGGTAGGACACAACTCTTCTCCTCGTGTACCTCTCACAGATCTTCTTTCTCCTTGTGGGCCTCTCACAAGTACTGTCCCTTCCCTCAGGGATCATCTTGGTGCTCTGCTCCCTGGCTGGAGGATCACCCTTCTTCCTTCACTTCTTCTTCACTCAAAGACGCACTGCTTGTGCCTCGGGGCTATGCCAATATTACACTGAATCCTGCCCAAGTACAGACGTGCTTGTCAGGGTCGGTCTCTCCATGTGACATGCTCGGTGGACCAATGGTGGCCATTCTGTGCTGGGGTGGCCAACTGGTGCGGCCTCTGTTTCTTACTCTCTGAGGAATCTCTCTCTAGGGCTCCTGCCTTCTGTCAGATATTGGGGTGTGGCCCTCTGCACACCTCTGACCACGTGCTCTCATTCTTTCCCCATCAAAACACACTGGTTCACCATAGAGAGGGTGCACTGTTCTATGGCCCAGCACCCCCCTCCGGGCGCTCCTCCTCTTCCAGTAGTTGCCGGGGTCCTGAATTACAGAGACAAGGATGCAATCCTCCATGCAGCCCATCAAGCAGGGGCCCCGACTTTCAACGGCGCCAGCATCATGATATTCTCTGATTGCACCAAAGAGGTCTAGCAGCGTTGGAAGTCCTTTGAAGAAGTTAAACAGAATCTTCAGGCTATACAAATACCGTACATGCTTATATTCCCTCCTCTAGCACTTTGCGTGCCCATTCTTCTGGCTTGCATTGGTGTCTGTTCACCACTGGTGACGTGCGTTTTTTCTACTCTCTTGCAGTGGCATCAGAGAGCCACTGGGGGTGCAAAACAAAAACTGTGCACTTTGTCTTTGTGCCGCTTACTGCCGTGCCTTTACTGTGCTTCCTGGGACATGGCTGCCTTTGGTTTCATTCCCTTCACTGGACCTTTCCCAGATTCTTGAGGCTTCACAGTCTTGGGGCACTTCTTGGGGTGCTCTGCAGGGGTTTACAGTCCTTCCCATTAACCTAACGCAGGACAGTACACACAGGGGCACTGTAGTTCTCTCTTTTGCCAACTTGAAAAAGACCAGGGCCGTGCAATCCTCATGAGTATTATTTCTTTTTCTGTGTCTTGTGGCATGGGCCTGGAGTTGTCTCTCCTTTCACTGCTGCAGTACTTTAAACAGTCTTCCTGGCTCTGTGGGATAAGATTCAGTGCTGCTAGCAACCTCCAGGTGGCGCCAGATACTTCATGTACCGGCCACGGCAGCTTTGCTAATGCTTCGGGCTGCGTTATTCCTCCCAGGTGCTATGGGCTGAAGCTGCAGGCAGATATAGCGGTCGGGGCTGCCACATTTACTTCATGCAGGTACACTTGCCACATTAACTTTAGGCTGCAGCAGTCTTCACCGTGAACCGTTCCTTTTACACTGTCGCTGCTAGCGGCCACTAGGTTGCACTGCTGTTGCTCCTTCACTATCTCAGCAGCAGCAGTCTCTCTCAGATTCCGGGGGTGCAGGGGCTCAGTCTCGCTGCAGGTGCTTCCGCCCAATGCACCTCTTCACCGCAACAAGATGGCAGGCAGCTGGCAACCACTTCCGGGAGTAGCAACAAAACTTTACTTGCGCACTGTTTTTTCTCTGGTTGTTAGAAGCAGGTCGCCTCGTCTGAAGGGCTAGCCGCCCTCTTCTTCATACGGGGACAGATGGCAGATGGGGGAGCAGCTGGCGGACACCCCACTAAGTAAGGAGCACTTTGCGGCCTGGATGTGTGTCGCTCAGCATGGGCGATACTTTGTGGGCTCTGATTGTGTTGGCAGCAGAGCGGCTTACGCTTTCTGTGTGCTTTGGGTTGTCGGGACCACCTCATACCAACTCGGTACTGCTGGGGGCAAAGACACTGCAGACCATTTAATTTCCTTTCACATACTTAAATTGGGGCTTGCCTCGCGAGCTCCGTACCTCTCCTTCAGACTAGGTGCTGCAGCTGCTTTTCAGGTTCCGGTCAGCCGTTCCAAAACTGCGGGCATGTCACCCCTCACTGGCACTGTTGGAATGGGTGCAAGGAATGCCTGTGCCCCTCACACCTGCCATATTTAATGGTTATCAGTCATACACATGCGGCAGGACACCCAGAGTATAGTAATGGAAATGGCCCTGGGCACGTGTGCCCGGCACTTTTTATTAGCAGGTTTACCTGACCAATGACACTTGCGATGGATGGCTGTGGGTTGATTGTGGAAGCCAGCCCTCAAAGGAGTGGCTGGTGAAAACACTGTATTTACAAACATTAGAACGTGTCCCGCAGGGAAGTACACTATCTAAGTTAAAACTTTTCCAGATTTAACTATTACATTTATGTGTAAAAAGCTTTGTGAATTGCCCACATTTGTACCCTAACGGAATCATTTTTGCAAAATCTTGTACAACCAGTCACAAAACAATTAAGTTTGACTTTTGTATGGTACATGCACGCAGAGATATACAACAGTCAAGCACACGTTGATGTATCTGACATTCAATCAATCAATCAATCAATCAATCAGGGAATTGTAAGCGCGCTACTCACCCATGAGGGTCTCAAGGCGCTGAGGGGGGGGGGGATCCACAGATCTGTTTAGCCGAAGAGCCAGGTCTTGAGGGTCTTCCTGAACGTGTTCAGGGAGGGGGCACGTCTGATGTCTGCCGGTAGCTCGTTCCAGGTCTTGGCTGCAATGTGAGAGAAGGATCTTCCGCCTGCTCTGGCTCTGTGGATGCGCGGGGTTTCGGCCAGTGCGAGGTTGGAAGATCAGAGGTTTCTTTTTGGGTACGTGGAAGTTGATTCTGTCGTTGAGGTATTTGGGTCCGTTGTTGTGTAGGCATTTGTAGGTGTGAGTGAGGATTTTGAAAGTGACTCTTTTCTCCACGGGGAGCCAGTGGAGACTGTGTAGGTGTTGGCTGATGTGTTCGTGTCGGGGGATGCCGAGGACGAGTCTGGCGGCATGCACGTGCTTGACAAAGCAGCACACATACATCGAGCAACACACACACACTCACACAGACAGATGTAAGTTCTGGTAGCCCACTAAGACTGTCTCAATGGTAAGGCTAGGGCCTAAAGCCAGACTTGGTCTGCCAGCCCACTGTCTTTACTATTTGCTTTGCTTATGTGGCCGGACTTTTGGTCTAACTTTACCTTTGTGAATCAGGCTCTAAGTGTTCGCCCAGAGTGCATGAGGGGTGGCCCTACTGCCTGGACTTTACCCCAGCTGCTTGTGCTGCCTTCTCCCTGACTCCCCTACACACCTTGGGGTTGTGGCAAAGCAAGCAGGCTGGTGTCTCCCTCTTTTTGCCTGCCAGCAACTGGACCCTTTGGAGAAATCGAGCTGGAGGTGCCCGCTAGTGCTGCCCACCTGAGCGTGGTGCCATTCAGCACAACCAGGAGGATGCCTGGAGCTGGTAGTTGCCCCCAGCACTGTTTCTTTGCACCAGGGATAGCAGCCATGAACAGTCGAGTATTACAATGGGAAAAGAGAAGGGTTCTAGCACCCAAGCATAGACTAAGATGGGCCGTTTCACCGTGCAGTCATCCACTGGGCCTGACAAGTCAGCAGAGGGCCCACCATCTCCAAAACCTCGCTCCAGTGACCTGGGTACCATATTTCAAGCCATCCAATCTTCCAGGGAGGTGGTGGAGACTGAGATAGGTGAGGTATGAGCTAACGTTTTGCTTTTGCGCTAAGACCTTCGCAATGTGGCCCACCGGGTGACTGAGGCTGAAGGTAGGGTATCCACCCTTGAAAGAGAGTTAGCCACATAGCACAGCCTCCACACCTGCTGTTTTGGGAATACCATTTGGAGGATGCGGAGAACAGGTTCAGGAGAAAAAAATGTCAAAACACACTGGTTCACCATAGAGAGGGTGCACTGCTCTCTGGCCCAGCACCCCCGTCCGGGCGCTCCTCCTCGTCCAGTAGTTGCCGGGGTCCTGAATTACAGAGACAAGGATGCAATCCTCCATGCAGCCCATTAAGCAGGGGCCCCGACTTTCAACGGCGCCAGAATCATGATATTCCCTGATTGTACCAAAGAGGTCTAGCAGCTTTGGAAGTCCTTTGAAGAAGTTAAACAGAAGCTTCAGGCTGTACAAATACCGTACATGCTTATATTCCCGACTAGGCTTAAAGTGATCCACAATTCTGCAACTTACTTTTTTGAAACCCCAGAGGAGGCCTGGAAATGGGAAAAATGAGGAACTAGAGCTATGCGATGAGTTGTCCCTCATGGGCCTTCCTTCCGCTATCTGCGGCGGTCGACCACCTGCTGGGCTCCAGAGACGAACATGTATGAGGAAAAATAGGAGGCATGCTTGGAGCATGTTGGGAATTCCTGGACCCTGGAAGGAATGATCCTGGAGCGGTGAACACCCCTTTTCAAGTCGGGAGACACGCGACCTAGACCTTGACTGTTGGCCTTGTCATGATTCTGTGGCAGGGACCAGCCCTGGACAATCCAATACACAGTAGATGTCGGCTGGGGAGCTCCCCTTCTTAAGAGGCTTGTGGCATTCTGGCCTTCTTACGCTATCCTGTTAGCCTTCGCTCAACCTATTGTCGCCTGATCAAGAGGAGCAATTGCGCTATAACACTGCCCGCACTGGGTGTAATGGTTTACGGTTTGGGAAGTTAAGGGGCGACAGATGCTTCAGAGGGAGAAGTGTGGGATGGGGGAGTTGAGGAGATGGGTTGTTTTGCTTATTGTTAATTTTCCATATGTTTGTGTTTATTTTGCACTCATTAAGCACCCATGGCATTATGCTTGAATGTACCTGCCGCCGTTCGCCAGCATATTACCTTGCTGAGTCCACCTCCAGCACACTGGTCAAAGTGCTTCCACACCAGGTGGCCTTTCACAGCATTCCGCCAAGATCATCAATTCATGCCCATCCCGCATAACAATGGCTAGTTTCCAAGTAATGACATGGAAGGTCAATGGCCTGCTTAACTGAATTCAGCACAATGCTGTCTTCCGTTATGCTAAGAAAATCATGGGTTATGCCAGAGTCTCCAGGAGTGGGCTATGCACAAAACCTTCCTCTTGATGGTAACAAAGACACACTTTGACCCACTAGGTCCCTATATGGGGCCGTATCACAGACACAGCTTCTTTTCCTTGTTTGCGCTGGATGCACCTTTTAAAAGGTGTGCCCGGCGCAAACAAGGAAAATGTGCTGTATTAGGATGAATGCGCTGCTCAAGGACAGCCGCAAACTTAGCCGAACATTAATATGAAAAACAGAGCAGCTGCTTCAAAGCCGATCCGTGTCTCACAGTCCAGGCAGGAACCGACTGCACTTTGAAGGGAGAATAGAGATTTCCTTGTAGGTGGGTGCAGTGAGTGACTGCACCCGCCTGCAAGGTGATGTCTGGGGGTCCATGGGACCCCCTTTTGCCCCTACAGAGGGCTGCCATCAGGGGGCACACTGACAGTGCACCACCTTTTAGGTGGCGCATTGTCAGTGCGCCTCCTGACAGCTTCTTTGCCTTTGCACCCACATCTATAATATGGTGTGGTCGCAGAGGCAAAGGAATTCCCTCATTTGCATGGGGCCACGCCCCCATGTAATTCAGGGAATGCCCTCTGATGATAGCGCTGTTGCCTTATGTGCGCCAGCACTATCAGTATTACAGAAGGGGACGCACAAGCATCTGCGGCCCCTTCTGTAATACCAAAGTGCACCGGGGGCATGCAAAGCGGGTGCAAACGCCCGTTGTTCCCCCGGGGCACTTCCGTAATATGGCCCATAGTGGTTGTCTCAATCTTTTAAGCATTTATGTCCCACTTCACCTCTTAGCAGACACAATGGGGGTGCTCACAGAGGTCCCCACAGGGTTCCCTCCGGGTACCACAAATAATGGTGGAGACTTCAACATAGCCCCTCACCCTGAGTTTGATCCCTCCGGTACCCCATAAGAGCACTTATTGCTTGGGGTGAAATGCCTTGGATCCTGGTTGGACTCCATGAGCTTGTATGATGCCAGGACGACCTAGCACCCAATGGCTGGAGAATACATCCACATGTCGGCATCGACCAAAACCTCTTGCACATAGACATGTTTCTCCTGCCAGCTACTGATTTCTCCTATACAACAGCAGCACACATAAGCCCTAGGGGTATTTCAGACTACTCTTCAGTGACCCTGTACCTCGGATGCTGGATCAGTCTCAGCACCCAATGTGGCAGTTCAACCCGTGGTGTCTTGTGGATGACTAATTCAGGGTACATATCTAAACAGAACTTAAACTATACTTTGAGACAAACTCAGACTCCTTTGCCTCCCCCAGGGTGCACTGGGTGGCAGGCAAGGCTACAATCAGGGGAGTTGACAAGTCATACCTCCACCGGGCAGAGAGGCTCAAAAGCAGTGAGTGTGCTTTTTTGTAGGCAAGAATAATAAAACTTGACTTGCAGGTGCCTCTGAGTGGTTGCTTCGGCAACTTGACATTGATAGAGCCTCGCTGTTTCAACTTGTGTTTGACGAGGTCCATCAGTACTGGAGATCCTCCACTAAATGGGTGTATGAATGTGGTGACAAGAACGGAAAGATCCTTTATTGGCTGGCCAACAGGGACATGCAGTCCAGGGTGGATATGGGTGTCACCGTCTCCAGAGGGCATTAATTTACTACTGCTGGGGAGATCTCAGAGGCATTCACCACTTACCACCAGGAGCTATACACTCCTCGTCCCCTGTCCGACCATAAAAACTCCAGCCCACTCGTTAAGAATATACCCCTGTCCAAGCTCACAGGACTCAAAAGAGCTGCACTAGATGACACCATTACTGCTGAAGAAATGGCGAGGGCCATACATGATCTGCAAGGCGTGAAGAACCCCCAGGTTCTGATGACTTCTCCCTGGAATACTGCAGCAGTTTTCAGAATACCCTCATGCCTCATCTGGGGAATTAATTGAGGTGGTTCATCTAGGCTCCTTTCCACTGGAACTGAATACAGCCGCCATAGTGCTACTTCCCCAAAAGGAGTCAGCCCACTGATAACTGCATCTCTTAGAGGCCCATTTTGTTGATTAATACTGTACTGAAGATTTTCACCAAACTTTCTAATGAATAAGCTCCAATGAGTCTTGTCACATCTTATTCATCACGAGCAATGCAGCTTCATGCCCAACTGGAGCACTCGCCACTGTATTAGACTGGCCAATTTCAATTGGCACATGCCCGCAGCCATGAGGTGACCAGCCCCAGTGCGCTTCTCTTAGTTGAATTTGAGAAAGCGTTCAAAACTGGTTCCTGGGTAATGGATATTGGATCACATCCTCCAATATATGGGCTTTGGCACTAAATACCACAGATACGTTCAGTTCCTTTATAAGGCACCCTCCACTCAGATTCTGGTCAATGGTGCACTCTCACCTCCCTTTCCAATTCACAGTGGTACACGGCAGGGTTGTCTACTCTCTCCCCTTCTCTTCACATTGGCAATAGAACCCCTGGCTTTGATTATCCGTTGTGATGCTCATGTGCAAGGTTGGCGGTGGCAAGAGGGTATGGAGGACAGGAGAACCTTGTATGCAGATGACATGCTCCTCTTCCTGGCCCATTCACAGTTGTCAGGTCCCTGGGTCGTACATATTTTGAGAGTCTTTGAAGAGGCCTCTGGCCTTCAGGTGAACTGGCACAAATCACTTGGTTCCATTGAGGGGAGACATGGCAATAATCAGCTGGCTAAATACCATCCAGATCCAGCGGCTAAACTTGAAATACCTGGGGGTTCATATATTACTCATCCCTGAACGTATACGTCATCTCAACCTTACCCCCCTGCTTGCAGACATGAAATGAGCTTCCAGACCTGGTCCACCCTCCCAGTGTATATAGTGGGTAAGGTAGTCTTATTCAAGATGATGGTACTCCCGAAATACCTATATGTCTTGCAAAACTTTCCACTCCCGATCTCCAATACTTGGTTTAAAAATCTTAATGGGATGTTTTGGACGTTCCTTTGGGGAGGGCGTACTACACGTATTCTTCGCAGAATCAAATGGCAGGTAAACCTTGGCTAAAAGCTGTCAGCATGGATACCAAAAAAATAATCAACACCCACATCACTTAGTGCAGTCCCCCCGCACCCCCCTTAGCATTGGTAGAAATTCCTTGCAGAACTTCAATTGGCTCTGGGGAAGGACCCAGGACTCTTCCCCACTCGATCTTCTCTCCCAAATAATAAAACCAAGGAGCTACTTGTAAGCAAGCGAAGACTCTAGAAGGCCCTGAAAGTAAGAGGAATAGACAGTAAATTACATCAAGGTCAATCAATTCCAGTGCTTAGAGCAGCCACAGACAGAGAGACTGGTAGCAAAGAGCAAAGATAATAGAAACAAAATGTCTGAAAATGTTCACTCTCTATTAAAAGAGAAGAGCCATACCCAGCTCTGGAAGTACATCAACAATCTTAATCACCTTAGCCAAACAAAGGAGAATGCAGTGATAGACTGGGTGTGAGTCAACTATGTCAAACAGTGATGGACTGGTGCTCACAACAAGACGAGCCCATTACAAAGCGCGTGTTTGCCGGAAGAAGCATAATTGGCAGGAACATTACAGGCTCTCGGTCGATGCTCTCATTGAAGTATCTATTCATGGGACCCGATGTGTACTGCTGATGGTTGTGCATTGTCATATTTGATAAAATGGCAATAAAAATGAGTTATAAAAAAATACAAAGTGCATTAAGAAACCCAAACCTTGAAGTGATCTTAAATTCAAGCTGTGGTTGCATGCGTCACGGCTGGGACTGGCATATGAACTGTGATGAGATGCATTTTTACACGCGCACTGAGTGACCTCCAGAACTGCTGGAGGCTCCTGTGCTGTTTTAAAGATGTTCTTCTGTTTTCCAGAAACCGCCTGGTAGTAGGGAAGAAGGAGACATCGACCCTGGCATGCCATAAGATGATCCACAGCCTCCTGCGCGACTACGCAGCACTGGAGGGATCAGATGAAGACAGCGACGACGAAACCAGAGGACCCATAGGGGTCCCCTTGTACCTTCACACGGGGGGTGGCCCTGGAAGGCTCAGGTAACGAAGACGACGACGACAGCTGAGGACCCAAGGGGTCCCCTTGCCCTTACCTGGGGGGGCCCCCGGGGGAGCCACTAACCTGTTTTTTGTCCTTTTTTCCCCACGCCCAGGAACCGGTCAGTGACAGGGGAGAGGAGAAGGCGGATGAAGACAGCTGGAGTAAATGTAGTTATTTACTGTATGCATTTGACTAACGTGATGTTTTTCCTTCACAGGTAAAAGGTCAATGGGATAGCTTGTGCACTTGTTGTCAAGTTTGCTACCAACGACTTACGATTAAAATTGGGCTTCGAGGCCCTAACAAGGGTTAGAAAAAAAAAAAAGAAAAAAAAAAGGTAGCCTTTCTGCTGTTATAAGGAGGCATTTATCACAAAATACAAATAGGTATGCAGGTGACTAGTGAATAGAACCCATCCTTGTTAAGATATTTAGAAAACAACGGAACACACTGGAGGTATTCGATTTTACTAACATTCAGTCAGCTCCGAAATGATTTTCTATCTGCAGCTGATCTTAGTGAGCTACCTACTAAAGGATATGTTGATTTTTATCTGCAACCAATTATACTTTAATCATATGCTGTATTTGTGCTAGCTGATTGAATCCGGTTGACCTTTTTGTTGCACAAGTTTGCTATTTAATTATAAGTTGGTACTTTCTGGACTATGAAATGAAATGGCTCGGTAGTAAAATCTGCATGCAAAGAATTGTTGCACAGTTTGAGGTTCGCCTGATATGGCACAGTGGGATCCCTCTGCCTTTGTGAAATCATTCAGTAGAATTATAGCTTTTGGAGGAAGAGATACTTAAGAGCGAATAAGGTCAAAAAGGCAAAGCGCACTAAGAGGAGTCGGGCATTATTCATTGACACAGAAAAATAAAGCTGAGGTGTCAAATGCTAACTCTTAAATACAATATTTGCATAATGACTCACTTATGTAAATCGAGTTATTGCCAGAACTCAGCTTGAATTTTTACAAAGTCTGGGTTCCCTATGGATTCTGTGAGATGCGTGAAGCAATTGTGGGACGACAAGCGTGGTTATTCGTTATTGGCTTACCTTCTTAAGGTAGCGCTCACACACATACCCACGTGGCAATCCTTCTTATGAAAGGACTATAATTCATACAGTGTGCAAATTATTCGTCAAAGCCATTTTGACACCTCGGGCGTTGGGCAAGGTAGCTTTGTGACTGATGCAATGTGAGGCACCTCACGTTTATGTTTTTTTGTACATTGATATATTCCTTAGTAAAGCTCAAGTAGGTGGGGTCGCCTCTTGCACGCCCTCTTCTATTTGTGATAGGTAATGGATCACAAAACCCCTTTTAGCAGTTAGAAACCGTTTTCGTCCTTTCAAAGAAATTTGATATGATTTAAAATGTGTTTTGCAGTCACAAACCATGTGTTTTTTGCAAATTTCAGACTTGGAGCCATAAACACCTTCGCACATGAGTCCTGATCATGTCACCCCGCCTTTGGCCAGTCTTCAAGCCCGTCTCCTTTCCTCGCCTGCCATTTCACTGCAAAATCCAAGATGGTGGATGAATCCTGCTCCATCAAATGGCACCAGCATTTGTTTACCCTCTTACGTGATGGGGGATTCTCCCACTGCTGAACCCTTTCTTTGACATTTGGGCCAGCTTGGGTGCTGAACCGTCATAACATTTTTATCACTAAAGATTTCCACATGAATTTTGAGCCCTTGTTTTCTAATGTGTTAAGGATTGTAATGGTGCCCAGGGTTTGTGATCCACCCGAAGGGCTCGAGAAAAGAGCCAAAATGTAGAGCATGTATGTTTTAAACAAAATGGGAAAATGTGCTGTACAGGAAAGTGTGCTTCTTGTCTAAACATGACCCCAATAAAAAGAGTATTGTACCAAGTTTGCCCTCTACCCACTTTTTGGAAGGTGACACAAAGGAAGAATAATGTCACCACAAGTTTTTGCACTTTTCTAAGTGGTGATCAACGTTTGCTATTTTGCCCCTTCTACCTGCTTGACTATTTTGGGGAAACCAGTTGTTGAACCCCAAAAATTATAAATTTCTGAAAACTAGACAAAATTCTGAAGTCAGAAAGGAGTTATTTGTGTTGATCATTCAAAGTTTTGACAACAAAACTAATGATTCATAGAAAAAATAGTAAATGTAATTGGGGAGAAAGCGAAAAAGGCTACAACTGAAATCTTTTTAAAAAGAAAGCAGATCTATTTAGGTTATATATTTTTACTACTGTCAGAGAGTTTTGTAGAAGTATAGAGCCATATTCACAAACAAAAATGCAAAAAAATAAGTAGAGATTAGATCTCAGTCTGAATGATCTTTTACTTTTTTTTAAATTCACAAATCTTCCTAGTAGGATGTCTTGAAGTTGTTCCAGGAGCAGGTTTTCAGGCGTACTTCTGGGAATGACATATGGCATTGATCACGTGACATTTCCTAAATGCCGCTGTGAACAGTTATCTGTAGCTGAAAATATTTTTCCCCATGGAGAAAGCCCTTACCATACCTATTCAGCAATCTTGGGAATGACCCACTTACTTTCCATCCTGTTAGGGGAGTTAGTTCAGCCCTTGGATGAAATACATTTTTGTATTTGAGATTACCAAAAATGTACATGATTGTGGTCATTCCAAAACTTCCCAGGCCTTAAAACAAGC
Organism: Calotriton arnoldi; assembly: GCA_963921515.1. Lineage (NCBI taxonomy): Eukaryota > Metazoa > Chordata > Amphibia > Caudata > Salamandridae > Calotriton > Calotriton arnoldi. Next base: position 858,395 of record CAWUFW010006158.1, read on the forward strand.
ACTTCCCACCCCTTGAATGGAATTTACTTGTGTGGAGTCCCCACAGCCATAAAAAGGTAAATCCAGGAATAAACGTACACATCACATGTGTAGTAAGGCCCCTAGTGTGTGGAGTTTTCCCAAAACTAGCAGTACGAGGTAGAATATTTCAGTTGTGACTTGTAAGGATCTTTTTTGCATTGTGAGTGAACTAGGCATCAATCACTAATGAGAAATCTAATGAATGAAAATGGAATATAAAAGAATAATATGGATTTTTGAAATATACCCAAGAATCTGAGTTTATGGACAAGGTTCATTCTTGTCACTCAGAATTTTGGAATTCCGTTAATACATGGTGATTCTGAAAAAGTATTTTTAAGAAAGTGGTTTTTGGACACTTACAGTAGGAAGCTATACATATAGGACAATTCAATAGGTATTAGAACATCTTCTACCACCCAGTGTTCCCACACCCCTAATGGTATACCACATAAAAGCGAACTCAACCATGTAAACGATGTCCAAGTTCCTTTCACAATGGTTGAGCTTTGAGATTTGTTTAGCTGCTGTAGTTTCACCTGGGGTCATCCAAATCCAGGGAATCCTATTATCTGAGGCATTTCTGGAAATTAGGGACACAGGGATGCCTAATATGATGTGACTTGCCTCAATCTAACCAACTTTTCTTAACCAAAATCCCCTACAAATACCAAACTTTGGTTAACATATCTAATTTTCACATATTTTGTGATGGAATTTGCAGGAAATGCCGAAACTAAAAAGGGCGCCCTGCAAACATTAAACTTAGGTTCAAATATTGGAGGTAGATTTACTTAGATTCATGCAACAATTCGTAAACACCTGCTGCATCAAATGGAGCGATATACACAAATTGTGCATCCCCGTAGTTACTATGTGTCACACACCACTGATTTCATCAGCCAGGCAAACTTAAATAATACTGTGATTGGTTGATGCTAAACCAGATTTAGCATTGGGCCATTGAGTACTGCCTGTAGTGTGATTTCTTACCTAACAAGCCTTGCAAATATCAAACTTTGGATGAAAAAGTTCAGAATTTTCTCATATTTCTATAATGTAGAGCATCAGAATTTGTGGAGAACATCAAAACTACTCCTCCCATAGTTTCTTCAACTGTCACAATAAAAATTGTCCCCCAACTGTGAGAGTAGGTGTTTTCCCCAGTACAGGAAAGGACCAAAAATGTATCATGTAAAGGTTGTCAACGCTCTTTTGCAAATAGTCCGCTTTAGGTATGTGGATAGCTGTCCTATTGGCGCCAGCAGATAACCAGCACCAAGGGAAACTTACAAAAGACACTTCAATAAATTAGAGGCCAATGAGAGTCCAGGGTGATCTGACTTCTGTGGATCGCAACACATTTTCTTTCTTAGAATATCCTGCCAAAGTTAAACTTTGGGTAAATACAGAATTGGCTCCCATTTTCATGCCAGAAAGCCCTGGAATTTGTGGGGGTGGCAAAAGTCCTATCAACAGACAATCTCACAGTTCTCCCAATACAAACAGTACCTTGCACGTGTGGCTCATACTATAGGCTGGGAAAAGAAATGCCTAAAAATAGGGACCTGTAAAGGGCCTGCAAGTTATTTTGTAAAAGGTTGAATTTTGGGACTTGGGTGGCTGCTCTATTCGGGAAAGGCAATGACTAAAAACATGGTCATGTAAAGAGCATCCAAACTGTTTTGAAAGAGTTGCAATATTAGGAGGTCATGACCATGTAATGCGCCTCCATGTTGCTTTGAAAATGGTAAATGTTTAGGAAATGTGTAGCTTGTTTCTGTGCAAGCCAGGCCACCATGGAGTCCCCCTAGTTTTCAGAAATACTTGTAGTTAGAAGTGTTGCGTGAAGGACAACAGACCCAGGGCCCAAATGCGGCTGCCATATCCTTTGGAAACTGAGAGGAAATTGACTTTAGGCATAGTTTAATCATGTTCCCAGTGTATTCTCATAAATATTGTGGGGCGACCCATACAAGCCACATCACATTGAATGTAACTAGGTCTATAGCTTTCAGAAATGCCCAGTGTTGGTAGGGTTATCTGGGAGTCGGCCTCCCAGGCCCCAAATACTGCAGCTCTCACTATGTGTAATGTCAGACTCTATGAACCGACAGGGTAGCACAGAACAGCAGCTTTCTTTCAGTCCGCATTCATTCAGTGATTGTAAATACACACTGACATAATTGGATCAGAGTGGAAGGGTTAGTTATTATTATTTATTTAATGCATTTTTTTTATTTCTAAATCATAAACTGTCACTCATAAAATATAGTCTTGAGGAGCAGTAGGAATTGCTATTATAGAGCATGGAGGATACTCAGACACATATAAACAGAACTGCCCTAATATCTCAAGAGTCCAGCTGCAATGGTATGCAACAATTTGGAACTATAATCCTTTGGAAAAAAGTTTTTAAAAAGGTAAGGTTTTATGCAGTATTTACATATGAAGTTGACAGGTTTCAGAGAGAGCTGTGCCGTGGGGAACAAGAGAAATATTGGCATCCAATTTGATTGCTACAATTCTAATAACCTGAATCGGAGCAGTTGATCAACCCCTGACAGTGTGCTAGTGAAAGAATTTTGAATTTTGCTGCGTTTAGCCTAAGGAGGCTATCAGACATCCATAAGCAGGTGGTGTCTAGAACTCAAGAATAATCAACATGCTTAGAGTCTCCAGCAGCTTTCAGATTGAAAATGAAATGTGTATCCTCTGCCTAAATACATGTAGTCATTTGGAAATCGGAATTCAAGGTATATTGAGGACAAACATATATATTAAATTGAAGGGAAAACAAAATGGCACCACATGGAATATCCCATAGGTCCTATTTGGAGTCAGGAGGGAAGCTGACTATTTAAAGATGGTTATCTTTCTGAGAGAAAAGAACAGACCCAGGGGAGAACTGTGACACTAACGACATAATGAGACAACCTTTGAAGAAGGATATTGTGGTTGATGGTGTCAGATGTGGTGCAGAAATCCAAATAAATCGGACTTCCACACCACCTCTGATCACAACCATTCATAGATTATAAGTGGCAAACGTGACAACCATTTCTATTCTCCTACCCAGGCCAAAATCTGTCTGGGTAAAGGTTGCATGTCATTAGATTCAATATATTGTTGAAGCTGTTTGTTGACAGCTCTCTCAAACAGCTTAAAAACAAAGGGCAATAAGCAAATTGGGCACAATTTCAAAGTCTCTTTCGGGCGAAGCATTGACTTTTTTAACAGGGGTGGGCAATAGCTGATCTACAGCATAGCAGGACAAACCTAGAAAGAAAAGTGATATTAATAATTTCAGTAAGGTAAAGGATAGATGAGAGTATGGAGATCTGATTCCAAATATTAATTCCTCTTACTTGAAATGGGCAGACCTGATCTAATGTCATATTAATTGTAGCATAAATGTATTCTAGACAAACAGAGGGTTCTTTTTGCCCCAAGGCGTCAGGGGAGTTATCCTCCAGTCCTGTGAAGTGTACTTTTAGTGGCAGTAGCTGGAGGATCACAGAATTCACAGGATTTATAACTATGGATTATAACATCGATTCAATGGTGTTTGACCAGACTACAGGTTAAGGATGGCTGAATTGTCCCTACCAAAGGCAAGGTCTAGATAGCAACCAGCAGCATTTGTAGGGCCAATAACATTGTGATTTGAAGTGCATCATATTCTTTGGAATCCATTTAAAGATATAATCCTGAATGCAGGCTGGTAGTAACTCCATACATGGGCATCACCTCACACCTTCCTTAGTTAACCATCTATCCGGAGAATTGGCAGAAGAAATCTAACAGGGATATTAGTGCAGGAAGGGACACAACTGACTTTGTTCACGGAGTTGTGCTACTCGGCAGGGCCGGACTGGCCATAGCGGGCACCGGGCGTTTCCCCGGTAGGCTGCTTGGGTGGGGGCCGGTTTTGGGCCCCTGGATGGCCGTTTTCATTACCAGGGGTCGGCAATATCAGCCCTGGTAACAAAAGCGGCTGAAACCGGCCCTGGCAAGCCGCTCGGCTGCACTCCCCCTCACCCCAGGCTGAGCAGTTTGCCAGGACCGGTTTCTGTTCCCAGTCCGGCCCTGCTACTCGGAACGCTGCAAAGTGCCCAAACAACTCTGCCACGCTACACGGAGGGCTGCAAGTGGGTGGAGCTACTCGCCCTGCCTGTTCTCGTGACGTTTTAGGTTGTATGCAGCGCAAAGTGCATTCTCGCACCAGAAACTGTGAGCAAAGGGCACCACATGGTTCACATGGGCACGACCATTTTGTTTTCTGTTCTGTTTATGGTGCTGTGCCTATTTTTGCAATCCTTACCTAATCTTTTCAAATCTTCCCCATCAAACTTATCTACTCCTCATTTTTATCTATTGTATTATTGTGCATCTTTGTGTTTGGGTATTTTATGTTTTTTGTCATTTTTGTTGTGTTTTTTTCGTGACTTTTTGTACTTTTAAAATGTTTCCCTTTACTTCTTCATGTCTTCCTTTCTTTTCCTGCTTCTTATCTTTTTCTCCCCACCGTGCGCAACGGCAGAGCAGGGCAAACAGGGAAGTGGTGGCACATCGACCCCTTGAACAACTAGCAGCCACCTACCTTGCTTTCAGGGGTGCCACAAAGGGGTGCAGCCCCGCACAATTTTTTGTGATGCGGAGGTGGCAGCACTAGTTTTTTTTGTGCAGTGCCACCTCCCCTCCATGCTGGCAGCAGGCAGCAGGCCTAGAAGCAGGTACCCCCTGCAAGAGCATCGGCTGCATTGATGGAGGGTGCACCGGTGTGCGCGCTGCACCACCCACAACCATAGCACCCAACAGCAGTTGACTCACCGTTGGGCGGATATCATAGACTGTGAGCAGGACTTTCTCGACCTGCTAGGCATAGAGATTGCGGGGCTTGGTATGTAGTTATTTGTCGTTTTTGTGTTCTACAATGCTAAAAAAAAAATCCAAATAGCATGCTGCTGACACTCAGAGGTAGGTTATGTTTACGTTAAGATTATATGATTCAGTTTGAGCTAGCCAGGTGCTCGGCACTACCTAATCATACTCATCGGCGCTACCGTTGGCTGATTATTTACGAAGCCATTGCAAACACCACTGTCCTCCTGCCACCATAGTGAATGAGTGATATCAGTGAGTTAGCGTTCTCTGTGATTTTCTTTATGTAGCTCGTACAGTCCCAAGCAATCTCACGGTGATGTGAAGTATGTATCTATGTACTGGAAAATACTGAGTTGATCCATCAAGGGGGTAGAGAAATGAGAATAGAATTAAAGATCATTCATTGAAATGCATTAGTTCCAAATATAGGCTTTTGTTAATGAAATTTGGAATAGGGATTTTAGGATTAGTATGGTCAACCCGATGGTCGATACTAGTACTATAGGCAATCTGATTTAGAAATGTACAATGTTACTGCGTTTGCTTAGCATAATATCTTTGGGGAGATTAACTCTACCACTAATCAATTTTTTTACCCTCTTTTGTCTTACATCAACACCCAAGGGCAAGGAGAAGAGGGACAGCCCGGAGATGCGTCTTGGAGCTGGCGTGGAGGTACCGACCACCAGCGTTGCTGTCAAGTCATGATATTTATTATTATTTTTTCCCTTCTTTTTACCTATTCCCACTATTATACCACTTTTAATTTTGCCATGTTTTTCTTTTATACTGTCTCATTTTTTTTATATCTCCCCTGTCCAATTTTTGTTAAATTCTTGTTATCCCTGCATTATCCTTTTTTTCCATATTTCCTAGTTTCTTTTGTAGCTGACTTTCTCCTGTCTGTACTAGTCTATAGTTTTCTTTTGCTTTGTTAGTAAGCTTTCCCTCTCCCCTATATATCTTGTGGTACTGTTAGACTAAGAACAGATTTTTCGTACTCTCCTGCCTACTGTGATGATTGCAGGCACACGTAACCTAATATTATGATATTCACCATGCATGTTTGTTGAGAAGGATTTCTTTTTCTTTCCCATGCTGTAACAGTTAATGAGAGAGTGGCCATGGCCATGGACCCCAACACCCAATGTTGTGCTGTAAATTATTTACACTGTATACCAGCAGTTTCCATGGCAGTGCAGCATGGCTGGGCAGTATGAGGTCCCATTGCATTTACCAACCTACACCTTATGTCCTTCATTGACCATTATTCCACCCCTTCGTTGCGCTTCAATGACTCAGAGCCATCATCATAGGCTATAGCTCTGCCCCTCCATCATAAAAAGATTTTGGTTGGCTTGATGACCTGGCTTTTCTAACATTGTCAACCAACAAAATGCCTAGAGTGATAGTTTTGCTAGAAGATGCTGCTGACTCAACCATAGTAATGTATTGCAGTTGTGTTTAAAAAAAAAAAAAAATGAGGGGAGGGGAGGTGGAGCTGGCATCTCAAAAATGTGTAATGGTTTTTTCTAGCTGCACAGACCACTAGTGCAAAGCTGGATCTGCTAAAGAGGCAGTTGGAGGGGAGATACAGCGGTGGCAGGGACGAGTTTTGGTAAGTCACATTGCTTACTTATTGACAATTACTCACTAGTTACAAGGGTGTCATGACTTATGACTCATGATCCTGAACCCCCCGCTTTAGTAGGTACAGTGGTGGCTGAGTTCTTATGGCCTCTTCTATCTGCAACTCAGCAAAAGCTCACATAATGAATGCTAAAAATGATGGCTTGATGGAAATGGGAAAGAACGGACGGTTAAAATAAAGAATGGGTGGAAAGGCATGTGAGTGAAAGGATGCGTTGGCGGTTATTGGGTAAATGGATGGATGGGTAAAAGGATAGCTGAAAGCATGGATACTGAATGGATGGATATATGGATGGATAATATGGAAATTTCAGTGACAGATTGAATACGAGAAAGTAAAGCTTAAATCATGGTGGCAATCAATGGGTGAATATAGCAGAATGAAAGAATGAATGAATAATTGCTTGGATAAGGAAACAAGGGAGCTCTTCTGGAGGCAGTCATGCTCACCTACTTCACTTACTGCAGGGTAAGTTAAGTATGGTTTAAAGTGGGGGATATTTCAATTTTTGGTCTACTCCTCTTACTCACAGTTTTGTTAAGTGAGGCAGATATGTGTCCCACCCATCATCATTAATCACCCCCCTTCCTCCCCATGGCATTTCGCCACCCATGACCTAAGTGCAGTATGGTTCAATAAGTGACCGCAGTGTTGGCTGTGCAATGTGTGTCTGCTTCAAATAATGCTGCATTTACAAAGTTTTTAATGCATTGCGAACTAAAAACATGTTTTTTTCCCTTCGCCCACTATATCACCTCTTAGTACTTCACTCTTTTATTCTTTCCTAAGTTCTTCCATCCCAGCCTAACAGAAAATAAAAAAATCTATTTTTGGCATGTGCTACATTTTTATGGCCATGTGATGTGATTAATAAATATATATTTCATGGTTTCCCATAACAGATTTACGCTTGTTCATTTTTTTCACTTTCAACTTTTGTCAACTACAGTGACTGAATAAGCCAAAGCTTAGGCACATGATGATGATCAGTGACACCCTGCTCTTGTATAGCAAAAGGTCTACCTACCCGGCCTCATCCCTTTAACTTACCCTGCAGTAGAGTCAGTTAAGTTTCCTTTCCGTACCGCCAAGCAAATGAATGTGTTCGAAATAATTTGTGGTGGAGGGTAAGGCCAGGGAGTGAAGTGGGGTTAAGTACCTGATTTGAAGTTTGGCGAATGGGATACTCTGTGACCGACATGCCAAATACAATCTATATATCCTGTTCCTTTCCCTGTAGTGCAGTGCATCATTTTTCCCACTGTCTACTTACGGCGGACAGGATATCCGCATTTTATACGTGACATCTGTGACATAGTATCTTATTACCTATTCATCTACCTCTTTGGAGTCAGGGTAGATTTTGAAAGGCATTTGGAGAGGAGCAGGGCCATTGGAATTAAAGTAAATTAAGATAATTGTCCATTAAAGCTGCCCAAGCTTTAAACTGCAGAGAGTAGCAAAGTACCTGATGCGCTAGCTAGAATGCCTCCATTAACAACTTGTACTCAATAGTGCATAATGATTTAATCATTAATGAGAGGTAATTTATTTTTATTTTTCCACTCAAAGTGTATGTTTAATTACTAAAAAGCCTTTAAAAGAAAAAAATAAAATCACTCTGTTTTTTTTAATCTAGTGTTATTCTGCCTTAATTCTTTTCAGCTAGACAGTCAGTGTTTTTTAAGTGAGGCAAGTGTGGGTAAAAAATGGCCCTGTGACTCTCCTAATCGCATCAAATTCCAATGGCCCTAGGGGACCAGCAATGTACTGTTACTGTGCCACCCACTCTTTAATTTTAAACAAGCGTTTGCACTGAGGATTGTTTACAATTTGTCTTTTTTCTGTTTGTTTTTTTCTAGATGTAGCTATTCCTGCTGGTCCATCACCACTGACAAGGCAGGAGACAGTGGCTCGGCAGTGGCGGCAGAGACTGGAAACCATCCAGGCCGAATACCGGTGGCTGGTGGCCCTGGTGGCCCAGGAGGGTGAGGAGGCGGAAGCATCTGTCTCTGTCCCAGGCCCCAGTTCTCTCAGACAGCCACAGCCTCCAGCTTCCCAGCCAGAACATCACTGGTACCACCACAGCTGTCAGGGGTCCTAACCGCCACTGTGGCCCCCGCTCAGACCACCTATTCCAGCACCGCCTCCTGCAGTGGACGGACCGATTCGATAGCCGGTTGGGATGGATAAGCAGAGCCTGGATCAACTCCGGATTTGCATTGACAACTCCCTCTTCTGAGTCCTTTTTTACAAAAAAATTTTTGGGTGGGAGGGACTTTACTTGTGGGTGGATAGGGTGAGAAAGGAGTTGGGACCAAGTGTTTGTGAATTTCTTGGAGAGTTTTCTTCATTGGACATTGGTTGGTGGTAGGGCGATTTGTTTAGGTAGAGGGATGGAGAGGGTGTTTTTTTGTTGTTAAATATTAAAGGGAAAAATTATTTGATCATAAGTTATGCCTGAAGTATATTTTTGTGTTTTACTTTTACTTTGCACTGCTGCCTTTTTGCGCAGCCTGTTTTTCTAATCAGTTTATCAAAGTGTATGCCGGTTAGTTACATACCCTTGTCTTACTACCATCTGTAACTATATTGACCATTAGGTGGGTATGCTGCCATGACCTTTATTGCTATGTTATATCTTCCCAAACCTTAGTTACTGCAGGGTTTCCTAAGGTGATGTTCTTATTCTTAATAGTGGTAGTGGTAGTAGTAGAAGGTTAGTGCACTAACAGGAAAGGCATCACAAGTGGGGTCCCACTCCCACTTAGGTGAGCTCCAACTGTAGAATTAATCGAAAGTATTATCCATCACAGGCAAATAAATTGAAAGAATGACAGAGTTAGTGGGTTATATTTATATCATAGCTTTACAAAGAGGGAGACTGTCATTAGACTACTACCACCGTGACACAACAAATGATACCTGTTACTATAAAAAAAATAGCAATAGTAACTTCTTCTGAGCAATGGAGAGGTAGTATTTAATTAAATTAAAGTTACAAAACCCTCAAGTCAGAAAAAGTAGACTCAAAGTCTGGAATGGACAAGGTTAAGCATTTATGCAACACAAGGACTGAATGATGATGCTGACAAATGATGTTCTTCTATATCAAAAATCTGAATCACGTTTATGCATGGGTAGGTAATTGGGGCCAGTGTGGGCTACCGCTCGAGTAATAGAAGATCCTGCAATGAGTTGGTGTCGCTTTCACCCCATCTGCCCCACCAAGTGTGTGATCCATTTATGGTGTAAATTAAGTCACACCTCAATAAACCACACAGCCCGGTGGAAGAGGGTTAGGTATTTGATGAATGGATGGGAATAGGGATTTGGGGAAGGGTGTGACAAACACTACACAAAGATAATATTAATTTGGGCGATAAGCAGCACATCATCAATTTGTTGTGGAAGAAAATGAAGGAATGAGTATGACACAGTTCAGTTAAATGCATTGCCACAGAGACTCAAGTTATTATTATATATCTAAATATTCTGTCATCTAGGTTTGATAAATACAAATTATGGGGGAGTGAAGTTAACCCACACACTTCTAAAAAAATATTCTTAAAAGAAAAACGATACTGTGTTGCCGAATTGGGCGGTGCATCTGCATTCTTCTCGGATTGTCTGTTTATCTTGGGTGTCTGGCTGAAGCAGTCCAGTAAGGTAAGCAGGAGTGTTATGGAGCTTTCACTTTTTGTGCAGGAAAAGAGAAGGCCTGTGGATTGTTAAACTGGAATGATGTTGTAGTGTCAAGGAGAAGGACAGAAGGTAAGCTCCATGAGGAGTGCACTAAGAAGACTCAAGATCAGAGCAAGAGCATAGTCTGCTGCAATCATTCATTTTATGTCTCATGTGCGATCAGTTAACAGAGAAGTCAGAGCAAATTATAACCAATTACAGACAAATGGATGCATGTACCGGGCTGATCAATCTCACAACTGTAATCATAACATTTAGCCAAGTTTGGGAATAATGTGATATAACATATCTGTCTCCATTTACTTACAACAACAGACCCCGACCACATAATAAAGGAGTTTCAAATTTGAGCCAGCACACACACTCAGCAGCATTGCCCATCCCAAACTAGCGCACCACTCACCAGTCCACAGAGCTGAGTAGGTCTCTTAGAGTCATTATCATGTTGGTTTCCCTGAAGTTGATAACTTCCTTCTTCTGGCTGTTGTTGAGGTAGTCCTGCCCTGAGTACTTCCATCATCCTCCTGACTCCGAGTACTGAATCTGTCCAACTCTATTCCGACTCCCGACCCAAATGAGAGCGATCATCCTGTAGTGCACTGCTGTTGATGAACAAGAAAAGAAACATTGATTAATTTTTTTGTGTGTAGATTTGTGTTTGTTAACTAAACAGACTGGTCTGGTCTTTGAAGAGTGTGAACCAGAAAACAAAGGAGGGGATCTGGGAAGCAAATCACACTGAGGGGCATATGTACAAGGACTTAATGCCGCCGTAGCATCAATTTTGACGCTACAGGGGCTATTTTTTATGGCCTTATTTACAAGTTGCTGCTAACTGGAGTTAGGGGCACTTTTCCCGCAAAAACGTGAATTTTAAAGATTGGCACTTCTGTTAGCGAGAGTTAATGAAAATGAGATGCAGGGTGGGCATTCCCGTGCTAAAACTGCCACTAACCCAACTTCGCGATATTTACAAGGAATTCCTTGTATGGTGCAAAACCTAAAAAACTGCCTCAAAGTTCAGTTAGAGGCAGTTTTTTAAGACCAGAAAATAGCTTGTCTTAAAATTGGTGCAAACACTTGGGGCCTCATTTCAGAGGTTTTGGTGCTGGACAGCGCAGCAAAGAATATTGCTGCGCTACCCTGCGCCAAAACAAAAGTTCAGGAATGCGCCCCACAATAAGATAGGGCGCAGTCCTAGGCCTCATTCATGAAACTGTTGCATCGCTGTGACAAAACAGCGTTGCAACACTTTTCACTGCGCACTCCTTGCGACACCATGGATGCGCCATATTTACTGTACGGCGCTCCATGTCGCAAGGATTTACAGATATGTCAGTATTCCTGACGTATCTGTTGGTGCTAAAGTCATGCTTTGCTGCAATTTTGTCGGAAGCATGATGCAATTCCAGCAATGCATGGGGCTGGCCTATCCCTATGGCACTGCGTCACCCTTATGCCCGCCATGAGGCAGGCATAAGGTTTTGACGCAGTTGCATCCTAGAATTGTCATTGATTTCACTGCACCACTCCTAATAGGCCTTGTTGCGTGGGAGTGCCCACCCTGCATACATCCTACCTGACGCAGGTATGATGTGGCATAGGTATTCACAAGGTCACGCATATGCCTAGATGAGTCCCTTTGTACAGAGTCTAGTTTTGCGTCCAGGGTGTCTGCTGTCACCTTCCCCGGCGGCCAGTGACCCCCAGATGCTCGGCCCACTGACACGGAGGATCTGCCAGGGTGTCAGCGCAGTTGGAGCTCCATCGGTGGAGTTTGTGTGCTGCAGAGTTGGCATCTGGAAGCGTTGGCGGAGTGGTGGTGCTGAGGGAGTTGCTGAAAAGTTCTTTGATAGCCTTGATCCAGCTGCTGCTGGGAGGGCGATGATGGCGGTGGTGTACGGTGGGCGTGGTGAAGGCGTGATGTATACTATGATGGTCGGTCCAGGAGAGTTCAAAGGTGCGGCTGTAGTTGAAGTTCCCGCTGGCGGAGAAGGCAAGCGTGTGTTTGGCTATGTGGGTTGGTGCAGTGACTAGCTGCTTGAGTCCAATGTTGGCAAGGTTCACCAGGAGGGTGGTGGTGTTCTGGTCACTGGGGTTGTCCAGGTGGAAGTTGAGGTGTCCGAGTAGGATGTTGTCAGTGGATGGGACAGCTGGGAGGCAGGAAACAAGAGAAGGGACACTGGAGGGGGCAGGGACGGGGTGGGGGAGCAGGGGTTGTAAATATATATTTTTTTAAATCTTACCTCGAGGCCGGGTCCCGCGTCTTCTGTGCTCCTGCTCTCCTGAGTCTGCTTCCAGGAACAGAAAGCAGGCAGCCAGGCTCCCTCCTCAAAGCCAATCACAAAGCTGCAATGCGACATTGTGGTTGTTCTTGAGTGCTGTGAGAAGGCGTTCAGCCAGGGGCTGGAGGGGTGGGCATGTTTTCCATGCGGGCTGTAATGCAGCCTGCATTGCGAACAGGGAAGTGCACATGACTGCTTTAGGTGGCCTGAGAGGGCCGACCAAACTTTCATTGCGCACTGGAGTGGGCATACCACTCCGCCCCTGCTCCATGAGTAGAGTAGAACCGCACCGCCCTCCCTCCCGCAAAGGAAACATATCATGAGAATATCAGAAAGTTATCATCATATTATGTTTCCTCTTCTTGCACTGCTTGAAAGCAGTGGGGCGATGCTCTTCTGCCATAGCGGAGGAGCTGCCACTGGGGGTGAGTCATCCACAGGCGCTAGGCCTGGGCCCAACTCGACCCCCGGGTCTCCTCCGATACGCATCCCGGATTCTCCTCACCTGGACATTGACACTGTGGCGCAATCCGCTGCACTCTCTCCAAATCTGTGACTCAGCCAGCAGGAGCCTCAGCCAGGCGGGATTTCACAGGCCTGGATACAGCAGTCACCACCAAGTCCGGTGGGGAAACTCCAGATGCAAGTGATGCAACAGGGTCCCCTCATTCGTGAATTTGCAGCGCTCCCACCACACAAGTTCGGCGCAGCTCAGGGGCCTCACCCACCACAGCGTCCAGCCAGCGCAACATCCTAAGGCCTGTGATGCAGAGAGGCGTGGCCCACCATTGGTAAATATCCTCCGTGCACCCCAGTGTAGTGATGTCGCGTGGTATGCGATGCAGACCTTCCTACGTTGGTGCACAGGAGCACCTCTACTGTTCACAGCTCCGAAGTGCAGCAGGCAGTCTTCTCATACAGGTCAGCAACGTGTCTCCATGTGACCTGGCAGACTTCACCACCAGGTAAGGGCGATCGCCGACGCCTCAATGTCTACCGCCACGGCCCAGCAACTCCACAGCACCTCCGCATCCCACTCCAGGTACCAGACACAGGCACAGCGAGGCCTCCGGGCCCCGGAACTGTCCACGCTTTCAAGGTTTTGGCTGCCATGGTGTTGCAAGGAGGGCGCTATGAAAAGTGATGCATCCCAGGTTTTCCCCAGCGATACACCTCTTTTCATATATGTCGCCCTGATTCTGCATTTCCTCTTCCCCTGGGACTCTGGCTGGTCATTCTGGCTGTTGGGGGGTTTGGGGAGGTTGTTGATCTATGCTGCACTTGTCCCTGCCTGCTCCATTCTGCATTCCATTGGTTTTCTTTTCAGTGGCGTAACAAAACGTGAGAGGGCCCCCAGCAAGATGTGCTGAAGGGGCCGATCACACTCATATCAGTTGGGGCTGAGGGGGCCCCCTCCAGTATGGGTAAGCCTTGGGGCTACCCGCTCCGCGTGGGCTTCAGGGGCCTTTGTTCCGCCCCTGTTTCTTTTATTTTTTTATTGGAGTTGAACTTATTGGCTTTTTTTTGCCTCTAGTGGCAAAAAAAGGTGAAGTTCTGCTGACTAACATGAGTTTTTTGCCCGCAAATTGGCCTTTCGTCAGTTTTCGCCCACTAACATCAGAACTTGAATCGCCTTCATGCTAGTGTTAGCAGCAGTTTTCACCGCGGCTACCTGAAACTATCGCCATGTAGCAACGTATTGTAATATATCGCTAACAGAGCGATAGTTTTTTGGTGCTAGGCCGCATTAAGAAAACTGCTGCTAACTAATGCTAGCACTAGTTAGTGGCAGTTCTTGTACATATACCCCTGAGTGTCAAAGGGGAAGAGCCAATCACCTTCAGGAAAAATGATCACCCATCAGGCTACACACATTGGAAATCATCACAATCAAGCTTACAAACCTCACAGTCTGCCACCACATGAAGTATCACTCACAATCACTCGTATATCACACATTGGTGCAATAGTTACCTCTTCCAATTCAAGCATGGTGGTACACAATTGTTGATCCTCTTTGATGCACACAACACACATTGGGCAGTCAAATGTTTTGGGGCAGTCCTTCTAAGGGATGAAAAAAAGGATAGGCACAGAATGGAGGCAGGCACTGTCTCTCCAATGTCTTTGGCGGGAATGGGGGAAGGCTTCTTCTCTGCACACTAGTCCAACTCCAATCCAGCCATAAATGTGCCCAAAACGTTGGGGCTGCATAAGTCAGTCAGATAAAAACAAACAAAATATATAATGTTCCCCTAGCTATGTCCATTTTGTTTGGCAAAGCAGTGCGGCATTAGAAAGTTTTGTGGTGGCCCAGGCATACTCAGTCAGGGAACTAGGGTTCCTCCTCAAACTCAGGTGGTTTGCCCAGGTGTTGGTCAGCTAACACACTACTATGACCAGAGACTGACCAATCGCTTTCATCCTCCTCCTGTGTTATTTCAGGTATGGTGTAATTCGGTGACATAAAGTGTTGGTTCATTTTCATCATAGTGAATAACTGTATGTTTTGAGTCAAGAGACTGGTCCGAGAGACTGGTCCTTCTCACTGTGACCACTGCGCCAGCTGCACTGAACACACGCTCAGCAGACTCACTGTTAGAAATGGGGGTCTCTAGTTGGCAATGGTTTGCACCTTTGTCCAAATAGGGGCCCTTCCTTCTAGTCAGGATAAGGGGGATACAGTCTTAAAATAACCCTTGCTCACCCCCTTGGTAGCTTGGCATAAGCAGTTAGGCTTATCTCAGAGGCAGTGTGTAAAGCCTTTGCACATAACCAACAGTAATACAGTGAAAACACTACAAAGGGACACCACACCAGTTTCAGAAAAATAACCAACATTTATTTGTGCAAAACAAGACCAAAACAATTAAACACCAAAATACAGTAATCAAAAATAGGCACTGTGCAAGTATGACTCTAAAATGGAGTTCCTTGAAGTCGGTAGCTCCCTCTGGTGCTATTGCAGTGCTGAAAACAACAGAATCCGTCAGTTCCGGCTTACCGCGGCAGTGCGGAGAGGCGTTAGTGTCAGCAGACTCGTAAACAGTGCATTTGGTTCCGGCCGACGGTGCCAGTATGGGCCTGTCATGACAACCGTTGCGGTTGCATTGTGAAGCGTAGCGGTGCGGCGTGTGGTGCCCTCAAGTCGCCATGCAGACAGCGGGTCAGTGACGGTTGTCCTCCGGTGTCGGTGAGACCAGGGCTGATGTGCCAAGTGAGGCATTGCTCGTGGCGGTGCTGACAGGTCACAGGGCAAGCAACAGTGCCGGTTGATGGGAGCTGGCGTCAGTTGGCCCAGACTGTGGTGTGGGAGGGTGCAGTGTGTTGTGTAACCTATGAGCGGTGGCCACAAACCACAATATGGTCATGGGTGTCGTGGTCAGCAGGCAGTGACGTCGAGACCAGGGCAGCAGAGTGAAGCGAGGCAGTGCGGAGTGCAGTGCCCACAGTTCTAGAGCAAGCAGCGGATCGGTGGCGATGACGGTCGGCGGCGGCAGTGAGACCAGGGTGGCAGTGTGAAGTGCGGCGGTGTCCTCTGCGGTGCCTTCAGGACATGGAGCCCAGAGCCGTGTCGGTGACGGTTTCGGCTGCTTTCCCCACTCTGTGGCAACTGAAAACCCACAGTTCCAGAGGCGATACCCAGAGGTAGGTGAAGTCTTTTTTGTCCCTGAGACTTCGTGAACAGGAGGCAAGCTCTATTTCAAGCCCTTGGAGATACTCAGTGACAAGTTAAGAAAGTTCAGTCCAGTCCTTTCACTGCCCAAGGCAGAAGCAGCAACTGCAGGCCAACCCAACAAAGCAACAACATAGCAAAGGGGCAGTACTCCTCCTAGCAGTTCTTCCAGCTCTTCTTCTTGGCAGGTTCTTTGATTCCAGCGAGTTCTAAAGTTCTGGGGTCTGTGCCCCAATATTTATGCTGCATTTCTCTTTGTTCTCTTGGGCAGAGAGTGTCTGTGCTTAATCCAAACCAGTTTGGTCCTCTCTGGCCCAACTTCCCAGCAGGAGGTGGAGACAGCATTGTCCAAGGCAGACCAGGCCCATTAAGGTGCAAGCAAATCTCCTCCCATTATGTTAAGTGCAGCCCAGGTTTATTCAGCCCAGCCCTGACTTATCCAGGAAAGGAAGGACACACTTCGACCCCCCCTCGTGGCTGTCCGAAGAGAATGCGCATCCCCAGCCCCTGTCACTCAAAAGCCAGACAGTCCATTCACAACCCAGCAGAGTCACATAGGATGGCTAAGCAAGAAAATACCTACTTTCTAAAAGTGCTATTTTCAAACACAGAATATAAAAATCATGTTTACTAAAAGATGCATTTCTACATTCTGAGTTGAAGCATACTAAACTTCATATCTCTATCTTGTCCCAATGGGAAGATATACTTGAAAATGTTACCAAGTATTCCCCATTCTATCCTATGGGACAGTGAAAAACGAATTACACTGTAGTTCACCATCAGGACATGTCACACACACCAGGACATGTCCTACCTTTCACATACACTGCACCCTGCCCATCGGTGTACCTTAGGCCTACCTTAGGGGTGACTCACATGTAATAAAAGTGAAAGTTATGACTTGGCAAGTTGGTGCACTTGCCAAGTCAACATGGCAGTAAAAACTGCATGCAGACACTGCATTGGCAGGTCTGAGAACCCTTTGAAAGGCTGCTTGTGTGGGTGGCACAATCAGTGCTGCAATCCCGCTAGCAGCATTTGATTTACAAGCCCTGGCATTCTCGGTTCACTTTACTGGGGACTTACTAGTAAATCAAATATGCCAATCATGGAAACACCAATCCATAGTAAAATTTACAATAGGAGCACTTGCACTTTAACACTGACCAGCAGTGGGAAAGTGCGAAGGGACACTAAACCACAAAAACAGAGTCAAAACCAGGAGGTCAAAAAGACAGGCAAAATGCCACAAGATGCCAGGTCTAACACTCACTGACTACCAGACAAGCCAGATACTTTATTGCCAGCCTGCCGAACACTGGCCATTGGCGTCTCTTCCCATACTAATACACCAATCGGTTTTGATCCAGATAGACATCTGTTGGGTCATCTAGGTAGTTCTGGACTATCCTCTGAATGGTCATTAGTGCTGCAACTTGCTCAACCTCTCCTGCCTTTGCCTCTGCATGGGACTTAAGACCTACCTCTCGAAACCAAGCCTTTGCAGAGGTTAGGGCTCATGCTCCCGTGGTTGTTGCCGGCGTTCTTTTTGCAGGTGTTGGCTGCTGTGAGACAACAGCACTGCCCTCTATGGAAGTTGAAGGCTGCACACCAGTACTTCTGCACTGGAGTGGGCCTCCTCTAATTTACAGTTGTTCTTCTTCTAGGCCATTGACTTGCTCAGCAATCCATGTCTTGATTGTGAAACATCCTCTTCTGAAAAAGGATTGAAAGTGGCCAGTAATTGCTTGTAACGTGGATCAAGAATTGTGGCACAGATATACAATTTGGACGACACAATGTCTCAATGCAGTCTTGTATTATCAGCCAAGCAAAGGATTAAGCTCCCCATCAACTCATGCACATCTTTCTTTTTGTCCACACCTGTGTACTTTTCAAACTCCTTCTTTAGCTGATCCTGTAGAAGATGCAAAGATGGGATAGCATGGCCCATCGTACTATCCTCCTTGCTGACTTCCTGTGTGAAAACCTCAAAAGGAAGCAGCATCTCTCTCAGGCATTTGACTAGGCCCTATTTGTCCATCTCAATGATCATGCATTTCCCAGTTGCATCCCCTCTTTGCATGACATAATCATTGATCGATCTGTACTGCTGAAACAGATGTTGCAACAAGTAATAGTAGATAAAGTTCCAACGTGTTGGCACCTCCTATATGAGGCCTTGAACTGGCACTCAATTATCATGCCGAATAATCCTCCCTGCTTCCAGGCTTTAAAAGAATGGCCGAAATGAGTGCAGATTCTTCTGCAGGTGGATAGTAAGTTGCTGACTTGGTCTTCTTTTTTGAGAACTCTGTTGCAAAGCTTGCCCAACCAATTCCAGCACATCATGAACAACAACTCTGGCAAAATTGGTCTGGCTGGAAATCTTCCATTTCAGGCAGATGGCCACCACAAATTCTAGAAAACCCACTCCTTTTACAAAAGAAAAAGGCAGAAGGGCCAGCGCTAACATTTAGCCAGCTTCCAGTTGTGCAAATGTGCTGTTAGGTAGTTGCGTTCATACTGCCCCTTCTGCCTAAACATGGAAGTAATAGTAGCCTGGAATGTTTTTCTTTTCTGGTGCCATTGACGCAGGTGATGACTGGAGAGAAGAAGGTGGAAGACTCAATAGACATCTCAGGGCAGACACTGTTTGTGGTTGCTCTGGTGTCTCCATCTGGCACTGAGCCTTGTACCATTTCAACATCACTGATGTGGGTGATACTAGTGCACTGCTGGTAACAGAGCTGCTTTGCGTAAAGATGTCACCCTCTTCTTCCCAATCCCCTTCACCTTCTGCCGTGATTGGAGCTGATTCCCTGCTCTCATCACCTTCACCAACACCACCTGCAGCAATTTCTTAAGGTGTGCCTCCCAGCGGATTGCGTGATGTTGTTTCATATGGGTTGTTTGACCTCCAATACCATAGTGTGTACCAGGCTTACCTCATCGAACACTTGCATTGCAAATGGAGCATATGGCAATGTTAACCTCTAGCTTGCTAACTGTAAAGAAGTCCAAACTGGCACCGTCAACTTTCTCTTTGGGCCGCTGTTGCCACTGTCAATGCCCGAAGAAGTGGAGGTAGATGTGCATGTTGATGATTGCCTCTCTGCAATGCATACTTTTGCTGAGCTATTTGTGGGCATAGGTCACAGGGGCCTTGCAAATACGGGAGCTGGCGGCGTCGGTGGTGTCAGTGCCACAACCCTCCGAGCAGGTTGAGGAGGGGTAATGTCGGTCTCCTCTGGGGATGGGGTAGCGTCCATGATGATGGCTTACTTGTCATCCTCCTCTTCTTCATCCATAACTCTAATGCTTTCGTTTTGCCTCTCCTTGTGTGTCTCGGCCTGAGGCGGGTTCCTTCCAATCCACATCCAGATCAGCAGAAGGGGAGGCTTGGAGCAGATGGTTGAGTACCCTTCCTTTTTCTTGCTGAAGATCTGGAAGCCAATGGATCTTCTGAAAGAGGGGGTTCTACTTGCTCAGCAGGAAGCTCAATCTCCTGTTCAGCTCCTACTTTGGGAAGATATACTATTGCTGGCTGTGGTTGTTGTTGTCCACTTAGCTGAGTTTCCGGCAAGGATTGGGTACTACTTTGCGAAAGAGACAAATCCAATTCAGTGTTACTGCTCATAAAACAGGAAATAAATGTTTCAAATCCGGCCTCAGTCACTAAAATTCAATTCCGCTACAGATCACAGGCCACAGACTACAAATTCTTGGGTAAATAGTGACAGTTAGAGAAATAGGGCAGGCAGATGAATAGAAATGTGTGACCGGGAGGCATAGGCAAGCAAGCCTGCAGGACATGAAGATATTACGGCATACTTTGGGTCTGGCAAATGTCTCATAGAAGAAACGTACGGTGTGGGACGCAGGGCAAAGATGCAATTAACCCCTTCGATGCTCGTGACGAGCTCAGCTCGTCATGCTGCGCGGTCGCGCTCTGCGCATGACGAGCTGAGCTCGTCACGACCACACCCGCGATCGGAATGTCCAGCACCTGGGCGGAATTCCGATCGCGGTCAAGGGTTTAAAGCAGTCAATTGGGGGTGATCTCATAGCAAAATAACGTGGTGCCCGCAACTGGGAGAGTCACATCATCTGCAGTCCGACATCTTCCGTGGACACCAAATAGATACGGAAGCTCGGCGTCTACCATCTACTGGCCACATTTCAAAAAGCAAACTGGCTGGCTACCAAAAATGACCACCCGCCACATGGTCAAACAACAGCATCATGCAAGGAGGCATGGCCACAACAAAGAACACATACAGGCCAATGGCAAAAGCACACTGACTGGCTACACAAAATGGCCACTGGCCACTGGCCACATGGTAAAACAACAACAAGCAGCAAAGAGGCATGGCCACAACAAAGAACACATGCAGGCCTATGGCAAATGTACACCGGCTGGCTACACAAAATGTTCACTGGCCACATGGTCAAACAACAACAAACAGTAAAAAGGCATGGCCACAACAAAGAACACATGTAGGCCTATGGCAAAAACATGCTGGCTACACAAAATGGCCACTGGCAACATGGTCAAACAATAACAACCAGCAAGGAGGCATGGCCACAACAAAGAACACATGCAGGCCTATGGCAACAGCACACTGGCAGGCGGCTGGCTACACAAAATGGCTACCGGCCACATGATCAAACAACAACAACCAACAAGAAGGTATGGCCACAACAAAGAATACATAATGAAACTGCAGGCTACCCAACACAATAAATTTCAAAAATTGAATAAAAGTACAAATAAATTCTGGTGCATGCTCTCTATTGACAACAGTTTTTGAACTTACTTGTAATATCGCATAAACAACGTCCTTAAATCCAACGGTATATAAGTGATCCTTCCAGCTCCAAATCCAAATGAAAGATATAAAAGTGACCAGGAGATGGGGAAAGCAGTGGGAGGAGCTTGGTGGACAAGAACAGGAAGTTGGAGTTTCTGGGGTACGTCCTCCTTGTTGAAAAAAAAGTCAAATAAAAAAGGCTTCTTGCACTAGAAAACAACTTAAACAGTCCCTTGGAGAAGAATATGAACTTTAAAACATATTTTTGAGTAGATTTAGCTGCTTCTTGAGGAGAGAATCTGCTCGAGGTGCTGCCGCAGTTGCTCGCGCTCTGTTGCACTTGCTAACAGCACAAAAAAGGCACTGGAAGTTGCTGGTGTGGCTGGAAGCTGCACTAGCAGCCATCAAGTCTTGCTAGCACTCGCGAGTGGCCAGCTAATCTCACGGGCACTTGCTAGCACTCAGCAAGTCACGTTACGCTAGCCAGCACATGCAACTAGACTTGAGCGCACCAACGTAAAAAGAATTTCACCACAAGGTGGAAAGCGATTTTTGTCGTGAACTCCACGTTCTACACGTAGCGCAGAGTTCCTGATTTCCACAAACTCTGTGAGCGGAGCGTAATTTTACACCCAGGCCTAATTGTCAGTTCACAATTGTCTACATAGAAAAAGGATTAAAGGGTCCTGCTCTGGTACGGATGACATGCATCTTCCATGAAGTGCTAATGGCAATAGACAAAGGTTCTAAAGCTAGAAAAAACAATAATGGAAGGAAAGGTCATTCCAGTCAGGTACCTCATCTTATTTTAAATGTACAGGACAGAAAACCACCACAGTTGAGTTGAGTTGAGCCACTGTTGCTTGGTATAACCATCTAACCTTGTGAATACACTTCTGACCTAGACCAAACGTATCAAGCAACTTGAATAAGTAATGCTATTTCACTTTTCACTTGGTCAACATCTTTCCCAACATCCCAACCCAAAATTAGGGGCTGGTCAATTGTCTTTATTTTCATGAAGAAACATGTTACCTCAGGATCAGTCCACATACAAAGTACTTTATAGGGGAAAGTTTTGTGAATGAGCATCACTTCCCCACATTTGTTGCATAATTAGATGTCTGTATATAATCAGCTACCTTCGAGTCAGTGTCACAAATGCTTACCACCTTACCCACCAAATACCTTTTTAGTTTATCTGCATCTTTAGGTGGTAAGTGTGTTTGCTGTAGTGTGGCAATGTCTGCTTTATTATGGTAATACATGCAAAAACAACAGTTGATGGACAGAATGCAGAACAATGTCATACATTCACCCCAGTACAGAGATCTGGGCCTAAATCCATTGTTTTTTTGCTCACCATGCCATTCCAGTTTGAACCCAGCCATATGCAAATCAGTCTTGACCCTGTGCCTCATGGGAACAGTCCAGCCCGAACTGCCAAGCCAGGTCCTCCCTGGACTGGAAACAAGCATCCTAGGACCGGTTTCGGGGTTTCACCCCTCTTCAGCCAGGATAGCATTTTGCCCTAAGTGGGAAGGGTATGCCCAGATGTGGGTCCCGTGCTCACTACGCCACTGGAGTCAAGCTATCCTGGCTGATGAAGGCTGATAGCCTGAAACCGGTCCTAGGATGCTTGATTCCGGTCCAGGGAAGACATGGCTTGGCAGTTCGGTCTGGACTGTTCCCATGAGGCACAGGGTCAAGACTGATTTGCATATGGCTATGTCTGAACTGGGGTGGCGTGGTGAAGCAAAATAATGATGGATTAAACCCAGATCTGTGACTGGGGGTGTATGTTTGCCAATGTGCAGCATTCCGTCCATCATCTTGTGTGTTTTGCATTTCGCCCTAAGTGGGAAGGGTATGCCCAGACGTGGGTCCCGTGCTCACTACGCCACTGGAGTCAAGCTATCCTGGCTGATGAAGGCTGATAAAAAAATTTTTTTTTAAAAAAAACTAGGAACGTAACGGGGCCCCCGATACAGGGCGCCCTTGAAGCGGTGAGCTGGTTCATCACTGAATATGGGATCGATTGTTCCAAACTGTTTCTCCTTGAATGTCTTCAAATTGTTCTAGAGGAAAATGTCTTTGAGTTTAATGGAAGCCTGTATAAACAGACGAAAGGAGTTTCAATGGGAGCTTCATGCGCCCCAACAGTAGCAAATATCTTTATGTCCCTATTTGAAAAGAAGTTTATCTATAACGAAATCGCCCCCTTCTTCGAATCAGTAACTAGATGGGCGCGTTACATTGATGATATCTTCTTTATATGGGTGGACACAGAGGAAAATCTTTTTCAATTTTTGGAATGGATAAACCTCTGTGATGTCAACATACGTTTCACCAGTAACATAAGCCAAGACAGGGTAGAATTCTTAGATGTAACTATTAAAAATAATGCAGGGGTTCTGGCTGTGGATCTGTACACAAAACCCACAGCACGGAACACTTTGCTGCACTATGATAGTTACCACCCCACAGCACAAAAGAAAAGTATCCCATTTGGGCAATTTCTACGTCTTAGACGAAATTGCACTAACATTCAGGATTTTGATGTCAGGGCTCTGGTGATGCGAGACAAATTTTTGGCCAGAGGCTACCCGAAAAGATTAGTGCGAGACTCGATGAAACGAGCTCGTTATTTTGATAGACAACATTTGCTTACTAATTCCCCCTCTAAAATGAGTCCATCTGTAGTTTTCGTCACTCACCATTCCATGATGAATGAGAGAGTTCAACAAGCAGTTTAATCGAGTTGGCATATTCTTAACGTCAGTAAAGAGAAGTCTGATCAACTGCCAAGGCCCCTATTTGCATATAGACGCAATAGGAATCTTAAGGACCATGTGGTACACTCTAGGATAAGCAAAGTGAGTCAGACTATACAGAGCACACTTGACGGTATTCGCCCAGTGAAGGGGAACCATAAATGCAGTACCTGTAAAGTGTGTCCCTTGAGCATAGAAACATCCTGTCTTCAATACAGAGAACACCAAATTAAATCAACAGCACATACAAACTGTAAAACCAAAGATGTGGTTTATTTGCTAATATGCCCTTGCCAGAAGGGATATGTGGGTGAAACCGCCAGAGTCTTTAATACACGCTTAACGGAGCATAGGTCTTCTATAAGAACAAAAAGACTTTCAGCCCCGTTAGTACAACACTATATCGATGAGAACCATAGTGTGGATGACATAAGGTGGTTTATCCTGGAAAAGATACAAGGCAGACCAGGTAAATCCAATGAGGCCATAAGGAAGCGCAGGGAAGTCTATTGGATATTCATTCTTGACACTGCAAATAGTGGTTTAAATCAAGAAATTCCTTGGGATCAGGCCATCAAATTTAATACATAAGTGAGGTGGCCCTACATAAGGTTTTTTGCAAAAACCACAGTTGGGCTGATTGAATTTAATTCAGTTCTGCTTACATATTCATAGTATCTCACCTCTATTCACTTTATAAAGAATCTTGCTTAGCAATAAAATGCTTGGAACCTTTTCCCCTTTGATCCTAATGGGATTGTATATATGTATTGGTAATCAACTTGGGCTAGTTAGCCATTCCTCTGTAGTATTTTTTGAATGCCATTAAAGTCACTTCTTTTGAGGCTTTTTTGTATCCGTGTAGGCAGTGAATCTCATTTATAATTTGTATTGTTATACATATATATATACATATAATGCCCCTGCACGCAAGCCTTTCCCCCCTTTTTTCATTCCATTACAAAATTAGTGATTTATTAGGTATTATTGCAGTTAGTCTAGTCTGTTAGTGATTTCCATTGCACCATGGAATCCCTTCTTTAGTCCTTTTATTATTTTTAGCATATCTTTACCCGGAAGCAGTTACCATCAGCACCCTAATCAAAGGAACGCTTTGCTTAAATACGGCAACGGTTGCAACTTTCCCTTAGAGGTTGTCGGCGAAATTCCCTGAATGGTCGCAAGTAAGTCGGGCACAAGTCTTTGTTTGATTTTGTCATTTTTGTCGAGAGATATGCAGGATAGGTAGGTAGAGGGAAAAGTCGGGCGCTCGGTTCAGAACAGGAATAGCATATTTTTAAAATATTTCTTCCTGCTAGCGAGTTCTAACTACAGCCTTGCACCGGGTAGTTTTCCTCTTTTTAGGACACTCATTGGAAGAAGGTACGTCTTTAAAGAGACGTTATGGCTGAGATAGCAGTTTGTCATCCTAACCCGATGTTTGAAAATGTTCATTCTCTGTAAAGTAGGTTAAGAAGAGGTTTCATCCGGGTTAAGTAGCTTGATATAGCATGGAGCATTCGGACTTGGTAGTTAGTAAATTACAGTTTCTTTATGTAAACATTGGGTGTCGTTTTAAGTAAATTAAATGATCAACTTACCGATTAATGATGCGGTTTTTATTTATACAGATATGCTATTATAATCCTCCCTTTTTGGGTTGCAAGAATTAATAGAAAAGAAACACAGCTTCAGGTACATTTGATCAGTTTCTTGGAGAATTTTTTCATTTTCTTTATTAGCGGCACCTAGGAATTATACGTGATCGCATAGCTTGTATTTTACATTTCTCTGTTTTATTATCTAGAGAAAGCTTCAGGGTTTGATCTCCTCCCAGCATCAACATTATAAATTGTTCATTCGCTCTGCGTGTCGACTGAACTAAGTACTCTGGTATATTGGTCACTTCAGTACGATACCTCTTTTTCCTCCTCTTTTCACACTGACCATTAGTCTTATGACAGTAGAGTGTTTCATATTTATGTTTTTATATTAGGAGCTATCTCACAGTTGATTTCATGCCCGAGTTATGTCAAAAAAGCGCCTAAGACTCAGGACTAGCTTTATCTAAAGTGAAGAAATCAGTACTGAACGGTGTCAGGTATGATTTATACATCACGGGATGTTGAGTATTATTCACTCTAGATAAAAAAGATATAATATGTGGAACACTAGTTGGAGATATGCTATCGGTTTTCTTTTATGCATGTTCTACACCTTGTTAATTCTCTTTTTTCCTTTCACGTGGTACAAATCTCTTTTAAAGGTGTTTTCGCAAATTCTTCTTGCATGAATTACATGTTGTATATCTTTTAGGATTTAGTGCACAGATGACGTAATGATTTTAGCCAATTAAGCATCCTCCTTAAAACATAGGATATACAGTTTTAATGACTAATCAGCAGACATATTATTTCCAGCAATTTATTGTGTGATGTGTTCCATTTTAGAGAACAGTAGTGACGGAAACCTGACGAAGGCATGGCCGAAACGCGCGTAGCTCTACAATTTTCCGCCAGTTTCCTTACATCTTGATACATCGTTACACTTTCAGTCTGACATAATTGTTTTGCATAGTGCTTTGTGAATTTCAATTTGGATCTGTATTTTCAATAGAATATGAGTGACAGGACACCATACATCTCAGATTCATCACCTGATTTTGTGTCCTATTGACTGAAGATACATAATTTTATTGATTAATTGTTGAACATTGTCTTTTCTATTTTATACATGTTTTATATTATATATATAATAAAAAAAGTCAAATAAATAATTGTCTATTAAGTGTTGGCTGTCATACTGAATTGGTTGCTGATTGAGATTAATTTGTCTGCATTGCTTTTATGATACACCTTGCCCTGGTGTAGCTCTTTACCCATTGTTGTGATGAAGGCTGATAGCCTGAAACCGGCCCTTGGATGCTTGATTCCTGTCCAGGGAAGACATGGCTTGGCAGTTCGGTCTGGACTGTTCCCATGAGGCACAGGGTCAAGACTGATTTGCATATGGCTATGTCTGAACTGTGGTGGCGTGGTGAAGCAAAATAACGATGGATTAAACCCAGATCTGTGACTGGGGGTGAATGTTTGCCAATGTGCAGCATTCCGTCCATCATCTTGTGTGTTTGCATTTCGCCCTAAGTGGGAAGGGTATGCCCAGACGTGGGTCCCGTGCTCACTACGCCACTGGAGTCAAGCTATCCTGGCTGATGAAGGCTGATAGCCTGAAACCGGTCCTAGGATGCTTGATTCCGGTCCAGGGAAGACATGGCTTGGCAGTTCGGTCTGGACTGTTCCCATGAGGCACAGGGTCAAGACTGATTTGCATATGGCTATGTCTGAACTGGGGTGGCGTGGTGAAGCAAAATTACGTTGGATTAAACCCAGATCTGTGACTGGGGGTGAATGTTTGCCAATGTGCAGCATTCCGTCCATCATCTTGTGTGTTTATTATGGTAATACAACATCATCTTCCATTTCACAAAACTAATTACACCATTGGCATTCATATATATTATAGTAACAAGCCTCCGGATTCTCGTATCTGGAAACATAGTGGAACAACACAGGAAGTAGCAAACAGTGACAGAATCAAAGTTATCAACCAAATGTATATTTAGAGGGCTAAACTAGGAATTAGGATGTAGATGGCCAGGTGAGACACTAAAGAAATACAAATGGCTTGTCCTCAGAAAAAATGATATTGGACAGCAGTATCCTTTCTGAGTGCAGAGTATTTAAAGTAGGGACATAGGATATTCCTAGGAGTAGTTAATAATGGGAAGTGCTATTGATAATGAGAATACGTAACATCCCTGCCATTCACCCTCAAAGAACCCTTAACCTTTAACTGCGAGCCGTGTCCCTTCCTCAAGCTCCTAGGGAGAGTTACAGGGTAGAATGAGTTTAGTGTAGATGTATCAATCATCATCAATAATCTTTATTCGATCCACATTCGATCATAAAAGAGCCATAAAGTACATCAAAAACAGATAAAACATTCAGGATAAAGTGCATATTAAAATAGAACTCGTTACAATAAAACACTTGCCCTCTGCCACATGGCTCCTTGAATAAAAATAGCAGTAAAGAAACAGATTCTCACAGTTGTCAAAGACTGTAGGAAGGCTGAAGCGGCCGTACTATGTCTAATATTTACCTGTTTTAAAAAAGGTAGAATATACAGCTTCACCAAAAATACATAGGGTCCGATTCACAAAAGTAATCTGAGACAAAATCCTAACTTTACGACTTTCAGTATTCACAGAAGGCATTTAGGAGTACTAAAGTTAGGATTTTGTCTCAGTCAATCTTAAGTTTTGGTCTTAAGTTAGACTTAAGACAAACTTAAGTTTAACTCAGACAAAATCCTAACTTTACGACTAGGATTTTGTCTCAGTTAAACTTAAGTTTGTCTTAAGTTGAACTTAAGACCAAAACTTAAGATTATCTGAGACAAAATCCTAACTTTAGTACTCCTAAATGCCTTCTGTCAATACCGAAAGTCATAAAGTTAGGATTTTGTCTCAGATTACTTTTGTGAATCGGGCCCATAGTGTTTACAAAAACCATAAAGTGCAATGTGCTTTGTGTCCAACAGCCATTACAAGGAAACTGGGGTAAATTGGCAAAGTGAGAACCCTGGTGAGGGAAGGCAACTAGAAAGTACACAGTTCTTAATCTGAGCTTCACTAGCAAGAACCTGTGATGCAAAATACTAACCCATCTTAAGTACGGCTCAATACCATTGCTGGTGCAAGTCTCAACAAATGTCTGGACGGTAAGCTTGTCGGCCTCCCCCCGTACTCTCTCATCTGTGCATTTAACTTAAAACATATTTTTCAAAGTGCTTAGGAGACTGGCCTTCAGGCTGCCAGCCGAGGTAAAAAGATCTTCCAGGCCCAGGCTAAAACAGGTGTTGTGAATGCACCAGATACCAAAGGATTTTTGAGCATTGATCCAGCCTGACGTAAGGACCGCCCGGTAAAAGAGATTTAGCTTCTTGTCCAGTTCTTAAACCACAGAAAGAGGGGGTTATATCTTTATGGCATTACTAATTAATCCTAGCCCAACCTCAGAGTGACAAATAAATAAGCTAGTTGATTTAGGGACCGCCAGTAATCTCTTAAAAAAGGCAATCTTAAACCTTTCCAGCGCCATCTGGCCGCTGAGGCCTCAAATACCTGCCCTGTAACTAGGAATAGGGCAGCATTTGTCTTTGTAAATGGCAATGAGCACCCTGATCAGCTTGTTTCCTTCCCTGTTAGAAAAGTGAAAGATCGCCTCCACAGATTTTGTGAAGGCTGCAGCTCCACTGCTCTTCAATGGGCCCCAGGTGAGGTTCTTTTCAAGAGAGATTCCAAGATAAGAAAATCTGCGAAAGCTGCAAACTTTCCTGCTGTTCACTATAAAAACCGCACATTCCTTCTTCCTGGCGCCAACGACCATGACTTGGGTTTTTGCCTGATGAGGTCCAAACTCTTCAAAAAACTGCCAAAGCGGTCCAGCAACCGCTGCAAACTGATAGCAGTCATAGCTATTAGTACTGTATTGTCTGCATAAATCAGTGCAGAAACGCTATGATTGCCTACATGTGGGCAGTCCACATCAAGCTCCATCAGATGTTTCTCTAGGCCATTTACATATAGGGAGAAGAGGACGGGAGCCAGGAAACCGCCCTGGCATACTCCTCTGGCAAGATTATAAGCTGCAGTTGTCTCTCCCCATGGGCCGTATCTCACACTGGCAGTCACTTCACTGTGAAGTTTTCTCAGGAACTTAATGATGTTCTGATCTACCTCCATGTCTGACATGATGCTCCACAGCTTGGTTCTATTTTCGGAATCGAAAGTCGAGCTCAGGTCCATGAAAGCTAAGTACAGCTTACCCTTCTTAGCCGCTGTATATTTATTTATTAGGAGATATAGATTGAGGGACTGCTTGACTGTCCCCAGGCCAGGACGGAAACCAAACTGGAGCGCATAAAGTACATTATGCTCAGAGGCTCATGTTTGCAGAGGCTCCAACAGCATTCTCCCAATTATCTTAGTGGTTGAATTGATCAGTGAGATGGGGCAATAGAATTGAGGATCTCCCTTGGAACCTTTTTTAAGAATAGGAATGATAGTTGCATGGGACCAAGCCTTCGATGGGCCTGTTGCTAATATAGTATTTAGGACATTAGTAAAAAATGGAGCCCAGCTGGTATCCCATCTTGACCTGGGGCTTTTGCTACCTGGCAACTAACTACTGCTGCTGAAATAACCTCATTCAGCTCAATCTCCAGATCAGCAGGAGGCCTAACCAGGGGCTGGAGAAACAAAGAACAACCTGGGAGTGATCGTGGAGAAAAAGAGACAGCATCGCCATGGGTGAGGACTTCCTTAAAAATGGGTCAGAACAGAGCTTTGCAAAATGGGCAACTGAGGCTTCGGGAGGGATCATCGTAACAAGGCCAGATTCCTGGATGATATCATAATAATTATGGTTTACCACCGTCCAAAAGACTTTACTCTCCTTTAGCATGCTAGCCTGCACTAGGGAAAAATAGGCTTCCTTCCTAATAATTTTCTTCCTGGCCCTTATAGCATGCTTGTACGCTGCCCTATGACTACGCACCACCTCCTGATTCCTGGGAGTTTCTTTCAGGGCTGCCAGTAACTGATTATAGGCCTTGGTGCAGTTGGAATCAAACCATTTAGCTTGTTTCCTTTTGCCAGGTTTTATCGGGACTGTAAGCAGATCTCTGGCTGTGTTGCAGATTCTGTCAAAACTATTGAGCAGCTCAGACCTGCCTCCCAGTTTACAATTTTCATCTGGACATACCAAAATGTCAAAAAGTGTAGAGTCCAACAAAGCAGACAAAAAATAATTCTTGTACACCTTAGACCAACTCATGGTCACCCCTTTGTTTTTAGGGAAAGATGATGTTAAGGAGTTAATCTTAATATGCATCTTAGCAAAAAAAGAGGCATGAATTGAGAAGGCCAAGAACCAGTGATCACTCGGGAGAATCAGCTAAAGTGTAGAACAGTGTCTAATCCCTCATGTTCTCATAAAATAAAATAAAATCAATATGGCTAAATGTGCCCCACCCAATAAAAGGAGGAGGAATAACCGGGACCGTGGTCAGAGAATCAAAGGCAAAAACTAAATTGCATTTCGTCAGCACCAGATTAAGTTCATTGCCAGTTGGGCTGTGGGAAAAATGGGTAACAGGATCCCCTGTACCAGCCACCAGCCCACAGACTTTAGATGAGGAACACTGGCACAACCTCATATTAAAACCCACCAGGAGGACAACCAAATAGCAACCTCCTATACCTCTGATACAGCTGTCAATATCCTTATGCAGTGATCTGGCCATCTCCACATCAGCAGTGGCGGTTCTTTCCTTAGGGCGTAGGGACTGCGCCCTCTCTGTTTTCTGCCTCTAGACTATTTTGATTGTAGGTACTGTAATACCTATAAAACAGATGCAGATACACTGCCTGCTGTGTATCTATTAAAGGAATCATCACTCAGTGTGTCACAGGTCGGTGTCAGGCAGGCACATTCGATTCGCCAGTGCGCTTGCGCCAGCCTCTTCAGCTACACTTTGCTGGGCCGATGATCCCTCAGCCCTGGGGCCTGTGAGGTCATCAGCTCATCAAAGCCCTGACTTTCAGTGGTGAAGGGCCTCCCCAAATGACGTCACTCGTAAAGTCAGCCTTGGGCGTTTGAGGCTTCATCCCTGAAGTTCCGAGGCTGCATGTCAATCAGGGTAGTCACACCCCCACCCTCTCCGATCACGTGTGGCGTAGAATCACTAACCCCACCCAGCAGCGTCGCAATGTCAAGCTCCATGTTTCTTCAAACACATGGCGGGCTCCTGCAGCTGCACGCTAGGACTTTGGAGGGCTTCGTGCAGCAAAAGGAAGGCAACAGCTGCAGCCTCGTAAGAGCCGCCTGCATCCACAGCTTGTACTAGAAAGGGTTCGTCTCTGGGCAGACTGGACCCCCGGATTTGTTTTTATCGCCGTGGGCTGCCTCCAGTAGAGTTCAGAGAGTGTGTGTGCCTCAGAGGAAATAGCACCGCTCATAAGGCGGAAGGAGAGAAGGACTGAGTGAGGCTAGAGACAAGTAACGAGCGAGCGCCCAGCCTTCCTCCTCTGCACATCTGGAGACTCCCGGACTCCTCGGCGCCTCATCCTTCTTTCTTGTCGCGAGCTGGTCTTCCTTCGTGGGCCCTCAGTTGTCTTCCCTGCTGGCTTGTGTACCTCCCTGCACGCCTTCACTGTCCTTTCCCTGCTCCGCTCCTCTTTCACGGACTGCTCTGGTATCCCGGCTCGCTTCTCCTCCGAGATGGGGGGTGGCTGCTGCTGGCCGCTGCTGAGAGCCCTGCTGCTGATGGCCACCCTCAAGGGCCAGGGGTGGCCCCTGCTAGCCGAGGAGCCCTCCTGCCAAGGTGCCTTCGACCTCTACTTCGTGCTGGACAAGTAAGTATAGACTGCACTTCAGGCACTGGAAAAGGAGCCTTATTCATCTACGAGAGTCCGATTTTCAGAGCACCGTAATGAAGTGCATGGATTTGTAAGAATGGCAAGTAGAAAAAAAGGTGCAAATATAACCAATATCCGTGTTTCAGGCTGCTAGTCGGGAGGGAGACTATGGATTCCTACTCCTCCCACTGAACATGCCCTGAGGAGTGTGAGAGGCAAAAAGAGCAAATTCTCCCACTGAGAGTTCAGCATTTACAAGCCTGTACATTTAACATAAAAAGTTGGCCAGCACCTGGAATTCTTTTGTGCTTTTGTGAATTTTTTCTGCTACTACTTTTCAGGAGACATTTTTCTGTAACACACATAACAGCTGTGAAATTGTGGCTTCTAGAAGCAGTTACTTAGAGAAGGCTATGAATAGACCTAGGCGTCCAGCTCTTGACTTCCGCCACATCTGCACCTTCCTTTATCAATCCAGTCACACCCAGGCACTCATCCATACCTATTTAGCCATCCATGTACGCTCCCACTCTAAGGAATCCATTGACGCATCGTTACAGACACTGGTGCATTAATACATTCACCAGTGTGTGTCCGTGCACGGTCTGTGGCCCCATTGTGTTGTGGCCATACTTTCCTCAATGCACCAGACTTTAACTCGAAACAAAATGGCATAATGTTATGGGACTTGAAATTTGGCAATCCCTGATCCCAGCATAGCCATGATAATGCAACCTCTCCCCAGATTTCTCTGTTTCATGGAGCTGGGGAAGCATTTGTTTTCTCTGCCCTCAAAATGGGGAGATAACGGCAAGCATCCATCTTTTCACACATTCATCTTTTCATCCATACACACATGCTTTCATCATTCCAGCTATGCACTCGTTCACACGCATGCATTTGCACCCACTCCCTTCAGCCCGCCAAACCCTTAGTAGCCCAATAGTCCCATTCCCCCAATGCAAGGACCTAGGCATTTGCTTTGATCTGCTATTTTTAGATCTTGCCTAGAAACGCCTTTTAGCTGTCTGTGCGTAAAAGACATTCTGTGAACCCTATCAAAAACTTCCAGTGGATTTTGTGCCAGCCCATTGCTAATCATTGGTTGCCTGTCTAATCGCTTGTTTGCTTGCTTCTTACTTGATGTCTTTTCTTCCTCTCGTGTTAGTCATTCCCCTGGAAAATAGCTTCTTTACAATCCCTTTGACTGGATGACATCTATCCTTCAACTGCTTACATTCATATAACTACTTTTTTACGTCTCAGCGTACCAAACCACGTAGCTGTCTGGTTTGCTAAAGACATTGGGGACATTCAGAAAGTTGACCCAGGAATGCATTCCGCCAGTTGCCTACCATTAGCTGTGTGGTTTGTAACTCACATTTTCTGTTTGCTGGCTTTGTTTTAGGCTGTCGGGTTCGTCCCTTCCATTGCCAAAATCTTGTATACTGTGTTTTTCCACAAACTCGCTTTCTGTAAACAAGCTTTTAAATCTTGTTCTTATCTTGTCACATTTGCTGTGCAATCAAAGACAGAGGTCAAATGTTAGGCTGTGTCTTCCAGGGAGCTTGGTGTTTATTTTTCTTTCTCTGATTTACGTGTGAGTAACCTGTGCGTCCCAGTTTCCCAGGGCTCTCATGAAAAGTGTAAGAAAAGTATGTGTGCAGGGCTTTAAGTGGGATGAAAAAACTGGGGGGGTCTCTCGTAGGGGCAGCCGATGTAATTATGAGTGTGGCTTAAAACTGTTAAGCTAAAAATCTGTACTTAGCATAGTGTGCTGCCCCACTGGTATTGTGCTTCTTCTGTCATTGCCTCCAGATATATAATACGAGTGACATTAAACCTACAACCAGCCAGGACTATAGGCTTTGTCAATGGTTGTAAGTTGCATAAGATAAATATGAACAAACTGCAGCATTTTCATTATTACATACAATGAAAACATAGGTGGTTCAGAGATGTGTTACAGGTGGGAAACACTTAGAGGGCCTGTTTCAGTTGGTTGTATGTGCTTGGCTTGGGGGTCATTTTGCAAGCAGAGCAGTTTGAGGATTGGGCATATTTTTGATTTGATTCTAATGTTTTCTTCACACTTGTGCTTCAAAATGCTATATTTGGATCCCCCTTTTTTCAACAATTTGCAGTAAATATGTGGTGTAAAACCCACCATTTAAATCCATTTTTTTCAAAATTTTCTTGCGGGGGGAGAACCCCCCCGCACCCTCCTTTTGCAGTTCAGGCTCGCTCGCTTCGCTCGCTAATTATATTGGGGTACAACATCTTTCGCCCACCACTTTCAAAATCCAACAGCCGCCACTGCACATCAGTTAGATCAAAAACATTGTTGTAAATGTTTATCAATAACATTTGCATGGTTAAACACTGTGGTAAAATTTGCATAGAGCCAAGACTCGACCACATAACCAGGGCCGGGAAGGTGAGTGAAATAAGGACAATAAGACCTCCCTTGGCCCTGCGCACGGCACCTGGGATTGCCGGCATGAAGTAGGAGGCAAACCCCTCAACGACATAGACAGCCTGATTTAGATCTTGCCAGACGGATTGCTCCATCACAACGGTGATGGATATCATGTCTACCAAAATATAAATCCCATGGGATATAATGGGATTTATATTTAAGTGGTTGGGATATCCGTCATCGTTGTGACAGAGTAACCCATCCGCCAAGATCTAAATCAGGCCCAGAATCAGTGAACCATGTTTCCTGCATACAAATAACTGCATAACGTTTGATGAATTGGCGCCAGTCTTGGTTGCCCGCCCCACTTGTTTGCCAGGCCAGCCACATACCAAGAGGGAATCAATGACGGCTTAATTTGGTTGTTTCCAGAGTCATTTCCAAAGATAGACCTAATGCTAGTAGTGGAAATGTTCATTAGGCCTGCACTGGACCTTACCAGTCCATTCCCGCCCAGTAAATTGTTTGGTTTAGAAATAGCAGCTTCGGTGGTGAGTCAGTCTAGCTGGTCCAACTGCAAGAGGGGCATAAACCTATTTGAAGTAGTAACAGAATGGAAAGTGTTCATGGGAGGAGGCATCAGTCTGTCTGGAGGTCTATAGAAATAGCCTAACGGGGGTGCTTCTACTGGCGAGGAAATAGATCCAGTGAAGTTAAGCCTGGTCAAGAGGTCTTTGGCCACCATTCTGTCTTAGCCTGGGGGGGTAGATGTATCGTGGAGAGCATGGGAGGTGGGAACGCCAAGGATATACCCAGGTCTATTGTTTGGCAGGCTGCAGAACCCTTTGTTTGGCTTCTGGGACCCACCTCCCCCTGCCGGACAGGCTTGTGAGCCCACCCCATACTTCTCTGCAAAGCCGCTTCTGCCATTGCTGGACTGGTCAATCACCCCCACAGGAACTCTCACCAAGTCTGAAGGAACATGGGACTGAATAGGGGGACAATGGTGTCAACAACACCCCCAGAGCCAGGTGATGGTAATGTTACAGGACGTCTCTCCTCAAGGACAATGCTCAGGTTTATCAGCGCTTCCTCAACTTTTTCGAGATGAACCAGAATTGGCACCAACGTACTTGTGAAGTATGTTACCACTCCCTTGCAAATTTCCTCGACTAAGTACAGTTTCTCTGGACTTACTCGTATCGTAACTGCTGGGGCCTGAGTTAGCGTTACATATAAGGGTAAACCCAATTTGCACTGGGACCTGGGTAACGAACAGTACAATATAGAGTGGTCCCAGTATGCAATAGTTCAACAACACACAGAGACAATTATACATGAATACGTAAACAAATTAGAAATGACCACGTTATGTGAATGAAATGTCTGTGTTATTTAATCACACTGTACAGACATTATGTTTTAGATGAACGATGCCATGGAATACTTTAAAGGAACAGCAAGTGCCCAGAGGAAAAGGGAAAAGGGTCTGGGGAAAGTGGGTGATTTGAGTGAAGATTAAAAGAGTACACAAAGGGAAATAATATTGTGCAAATCACATAGTCATGTTTACATCAAACAATGGCTCATAGTTTAGCCAGAAATTTCTAACAATCTGCATAGATTATTGTGTAGCCATGATACAGAAGAAAAACACAGTAGATCAATCACTGTTGATTATGCTGGCAAAGAGAAAAGTGTCGACGTTTCGACCCCAAGTTGATGTAGGCTCTTGAAAACCTTACGAAGGGGTCTTCCTCAGGACTGTGATAAGGGTGGAGGGCACCTGGGGAGTCAAGTGTGGAAATTCACTATATACTCAAGGGAAATGAAAGTTAAAATTGAGAACGGAACGAAAAAAGGGGGCCACTGGTCCCATGCTTTACCATGTGCAGCCCTACATGGAGGGCAGGTTTGGCAGAACTTGGGCACGTGGGCTCCAAAAGGACGAGAGCGGGATGACTGCACCTGCAAGAGTAAGGCGTAGTTTAATAAAGACACCCCACATGTTTCGGGGGGACTGGTAGATATACTCAACTAGGGGACGTGGGGGATGCTTGCCACTTACTTAAAACGGATCGATATCCGACATGTCCCTTCCAATTCAACGCCTGATCAAGCCCAAATTACTTGGCTTAAATTCCTCAGTAAGACAATCTGAAAGAAGAGGACAAAGAACCATTGCTAGAACGGACCTTCAAGTGTGCACCGACCAAGTTTGTGCACCACCACTGCCCACTAAGGCATAACAGAATTACCTGGTAATAATTCCGATTGCAGATAAACCCAAAGGGCACGCAGTCTAGAGATAAATGGAGAACGGCGATTAAAGAAACCGCCCTCCGACGTATATGAGTAAAAGCTGACAACAGATATTATGACTCAGAGCATGCAAAAACACTCACCGCACAATGGGGGGGGTTGGTTAAGCTTTGAAGAGATCAGGCGCCCCAGCGGTGTAGAGTCTACGATTAAAAAAGGGACAAAATCAGCGATTCAGGAAGGCTTTAGAAAAAAGAAAGGGCGTCTGGGCTGCATGATTGCACCTGTTCCCATGGGGACAAAAACAAGGAGCGCTCGTTCACACAAC
Source organism: Calotriton arnoldi (assembly GCA_963921515.1). Lineage (NCBI taxonomy): Eukaryota > Metazoa > Chordata > Amphibia > Caudata > Salamandridae > Calotriton > Calotriton arnoldi. The sequence continues at coordinate 895,702 of CAWUFW010006158.1, forward strand.
TTACCGCTACAAGCGGGGAGGCTCCAATGTACGTGGAAGGAACCGGAGCTGAGCCACGGCTGTGTTTTAAATAGAAACGCTCGTTCTCTAGAACGTGTGCGTGACGTAGAACCAGCAGACGCTAGATGCTGGTCAAAACGTGTAGGTGCATCGCGTCTATTCCAATGACATGGAAAATAGACTTGCATTTCATTAGTGTGCAACTGCGTTCGCACCACCAGTCACAATAACGCATCTAATTTCAATAGGGTCCCTAAAAATGGTAATCTAAAATTGCTCGAAAAAAGACAGATGGAGTAAATGTTTACAGAACGATGTAACTGAAATACTATTAAAACCACTCTCACAGGAGGGTCTGTAATTCATATTATGAGCTTGCATTTTAGGCGTATAAAAAGTGTCTAGTTGTATCACAAAGTGTCATAAAAAATGGGGGGGTTCAGATGTGGTTCAACCATAAATCATTATTTAGACATGCTAACGAAAACATACATCGTACCTAGATCTTCACAAGTAAGGCCTATTGTTCATCACAAAGAGGGAAATGTGATAGTTCAATATTACACAATCCAAACATATAAGTGGAATCCTACATCATACCCAGATCTATTCAGATAGGGCCCAATGGCCATCGAATTGCATAGCGTCGCACAATCTGAGTGTAATATGTATCTTATCACATTTGAACTGGATTAGCCAATTAAGAATAAATACAGTGGAGGAAATGTATGGACCCAGTGTGTCAGACAAAACCTTACTCAGATGTAAGGCAGGCTAATTGAGCATGGATAGAGTCTAATTCATTCAGCCCGTTCTGGATTGAGTCTAGGCGGGTCATCCATTTACACTCTCTTATGTTAAGGATTGCACAGATGTTACCACCTCTTGGGCCCAAGGTGACTTTCTCAAGGACTACCCACTGGACTACCCACAACTCTGTCTCGTCTTCCTGCTTCCACACCCTCCGCCTCCTTCGTAAGACCTTCAAATGGATCCCCCTCGAACACCGAAAGATCGTCACTCACGCCCTGGTCACCAGCAGGCTCGACTACGGCAACGCACTCTACGCCGGAATAAACAAAAACCTCACCCGCAAGCTACAGAACATCCAGAACGCCGCCGCAAGACTGGTCCTCAACCTGCCAAAACACTGCCACATCTCCCAGCACCTGCGCACACTCCACTGGCTCCCTGTCGAGGCGAGAATCACCTTCAAGATGCTCACCCACGCATACAAGGCCCTCCACGGCACCGGACCAGCATACCTGAACAGCCGACTCAAATTCCACGCACCCCAAAAGACCCTACGATCAGCCCAGCTCTCCTACGCCGTGGTCCCCCGCACCAGAAAGACCAGATCGGGAGGCCGCTCCTTCTCCTTCCTCGCGGCCAAAGCATGGAACGCCCTTCCGCTCCACCTCAGACAGACAACATCGCTCCCCATCTTCGCAAGAAACCTCAAAACCTGGCAGACCCCCTCCTTGATGGATGGAACCTGCACCCCCCCCCCCCACCCCTAGCGCCTTGAGACCCTTACGGGTGAGTAGTCGCGCTTTAACAAACCCCTGATTGATTGATTGATACATTAATCAATTGCTACAGGACCCCGCTAATCGATTTCTTTCTTCCACCACTCCCACTATTGACTTCACGCTGAATGACAAGTTGGCACGACTTGAGCGCCTTGAAAAGAAACTAATACGGACTCGCCTGCATGGGCATCTATTGACGAAATATCTTCAGGCCAATATAATTCCAGTTGGACTACAAATCAAGAACGAACCAGCAATATTTGTGGATATTCCCAAATTCAAGGAAGGGTTCAGTTTCGTTGCCAATAACTGCTCCCGGCACTGGATGGTGCTGGGAGTAGAAACAGCAGCAGAACAGGTACAAGTTCTCTTGCGAGAGATTGCTGCCCTGAAAACAGAGATCGCAGGAGACTCTACATTAACCAATGCCAAGGAGGCTCTGGAGCACGTGGCAAAGACATTAAAAGACTTTGAAACGAATACCCAAAACAAAAAATTGGAAAAACTGTCTAAGGACATTCGATACTACGAAAAAAAGAACACCTATCCTTACCTTCAAGAGGATTATTTTAAACAAGATAATCAGGGACGATTCACCAATAGAGGGGGAGGAGGTTATCGTGGACGCAGGAATTACACCACCTTTCCGGAGTCATCTTATAGTACAGACAGTGAAAACATACAGGCAGGTCCAAGTTCGAACTACGGATATCAGGACAACTGGCACCAACCCCAAGGACCTTTCCCTTTTTTAGGAGAGGGCCAATGGAGGTCACCCAGGGGCCGAGGCGGCAACTGGTCCAGAGGACCACTACGGGGACAGCAATCAACCAACGTGAACTGGGAGAGAGGTCGAGGGCAAGCACAGAAACGGGTCCGCTTCCCGCAAGAAAGCCATGGGGAGATATCAACCCGACGCAAGGTCTACAGGTGGTGAGCAGGCCAGAAAATCCGGTAGTGAATATCTCTTCCTACACCCTCAGAGATGAAGAAGAAAAGATCCTCAGTAAGGGTCTTTCGTTTGTGCCCACAGCCCACCCCAATCAATTTGCTATAAAAACAGAACTGCACAGATTCTTTCGCAAAATCCGCTTGAGATACTTTTTTAAGCATTCTTCAATATCCCTGGTAACATCGCAGACAGGACTGAGAGTTCCCTCCACGTTTGTTCCCCCAGCTAACGCCATGACTAACCAAATTCTAGCATATGAGAATGTCGTACTCAGGGATGTATCGAAAATTCTCAAGGAGCACAAGTATACCAATTCCAATATCACCAAATTGGAAAGTGAAGCACTCTTGGCACTGAGGAATAACAAGGACATTGTGATCAAGCCCGCTGATAAGGGTGGGGCTACTGTGGTGCAGGACGTAACCAAGTACAGGACTGTAATCTTGAACCAATTACAGGATGGAGTGAGTTACTGCAAATTGTGATCAGATCCCTCTAAAGACCTGGCACTGGAGATACTAACACTCACCAAGGAAGGTCTCGAACAGGGTTTCCTTAGTAACCTGGAATTCCAATACCTTAATCAAAGAGACCCCCGGCTCCCCACAATCTACACGCTGGCCAAGATTCATAAGGACATGCAAAACCCTCCAGGACGCCCCATTGTTTCGGGGTGTGGATCCATGCTTGAGCCACTCTGTAGATACATCGATTTCTTTTTTAAGCCAATTGCGGAAACTACACAGGTGTATTTGAGAGATAACATGCAAACTATAAACCTGATTGACCAGCATCCTTTTGATCCCAACAAGCAACTCCTGGTGACATGTGACATCGTATCACTGTATACGAGCATCCCCCAACAATCCGCCCTTGAGGTAATGAGACACGCTTTGGATCAGCGACCTGCACCTATGGCAGTACCCACTGAATTTATTATCGGATTACTTTCCATAGCCATGATGAAGAATTTCTTCTTTTTCCAGGGCAGCTATTATTTACAGACCAAAGGTGTGGCAATGGGGGCAGCCTTCGCCCCGGATTTGGCCATTATCTTTATGGATCACTTTGAGAAATCGTTTATCTTCCACAACAACAACCCATACAGCAACCAGGTGACGATGTGGAGAACGTATATTGATGATATACTCATGATCTGGACTGGAAACACTACAGATTTAGGCTGTTTTCATGACTGGCTGAACCAGAGGAATCAGGACATCCAGTTCACGATGCAGTCGGATCCCAGTAGGATCAATTTCCTGGATATCACCATCTGTAATGAGGACGACAAATTGTATACAACACTGTATCGAAAACCAGCAGAACGTAACTCTCTCCTCAGATATAATAGTCACCATCCGCGAGGGTTGAGAGATAATTTACCGGTAGGGCAGTTCCTCCGCATACGTAGGAATTGCTCCAAGAAGGAGGACTACATGGCTGAATTGGAGGATCTTAGTAATCGATTACTAGAGAGGGGGTACCCCAGAAGGCTTATAAAAAGAGCACAAAAGAGGGCATGGTACAGCCCCCGAGAAGCCCTACTCACATCTAAAGATAAGAGACGCTGCATTGCAGAGGATGATCTGTGTGACTACTTTCTCCACACAGAGTAATGCCATTAAGAAAGTGATCAACAAACATTGGGGTCTGGTGTCGGACGACATAGAACTACCTAACTTACCCATGCATTCTTTCAAAAAAGCTAAGAGCGTGAAAGACCATGTGGTCTGTTCTTTCCTTGAAACTCCTGAGGCACCGTCACTTCAATCCCTTTGGAATTTACCCGTTACATTGGGACATTTTAAGTGCGGCCAATGTAGAGCATGTCAGACAACTATTCAAACGAAGAAGTTCATTTACAAACAACACACAATAGATCTCAAGTCATTCACGAATTGCAACACCACCAATGTAATTTATGGGATTGTCTGTCCCTGTGGTCTAATATATGTGGGCCAAACACAGCAAAAAATCAAAGCTCGCATACTGCAACATTGTAGCAGAATACGATGTGGCGTGCAAGGAGCGCCACTCGTTGAACATTTCAAAGCTGCTACACATACCCCAGAAGAGCTCCAGTGGGTAGTCCTTGAGAAAGCCACCTTGGGCCCAAGAGGTGGTAACATCTGTGCAATCCTTAACATAAGAGAGTGTAAATGGATGACCCGCCTAGACTCAATCCAGAATGGGCTGAATGAATTAGACTCTAGCCATGCTCAATTAGCCTGCCTTACATCTGAGTAAGGTTTTGTCTGACACACTGGGTCCATACATTTCCTCCACTGTATTTATTCTTAATTGGCTAATCCAGTTCAAATGTGATAAGATACATATTACACTCAGATTGTGCGATGCTCTGCAATTTGATGGCCATTGGGCCCTATCTGAATAGATCTGGGTATGATGTATGATTCCACTTATATGTTTGGATTGTGTAATATTGAACTATAACATTTCCCTCTTTGTGATGAACAATAGGCCTTACTTGTGAAGATCTAGGTACGATGTATGTTTTCGTTAGCATGTCTAAATAATGATTTATGGTTGAACCACATCTGAACCCCCCCCCCCTTTTTTATGACACTTTGTGATACAACTAGACACTTTTCATACACCCTAAACTGCGAGCTCGTAATATGAATTACAGACCCTCCTGTGAGAGTGGTTTTAATAGTATTTCAGTTACATCGTTCTGTAAACATTTACACTATCTGTCTTTTTTCGAGCAATTTTAGATTACCATTTTTAGGGCCCCTATTGAAATTAGATGCGTTATTGTGACTGGTGGTGCGAACGCAGTTGCACACTAATGAAATGCAAGTCTATTTTCCATGTCATTGGAATAGACGCGATGCACCTACACGTTTTGACCAGCATCTAGCGTCTGCTGGTTCTACGTCACGCACACGTTCTAGAGAATGAGCGTCTCTATTTAAAACACAGCCGTGGCTCAGCTCCGGTTCCCTCCACGTACATTGGAGCCTTCCCGGGTGTAGCGGTAAGTTGTGTGAACGAGCGCTCCTTGTTTTTGTCCCCATGGGAACAGCTGCAATGATGCAGCCCAGACGCCCTTTCTTTTTTCTAAAGCCTTCCTGAATCGCTGATTTTGTCCCTTTTTTAATCGTAGACTCTGCATCGCTGAGGCGCCTGATCTCTTCAAAGCTTAACCAAACCCCCCCCCCCCCCATTGTGCGGTGAGTGTTTTCGCATGCTCTGAGTCATAATATCTGTTGTCAGCTTTTACTCATATACGTCGGAGGGCGGTTTCTTTAATCGCCGTTCTCCGTTTACCTCTAGACTGCGTGCCCTTTGGGTTTATCTGCAATCGGAATTATTACCAGGTAATTCTGTTATGCCTTAGTGGGCAGTGGTGGTGCACAAACTTGGTCGGTGCACACTTGAAGGTCCGTTCTAGCAATGGTTCTTTGTCCTCTTCTTTCAGATTGTCTTACTGAGGGATTTAAGCCAAGTAATTTGGGCTTGATCAGGCGTTGAATTGGAAGGGACATGTCAGATATCGATCCGTTTTAAGTAAGTGGCAAGCATCCCCCACGTACCCTAGTTGAGTATATCTACCAGTCCCCCCGAAACATGTGGGGTGTCTTTATTAAACTACACCTTACTCTTGCAGGTGCAGTCATCCCGCTCTCGTCCTTTTGGAGCCCACGTGCCCAAGTTCCGCCAAACCTGCCCTCCATGTAGGGCTGCACATGGTAAAGCATGGGACCAGTGGCCCCCTTTTTTCGTTCCGTTCTCAATTTTAACTGTCATTTCCCTTGAGTATATAGTGAATTTCCACACTTGACTCCCAAGGTACCCTCCACCCTTATCACAGTCCTGAGGAAGACCCCTTTGTAAGGTTTTCAAGAGCCTACATCAACTTGGGGTCGAAACGTCGACACTTTTCTCTTTGCCAGCATAATCAACAGTGATTGATCTACTGTGTTTTTCTTCTGTATCATGGCTACACAATAATCTATGCAAATTGTTAGAAATTTCTGGCTAAACTATGAGCCATTGTTTGATGTAAACATGACTATGTGATTTGCACAATATTCTTTCCCTTTGTGTACTCTTTTATCTTCACTCAAACCACCCACTTTCCCCAGACCCTTTTCCTCTGGGCACTTGCTGTTCCTTTAAAGTATTCCATGGCATCGTTCATCTAAAAGATAATGTCTGTACAGTGTGATTAAATAACACTGACATTTCATTCACATAATGTGGTTGTTTCTAATTTGTTTACGTATTCATGTATAATTGTCTCTGTGTGTTGTTGAACTATTGCATACTGGGGGCCTGAGTTAGGGCCGGGGCCTGGGCTAAGCAGAGCTGCTGAGGGACAGGGACATTGTTTCTTGGATCTGACCTCCCCCTTAGCCCTCTTCCTCATTCCCCCTAGGCTTTTTAAGTTCCTTCTCCCACTCTCGCTGGCAAGGATTTGAGTCCCCTTCATATTGCCAGCAGAGTCAACAGCAACAGTGAGACCAGGATCGAGTAGGCCAGTTGGAATATCCTGAACACCGGGGCTCACAGCTTGCAGCACCGGGTGAGAGCCAACAGCAACCATAGTAGGCTCAGAGGAGGCCCACAAAGACTCAGGCTCAGGTTCAGTAGGAGATGACAGGGACAAGCTCTGTTCTCCTGATTTGATTTGCTCACTGATTGCTTTCACAGCACGCTATAAGAAATCATCCAAGGTGGTGCCAGGTGTAAGATTCGAGGGAACGGCCCTGCATTTCCCCATGGCAGGAAGGCAGGGAGGCGAAAAAGTCCTTCAAATGCCTGAGCACAGAATTTGACAGTAAAGACCAAAATAGAGGTGAATGGGCACAGTACCTTAAGGGGCCGATGAAGAGGGGGTGGCCCAGCCCAGCCTCTTCTGGGCGATGACGGCCGAAGACGGGCCTGGAATTGGCCCGGATGCATGCCCAGGCATGTTCTCTGCAGCAGGATCCAAGTATCACTTTTGAACGAATCTCTGGCCATCAGGCCCTGTTGCAGGGATTCTGCACAAACACAGGCCTATGTGCAGGAATATGGGACCTTAGTGTATAGGGACTGGGTCTTCCTACCACCTTAGTACCCACTAACCCAGGACCGACTAGCTATAGTGTCTCACTTGCTCTCCTACTCACTCACAGAGAAGCAACTGATTAGACACCCCAGAACACAACACTCCCAGATCTCTCTGGAATCGCGCTAACAAGACACACCCTTTCGCTCACACTCTGGTACTTGTCCACAATAAGATCTGACAGAGACACGAAACAGTTTAAAATATTTATTTTAAATAACGTGCCCTAACATGCAGTATACGTGCCATAACAAGCAGGAAAATGCATAGTACAAATATAGTCAGCATAGCAGCTAGTCCATATATCATGAAGGGAGATGTCAGCACAGAAAGACAATGGAGAAAAGACTATATTGCCTAGCCTCCCTCCCCGTGCTAAAAAGAAGTATTATTATATAATAGAAGATCTCTGGGCTTTGTCAGCAGACCCCATACCTTAGCCTATAGATGGTAGATCTACATCATAGGTGCTGTCTCGCTCTTCTCTCTGGAAAGGTCCCTCTCCAAGTGAGTGTCAGCTATTCGTGTACCCCACTAAAAACCCACGTAAGCTGTCCAAACAACAGCTGCATCGGTATGTTTTGTCAAAGGGGTAAGGTCTGGCCAGAACAAAATAACAAGGGGCATTGTTGTTCAACCTTGCACATAATGTTCAGTCAAAATCCCAGGAACATGCAGAGAGTGAACACAGCGATGAGTTCTCATGTGAAAGCAGGCATTGAAGTTATTGCAAAAATAAAGACGTGTAGTAACATGCGCAAAAGCAACAGGCAAGCTGCAATGTGCTCATGGTAACTTAGTGAAGACGACAATGTCCCTATGGGCCACGTGACACCCTCCCCTTGGCCAGGGCGTTAGCCGTACGCTAAGACAAAAATCAGAGGTAAGCAGAGGCAAAGCGTCCCAGTGGTATACCAATTATGATGTTCATGAAGCCAATTTTTTTTTTTATTGCAGGATATTTTATAAAAAATTTATGCCAATTGGGGACTGAAAAAGTGAATTGTCGGAGACGAAAATATTGCGGGAAAAGCGGAATGCCATGAACACCAGGATGTTGTCTGTTCCTTCCATAGTAAAAAGGTATGCCATCCAATTAAGTAGGTCGAACGAGCACATATGCTCCTCATATCCAGAGGCCGTCAGGAGCATCTCAGGGCAACCTGCGTTAACTTTGATGAAACTCCGGTCTATGAGGCGCTGTGTACGAGCACAGGTACTCAAGTATGCCGTTGGTCCAAGTAGAGGATCGCACACCAAACGCCTACCCATGGCACATTCCTGCTCATGGGCCTTCAACGGACCCATTAACAGATCGTAATCCAGGGCAGCGTGTGTGGTATTGGAGAGGCAGACATCCATGGCCCATTGAAAAGGGCACCGGAGGCAGTGGAACACAGGTTGCACGCAGGTGAAGTAGGCATAACGGAAGGTCAGCCAGTAGTCAATGGCAAAAGATTTCACTAGCATAGAACCAAAAAGCTGCCGCAGTCGATCACGGGACAGTTGCATCTGCACCAGGTTTGGCAGCTCCACAGATCGAGCATCCATTGTGTAGCAATAATAGGAGAACCAGCATACCACAAATCAACAGGAACACCAGGGGAAACCCTCCGAAGGTGCTGGGAAAAATAGAATGAATAAAGGCTGGTATTTCTCCAAAAATAGTCTGAAAGGAAGAAACAAGGCCGGATCTCACGAGTTTAAAAAAGTGAGCAAGGCCCTCGGTATCAGATGCATTAAATATTTGGTATATTAATTCTCCAAAATGGAGTGGGAGATTCATGTTTAGCAGTGAGTGTATCTCACTTGCGGGTCTTGCCACCTGCAATTCGAAGGTCTCTCGAGCTGATGTGAGAGCGACTTCTTGTTGAAACAATAGCGATTTGAGTCTGCTTAGCTTGTTGAAATCTGTTTTCACCGTTCGAATGGAGGCCAAAGTGAACTATCTGCAATCCCATGTGGGGGTGGAAACAGGACATTGCTGCAACATGTAACTCGTTGAGAAACTGTTACTATATACGGGATGCCCACCCGTAAGCCGCATAAATCGTGGTTATTCAAAATAAGATAACTACTGTTAGGAAGCAAAGTTAATACGGGAATAATAGCCAGAACAGGGGTACCTTTTTAAAAAAAAGCCAAATTAGGTGCCGAAACGTTACAGTCTCCGTGAAGCTTAACTTTTTTACAGACTAGGGAATGTCATACTGTGGAATCGCAAGTCTCCCCCATAAGGAAATCCTCCTTATCTGCGAGCTGACATCTGTAGGTGGAAGGTAACAACCATAATTCATGGATATAATTATTGCCCAAGGGCTCATACCTACCCACAGGATGATGTTTCATGCAGGCCATGAACTGAAAGATTGAGATAGACAATGAAATAGCCCCATATATTAACCACACAGCTGAATTCGTCTCTGCCACAGAAAACGGTAACTGTTCTAATTGCTCAATATGTAACAATGTGTATGTAGCGTCTTTCATGGACATTAATTTCTGTTTATCAGTCAAATTAAACGGCAAAAACAGTGCAGAAGCATTCAAATATTCCCATGGCATTTTTCCCTTTTTGAGTGTTTGCAAAGTCCAAGCGTTTACAGAACGTAACTGATTTTGACCATGATACAAAACAGACACTTCGTGTTGAACAATGTCAATGATGGATGAAACAATACTATCTAAAGTATAGATACGGGAAGACAATGTATTAATGATGTTATCAACCACTCCAAGAACTTTTTCTAAATTAGCCTGATCAATTTGGCGTAGACGGACCGCAGCTTCCATCTGCGACAGTTTCCAAAATTCATTATACGCTGAATAAATAAAATGTTTTGTGTGAGGGGACTTAGGACCTAAAAGAAAATCAGACAAATCGATGTCACCTGACAGAAGAGAAAGGTGTTGTTTCACAGACGACAGTGTAGAACGTTCCAACCATTGCTGACACAATTTACTCACTGAATATGTGGTAACTGTATGGGAATGTGGGAGGCGTGGATCAGGTCTACTTTGTGTAAACCCTTTTGAGGTATTTAGAAAATGCAATTGGCATGCAGTAGAGCTGGTAGGCCACAATAACCATCCCACAGGGTCAATATTGGAAGAGTTGAGTGTGCCATTCTGAAACATGACAGCCAAGTCTTCAATTGTATAGTTGGTATGTGTTTGCCATGTGTCATAAGGAGCCAATGATGGAATTGAGGGAATATTTACATTTTTGGCCGTGGATAAACCAAAACAAGTAGTCTGTTGTACCGTGTCATTTAAAAATAAGATTTGAGATGGTATCAGACATGCACGCTGCAAAGCTTCAGTGCCCTGCACTTGCCAATCTCTAGTCCCCCAAATGGATTTTAAATCAATTGTTTCCTTCCAATGCTCATAACCCTTCATCATGGACAAATCATTCCTGAAGGACATGGAGTCAACTACTTTAGTGTGTGTCAACATAAATTTAGTTTGGGGCGACCATCTTCAATCTATAAAAATAGGTCTGTGGGTCTGACAGATTGTAACCAGAAAAATACATACATTTACTTTGTTGGGTCTTTGAACTTCCCTGCAAGGGTGTTGGGCAATGCTCCCATTGGGTATAATTAAAAAATGGTCTCTGGGTTTTGGTCTTATGTAAAAAAAATTGGCCATAATGTTGATAACAGAATAGAACTGCGTAATGTGCTGAATTCAAATACAAATCTTCAGTGTCAAAAGCAGAATAATATTTTAAATCAGAGAACAATGAATGAACAGCATGAACATCCCAGTCATCAGAATGCGTATCGGGCAAAACCACATCTCCTAAGGAATGCGGAAAACGTATGGAATGTTCAAAGTTTCAGTCGGGCCATGGATATCGTATGATACTTAATCCCAAACAATGCCATCAACAACAGGGAACTCTGATATATTGACAAGGGCTTAGAGCCAGATGCATCAAGGCAAAAACCGGTTGCAAACGGGCAGATTAGCAGAATCTGCCCCTTTGTTACCGGTATTTTTGCATTTGGGATGCATAAATGCAAAATTCGCAATTTAAGTAATCGCAAAAATTACGATTTTTTTTTAAATTGCGATTGCATTTAAGGAATCGCAAATTGCGATTCCTTAAATGCAATGCATGAAGCAAATTGAAATAGCGATTTCGCTATTAGGGGTCGCAAATTACCGTCAAATGAAACTGGAAGGTAATTTGCGAAAACTTTGAAAAATGCACTAAAGTGCATTTTTCAAAGTTACATGTTACACACACACATGCCCTTAGGGCATGTGTGTGTGCAATATGTGGTCACATGGCAATTTCAGGGGTGCAACAGGGTGTCCGTTTGGCACCCTTGAAATTGCATGCGCAATTTGCGAGTACCTATTTGGTACTCGCAAATTGCGCATGCAATTTCCATTGATTCCTTTGGGCCTCTAGGCCCATAGGAATGAATGGGTAGCAATTCCTTAATTGTGAGTCGCAATTTGCGAGTCACAATTAAGGAATGTTTAGGAATCGCAAACTTTTTTGCGATTCCTACATGCATAGGTAATTGCGATTCTTTAATTGCGATTCTTTAAAAATCGCAATTAAAGAATCGCAATTGCCTATCTTGATGCATGTGCACCTTAGTCTCTTTTCATTATATGGGATGACGTATGAGGGGCCAGAACTCCATCAACAAAGTTCATAGCAGAGTGTTCAGGTAAAAAACGGCCATTAATCAAAAGGAAAAACACAGTCACGAACCCAATCCACATGAAAAGGAATATCATCGTCAGCACCGTCAAAATATATGTCCAGGGCGGGACCAAGTAAGTCTCTTTGAACCAGGAGATGAAAAGACTGGTGCGTGTAGGGGGCTCTGCTACAGAAGATGATGAGGAAGATGTGTCAGAGGAAAAGCTAGTACGGTCCATATAATAACCACTGGACCCCAGCTGAAACAATGGGGGACGTGCTGCATTGGATGTTTCAGATATGGTACTTTCAGGAATGTCAATTTAGGACCTCAACTGGAGGAGAAGCCTACTCAATATCCGCAGATATGGATGTAGAAGGAAAAACAGGTAATAAATCAATTGAAGTTTCCATCTCCCCCTCCATGTGTTGGGGAGTAGTCAAAGAAGCAGAAGCCATCAGATTCAGTGAAAGATCCCGGCGTGGAATGCAGGGAGGCATACTATTCAGTATTGGCCATATGGGTTAGCTTGACATGTTCGATTGAAATGTAACGATTCTCCTTATGATCAGACAAAGGAGGCAGGATCACAGTACAGGTGCCTTTCAAACAAAGGACTCTGACAGGTGCATGGTATGATTGTCCTCCACTTTTTCCCCGGACTAAGTCTCCAACTTTAGGAAGCCAGCCAGAAACGGGAATCAGCAACACTGGATCCGTGGAAGGGGGTAAATGGGCAGTTGCTTGAGCTTTTTGTCGATCCTGTAACATAGCACAATGATTATCTACGTCAAAGGTTGCGACAGCCGCCACAACATCTAGACCATCAAGGTCTGGCACAAACATTTTAATGCCGGAGAGCATTTCGTTTTGGGTCCGCCCACCCAGAGATCTTCTACGGAGATTATTTAGTGCACGTTGGACTCCATAGAGATGAGTCAGCCAACCCCTGCCAGTACCTAAGACTCTCGCTGTCAAAGATTGCTTTAAGTCACGGTTCATCCGTTCCACAACAGCATTGCCCTCAGGTCGATATGGAGATGAAAATTGCAACAGCACCCCCAGAGACTTCATCGCATCCCAGTAAGCGCTAGAGGCAAACGCAGGACCTTGCTCAGAATGGAAGGTCCCACAGGCAAATGTTCCGACAAAGACACGCAAATCTTTTATGACAGTTCGAGCATCAGCACTGCGTTGTGGCCAAACCCAAAGGAATCTAGTGCAAGAATCCACTGCAACCAAAATGTGTTTAAAAGCAGTGTCAGATGTCAAAGGACCACAGTGCTCAAGATAAATTCAGCCAAATGGCTGATTAGAGATGTAAAGTTGAGTGTGGGGTGGACGTGCAACAGTAGAAGGCTTAATTTGTTTACAAATGTCACAAGAAAGAACATATTTACGTGCCTGTATAAACCACGGCACCAGAAACGTTGCTGTAAAAGTGAAATTGTCGCAGTTGCTCTGGCATGTGCAGAAGCCACGCCTTCAAGAGCGGCAATGATCAAAGAAAGTCTGGGGTCCTCATTGGGTATCAGCTGATCCCCAACGGACGGAATAGTTGCAAATGGGACTTGATCGGACGACAAGTGGTATGTATAACGTGAAGGGAAACCTTGCGAAACTCAGTTCCCTCCTTCGTCCCAGCAATAGCTGCCAGGATATCATCATCAATTTTAGTCATAGACCTAGTAACTGCTGCTTCTGAACAAGTGGCTACTGCAGATTTGGCTGCCTCATCAGCCAGCGAATTACCAACCGCGTGTGCTCCCACACATTGATGGCCCAAAGTATGGATAACATGTGTGAGTGGCAAGCGCTCCTGAAGAGCGGCCACTCTAACCCAAAGCATTTTATGCTTATTTGCGCTACCCTTAGAATCACGAAAATCATTTTGTGTCCAGAAGAACAAATTGTCATTGAAGGATTGTAAACAGTAAAATGAATCGCACACCACAAGTGTAGGAACCTCTGGATCAGCAAATTCCAGAGCTAAAACCAAAGTACGTAGCTGCGCCAAATGAGCCGTGCAATCTCCTAGAGACTGTGTGTGTACCAAGGAGGATTTAAAATTCCCATCAACAATTTTCACCTGCCGCAATTGTGCAGGCAGCGGAATAAGCATGTTTAGAACCAATGGCTGGCTGCGCAGATCCATTAGTGTAAAAAATGCACTTGTACTGATCAAGTGGGAGTAATGACAAAGGAGGAGGATGAACATGTTCATATTGTAAAAACTCCTGCGTCTGCAAAGAAGAATCAAAGATAAAGTTGACATCAGCCGACGTCAAAGAACTAGCCCATTGTATCCACTGTGGATGCAAGGCTTTGGAATTTGGGACACTAGCCTTAGTAACTGCTTCTAAAGCAGGTACCGGCGAGACCATAAAAATGCGTTTACCCTGAGCCAAAGAGCGTTCCTTAAGAATCGCCATCTGGACAGCTGTCAAAATTTTTTCGGTAGAAGCGAAACGCATCTCTGCTAAAGTGTACAAATGCGATTTATAAGCAATGGGGACCATGTCCCCCTCATTGAATGTCAAGTAAGTGAAACCTAACGCGCCTGGTACAATCCGTATGACCAAATTTGTAGAATTGTCTCGTGTTAACAAGAAGTTGGTCGCAAGCAGATCAGACTGCAGAGACCAAAGAATTGCAGTATGTTACGCTGGGCATAATCGGGAATGTATGTCCTCCCAAAATTAAAAAAAAAACAGCAAGGATTGCAATTTTTTAAGTGTAGATGGAGATTGCAATTGTGCACATTTCTCCAGAAAGTGGGGGGCCAACCCCCTACCTTCATTATTTAGTTGGTAACCAAGAAAAAGAACCGCCAAGAAGGCGATGTGAGACTTAGCAAAATTGAATTTGTAACCCATGTGTGCAAAATGAGTGATTATGCGGTCCACACGCAAAAGATGCGGGTGTAATTCATCATCCGTCAAGTATATATCATCAACGCACGAGAAGGCATCAGGCTCGATCTCATGCAAAAGGGACACTATGGGTGCCGCAAACACACCAGGGCTATTCTTATATCCCATAGGCGATCTCGCATATCGGCGCTGATTGCCCAACGCACTGAATGCGGTCAAATCACGGCTCTCAGGAGCTAAAGAGTGACTGAAAAATCCATTGGAAATATCCAAGGTGGTTTTGTATTTTTTGCAAACAATCTTATTCACTAACGCAGAGCTATGTGTGTTCTGAAACGCAAAGGTACGAACATGACTGTTCAAATGTCAATAATATAAAACTATGCAATTTGAACCGTCCGGTTTCAAAATCGGAAAAAGAGGATTATTCATTGATGAAACACAGGGTTCAATTACACCCTGATATTCCGATTGGGTCAAAATTTCACTTACAAACGCTCTAGCATACTCATCCCAACCTCCCTGACTATGACATAAGCCATTTTATCGTCATCAGGAACAAATTGTGAAAAACTGGGTAGAATAACATCTTCCCCTCTAGAGAAAGCTAGGACAAAAGGGGGAGGACAATCAACCTCCGCCAACAAAATGTCATAAGAAGAAGTGAGGTTTTCCCAAAACACTGCTTTAACTGGCTGTTTAATATCACCTTCGATTTGGAGGGTCACTTCGTGAAGTCTATCTGGAGGAGCGACTCAAGTATCAGCTATCTCTACTGTAATAAAAGTGTCAGTTGCTTTTGCCTCCAGACGCTGGTGGAGTGTCTGCCGCACTATGATAACCTCCACTGTGCTGCCCAGGAGGGTTCCTGCCCAACTCCTGTCGAGGAGCAGGGTTCTCACCATCTGTGGTATACTTTGCAGTCAAAGCGGCAACTTTTTTCTTCTGAAATGGAGCACAATATTGAGGTGGTTCCCCCTGCTTGACTTTTACATCAAACTGGGGTTGCCGGTCACGTCTAGCTTGCATAGACTCGCCTCCCCTGCGATCCTGTCGTCCTCCCCCGCCAAATTGTTGATCCGACGATTCCTGAAAGGAACGAGGGGAACGAGGATCAGGAACCTCGAACCTCTCAGGTTAATTTTAGAGCGGTCAAGCAAATCATAACTACGTTCAGAAGCGTAAGGTGGAGGCAAACCTGCACGAGAGCCAGGCTTCTGTTGTTGCTGCCGCTGATTTTAATTCCAAGCCTTTTTAGGAAAGACTGGGCGTCCCTCCTTTTCAGGAGGGAGCTTGTTCTGTACCTGAGTAAAATGTCTTACTCCCAAACTATTGCGTCCCAATGAGGTATACACCGCTGCAATAATAATCGGCAACCGCCGCTGCCTGTCTACATCCGCCACAGCCGATAAGCATGGGCCCACTTGTAAGCAAACTGCCTCACCTTTGATGTTGGTCAGAATCATATCGGCGACAATAGGGAACATTCCCACTAATTTCATCCCCAATTCCAGGGCTTGACCAGCCCCGTGTTCATCCTGTACCTTCTTTAGAATGCTCTGTAGAACGCTCATGGAGGGGGTGCCAAAGCACAGTGTATACACGGAAGCAAACACCGTCCCCCAGGTGGTGCAATCAGCTAAAGCAGGAATAATACCTCTCGGTAAACTCATTGTAAGGATCCTGTGTTTCTCTACAGGAGAAGTATGCGGAAAAATAGCCTTGAGTTGCTCAAATTTTTCTGCAAGCCAAGATGGTAAATCATCTCTATTCTGAGGACGTTTTTCCATCACTGAATTAACAATGACAGGGCTTATGACAAGACCACCGCTGTTTCCAGGCGGAGGAGGTGCAGCTCCAGCTGGAACACTTGAATTGCATGCGACATAAACTGTATGACACTTCTGTGTATATGAATCAATGATGCATGTAGCTGACGTAGCTCTGCATGTGTAACATTTAGATAATTTGGATGTGGTGTAAAACCCGCCAACGCGGGCCAAGTGGCCCCGTCGACCGATAAGGGGCCTAAACGGACCACAGAAACAGGGTGAGGAAGGGCGCCATTAAACCAGATGGTATGCTCCCAGGCCGTCAACAGAACTTCAAGTAATGCATAAGGGTGATAAGCCAGCGGTACTGCGGCTGCTGTATATTCATGAAACAAATTATCATTCCCATCCACTGCTGGGAATGCAACCCAAGAGTAAAAAACCTCGAAGCGGTGGGCCGCGTCCGCCTCGACAACAAAGATAAAGGACGCCCCCACATTGGGGACTCCACGTTGAGTCAAGAATGCTGTAACCGCTGTGCAGTTAGGTCCCGGAATAGCGACGGCCATAATAAAAGCAGAAAAGGATAAACCAAAAGAACCATAGTGCAAAATCAGGTTAAGAAAGAGTAACAAAATCTTTTAAATTTCAAGCTTGAAAAACCTATAAAACACAAATATAGGAGGCTAAACCCTCACTCCACGGACGTCTCCGGAAACCGGTGTGAGGGGATTGTAGACAAGTACAAGCGCTATTCAGGGGTCTCGTGAATAAGTACCAGACCAAACGTTGGTGGTGCCATGTTGCAGAGATTCTGCACAAACACAGAACTATGCACAGGAATATGGGACTTTGGTGTATAGGGACTGGGTCTTCCTACCACCTTAGTAACCACAAACCCAGGACTGACTAGCTATAGTGTCTCACTTGCTCTCTTACTCACTAACAGAGAAGCAAATGATTAGACACCCCAGAACACAACACTCCCAGATCTCTCAGGAATCGCGCTAACAAGACACACCCTTTCACTCACACTCTGGTACTTGTCCACAATAAGATCTGACAGAGACACGAAACAGTTTAAAATATTTATTTTAACTAACTTGCCCTAACATGCAGTATACCTGCCATAACAAGCAGGAAAATGCATAGTACAAACATAGTCAGCATAGCAGCTAGTCAATATATCATGAAGGGAGATGGCATCATAGAAAGACAATGGAGAAAAGACTATAGTGCCTAACCTCCCTCCCCTTGCTAAGAAGAAGTAATATTATATAATAGAAGATCTCTGGGCTTTGTCAGCAGACCCCATACCTTAGCCTATAGATGGTAGATCTACATCATAGGTGCTGTCTCGCTCTTCTCTCTGGAAAGGTCCCTCTCCAAGTGAGTGTCACCTATTCGTGTGCCCCACTAAAAACCCAAGTACGCTGTCCAAACAACAGCTGCATCGGTATGTTTTGTCTAAGGGCTAAGGTCCGGCCAGAACAAAATAACAAGGGGCATTGTTGTTCGACCTTGCACATAATGTTCAGTCAAAATCCCAGGAACATGCTGAGAGTGAACACAGTGATGAGTTTTCATGTGAAAGCAGGCATTGAAATTATGGCAAAAAATAAAGGTGTGTACTAACAAGCGCAAGCTAACTTAGTGAAGATGACAATGTCCCTATGGGCCATGTGACAGCCCCGCCTTGCCACAAGGATAGCTGGGGGACAAAGTCCCACCCCAGCCTCACCAACACCAGTCTCTGAGAGCCAGAATGCAGGCTGGGATGACAAGAAGTATCAATAATCACTGGGGGTGGGAGGGGAGGAGACCCAACAAATTCCCTCACACCAACTGTGGGTAAAAATATAACTGCAACAGCTTGAAACCATCCACCAATAGTCCTAGTACAATAGTCATGCACTTAGTCTAATGGGCAGTGTTACCCAGTAAAAGACAGTAGAATCCTCCAGGTCACAGGTAGATAAGACTTACTGTGAGCTTCCACTGTGTGAAGGGAAACCCTAATCATACAAGCATGAAACAGCAAGACTTATCACATATATAAGAGCGTAGTCACATATCTCCATAGTAATATTCGAGGAATCAGTGGATTGGGTGTGGCACCCCTAACTGCTGCAGACTTCTTATGATCCTACACGGTTAGCGGGATCTGTCTCTGTCTTGTAATATGGTTTCCACCACTCTGCGTACTCCATCTATGTCTGTCTATTTTGGGTATGGGAGTTCTGAGACAATTGGATCTCCTGGTCCGCATGGTCTCCAGCGTATCGAGTGCATACTACCCAGGAACTTCCAGTCGCCCACAAAAAGCTCCATTGGTGCTAAGTTTATGGAGTCTGAAAAATTCTGATGTTGCCACAAACAGACAAATATGACCCTTGGGATAATTGTTGGCTGATCTCAGGGTGAACGAATTCAATGGGCGTTTGAAATTCTAGGTGGCTGGGCATTATATGTCCTGTAGACAGGTCAAGAAGTTCTGTAGAAATGTGAACATGTCCCCTTTCCTGGCCTCCTCTGGGACCTCATACATATGGATGTTGTCTCTCCTTCAACAGTCTGCAAAATACATGACCCTGCATGTGAACTGCCAAATCTCAAGTCTGGTTGCTAGTTCACTTCTCTGTCCAAATCTTTCAATCTTCTATCAGTAGCATCCAAGTGTTTATATGCTGCAGCAAAGTCAGAATGCATGGATTTAACCTCAGCTTAAATTTCTGCCATCGTAGAATCAAAGGTACCCATCTCGATGCGAAAGGCAGAAATTTCATTTAAAATGGAATCCAATGTGACTAATGATATTTTGCTCTGCTATTGGGCGAAAGTAGATTTTCCACCTGACAGGGACTCAGTGAATCATATCACAATGCAATCAAGCACCTGATAGTGGCCAAAGATTGTTGTGGGTTCAAGTAAGATCCTTCCAGTCATCGGTCAAGATAGAAAAGGTATAGTTTCCTCTGCGAGAGCCGAAAGGCTCAGTTGGAAGGGTCAAGTAGAAATGGTTAAAGGACTAAGGGCCAGATGCATCAAGCTATTTTGCGATCGCAAACAAAATGCAAAAAACGGATGTTTGCGATCGCAAAATAGCAATAAGCAATGCATCAAGCAAAATTCGCAGAATATCCCTGGAATTCGCAATTTATTGTGATTACCTATTTTGCGATTCCCAAATCTGCGAATCCTCATTTGCGATTCGCAATTTCGAAGTAGCAAAGCTATGCATGAAAAATCGCAAATTGCGAATATGTAAGAAATCACAATCTTGCAATCGCAAAATTATCCAAATCAAACTAGGTGGTAACCAGATGAAAACAATCAAATCAGGTGGGAAACATTTGGGAAAGTATTTAAACAGGCCCAGTAAGCTTCAGAATGTTTCACAATGGCAGCGCTCTGCGTCATGGCGAGGAGGATGAGGATAGGAGCAGCAGCACAGAATAGAAGGAGGATACAGGAGCGCATTTTCAGAGTGCGCATTACTCTGTTGGGGCATACAGAGGAGGAAATCTATGACAAGTATAGATTAAATGCAGCAATGATACAAGATCTGATTGCTGAATTAGACCCACTACTGCGGTGTCAGACTCGCAGGACACATGCCATCCCCACCCATGTGCAGGTCCTGTGTTCCCTGCACCTCCTTGCGTCAGGTAGATTCCAGGGGGTAATAGCTGCAGCTGGAAATGTATCCCAAATTTCATTATTGCGTTTCTTTAACGCGTTCCTGGACGCTATGTTGCTGAGGATGCACCTCCACATAAGATTCCTAAGTACCCCACAGGAATTGCTTGAAACTAAAATGGACTTTTACCAGATAGCCAACATCCGCCATGTAATTGGTTGCATAGATGGGACAAATGTAGCTATATGCCTCAGGGGGTCCCACAGGGATCAATTCTGAGTCCCACGTTATTCAATCTATACGTGGGACCGTTGGCTGAGCGAGTGGAAGATCATAATGTGACCATCGTGTCGTATGCTGACGACACTTGGCTATTGTGATGCTATCTCAAAACAGTGAACAGACAGCAATCCAATTCTCTAAGTGTCTGGAGGAGGTGGCAGCATGGATGTCTAACCACTGCCTGAAGCTCAATGGGAACAAAACAGAGGTGATGATTGTGGGCAAGGCTCCAACCATCTGGTCAACAGCTTGGTGGCCAGAGACGCTGGGCCAACTACCTACCCCGAAAACAGAAGTGAAGAACCTCGGAGTGTGGTTTGACTCTAAACTGGCATTCGACAGCCAAATTCGGAAAGTAGCGGGGAAATGCTTCGGGACCTTGAAAATCCTGAGAAAGCTCCTTGATCTACTACCTTCTAATGCTAGGAAAACCATAGTACATGCCTTGGTAACCTCCCAATTGGACTATGGCAATGTCCTATATCTAGGTGCTTCTAAAAAAGGGCTGACTAAACTTCAGTCAGTGCAAAACGCGGCAGCCCGGTTGGTGCTAAGCCTCCCTAGAAGAACCTCCACAAAGAAAGCCCTGGCGGAACTGCACTGGTTGCCGGTGGAAAAAAGAATCTTGTTCAAGGCAATGTGCTATTGTCATCGAATCCTATTAAAAAAAGGACCAAGGTATCTACAACCCCTGATAACACAATACACACCAAGCCAGAACCTAAGATCTAAAGGTAGGGCATTGGTAATTGTGCCGAGAATATATAAAGCAAGAATGGGTGCACGCTCCTTCAGATACCTCTCAGCTAAAACATGGAACACACTACAGGTGGACCTAAGAACAGATCCTTGTGAAACTAGATTCCGCAAACATCTGAAGACATGGCTATTCTCAACAACATACTAGAGTCAATGTCAGGGACCAGGGGCTGCTAAGTGAGAATTTGACCTTCGCTTCCTTTCAGAGTGTCTGTTTTAGCGCGGGGACACACCGGTGGTGTAACCATGCGCTCTATAAATGGATAAATAAATAAATAAAATAAATGCCCCACCTCAGTGAATGAGTACATTTTCAGGAATAGGAAGTGTTATCATTCACTGAACATACAAGTGATATGCAATGCTAAGAACATCAACACAGACATAGTGGCAAGATACCTAGGGAGTACGCATGGTTCCTCCATCTTCAGGCACAGCGGCATACATAGACCTCTCCTTGGGGTGAATTTGGTGAAGGATTCCTGCTTGGTAGACACATTTCACTCTCTTACGCAGATAATCATTTCCGTGTGAGACATAGCAGTGACTAATCTATTGGCTGTTTCTCCATAGGTGACAGCGCATATGCTGTGCGCCCATTCATCTTAACACCATACCTGAATCCAAGTACACCAAGTGAACAACGTTTCAATGCAGCACACAGGACAACGTGCAATGTGATTGAGCGGACCTTTGGACTGCTGAAAAGTCAATTTCGCTGCCTACATAAAACAGGCGGCACATTGCAGTACAGGCCAGACACGTGCTGTAAAAAAGTCACCACTTGCGCAATGTTGTATAACATAGCAACTGCCAGAGGCATACCACTTGAACTATCAGATAGTGATCCCGACGAGGACGAGGAGACATTAAAACCACAACAAGCAGGAAGTGCATCGAGGGCAGCTGAAGGAAGACAGCGACGTGCAGAAATTACACAGAATTATTTTTGAGGTGGGTATTTATCAAATTCAACACAACATTGTTGCTTTTACAACTCGATTAATTAAACCCAAAATCAAACAGTAGTGTTATTGCACACATGCGAGGCCTAAAAATTATGAGGGGTAGACATAAATGTTTGTCATGGTACTTTACATCAGTCCAGACACATATAGTTTCTGGTTGCTTCACCAAAAACGAATCCTGGGGACATGTCCACACAATTTCCTGCGTCCTCGCCCTTCCATTGCCCCTTCTGGGTGCTCAGACACATCCCTTTGAGGGCTCTCTGATGCTGGCGTATTACGTGTGTTGCGCCTCCTTCTTTCCGTCACTGGTCCCAAGCTGTTACTGTGGCTGGAGGCATCCTCACTATCCCCTCCCCATGACACTACTGGCAGCAACAGAATTGGTTTGCATCTGCTCCACAGCATTTGTGACTTGAATCAGTCCCCTGGCGACATCTCCGCAGCAATGCCTCATTTCCAACTGCATGCCTATTGCACGTCGGGATAGTTGTGCAGTTGTTGTGCTAAGCCGGTTGATGGCCCTAGTGTACCCATCCAAGCGTCCAAGAAATTGGTGGTGTCTTTTGCGATGGGACACCTGATCATCTTTCAACACTTTGCATAGGTCCCTGAGTGCAACAGTCATCTCCCCAAATTGTTCATTGCTTTCCCTGCGACCTTCCTGCACAGCTGTTGTGAGATGCTTGATACTGTCACTCATCTCCCCCATGTTGCTTGAAAGAGTGGAAAGGTTTGCCTGCATTAACCGCATGTGTTTTACTTGCAGGCGCTGTACCCTTAACATGGCATTCTCTAGACCAGCGTAGGATGTGGAACTCTCGCCTTCGTCAGCTCTCATCATTGCAGCTGCCCTGCGGCTCCTGATTCTCATGTTCCTGGGTTGCAGCTGTACACATGGTCTTGCTGTGGGTGTATTCACAGGCTGTCCTGTTGTAGGCTCAGGTTGTCCCTCATCCCCTGTTTCAAGTGCAGGCAATGGGGCCACTGTGATCCTGCGTCTTTTTGGAGCTGGTGTTGTGGGTGCTGGTGAAACTGCTATGTCTTCTCCTGACTGGGACTCACTCTCTGGGGGTGCAAGTCCTTCACTGTCCTCTGACTCCTGCTCACGTGCATCTGTGAAATTGAACAGTGCAGAACTAGTTAGCATATTTGGACATGTTTTCACTTTTGTCCATTGTATTGTTGAATAAAGTTTTTTTTGACACACGCAGTGTGTGGAGACTGACTTGCCTGTCACAATTCATTGAAACTATTCTGTTTTGCTACCCACCAGCCTTCCATTGTAGTATTGCTGACTGCAATTCCCATAATGCATTTGTGTGTTACAAGTAAAACATGGTCTGGAATACTATGTTCTACACTAAGCCAGATCAGACTTGCGCAGTTTATTTGTTAAAACTAAAATTTGGATGTTGATTTGCATGCATCTTACCTTGGGAGGTACTGGGTGGTGCGGAGGAATCTATTATAGTCACTCCAACAACTGCCTCCGACTGCCGGGTGGACTCCACAGGTCCTCAATGGCTGTGGGTGATGTTTTGTTGGATGGCCCGCCTCCTGTTTTTTCGGCTTCAGCAAGCCTTTCTGCAACCTTTTCTTTGGCACGACGCCGCAGGTCATACCACCTTTTGCGCAAATCCGAGATGCTGCGCTGAGAAACTCCCACTGCATTTATTTTTCTTTGCATTCCCAGCCACAATTTTCGTTTTTCAGACTCTGGGACCTGCAGTGACTGTTTCCCAAACAGTTTTCCATGGCTCCTCACCACTTCTTCTATCAGTATCTCCAACTCCTTTTCACTAAATTAAATGTTCCTTTTGCGCTCCTTCTGGGGTGTTTCTGAAGCCATGCTGGTAACTGCACCCGTTTTAAAGTTCCAAAGTGTTCCAAAAGGCAGTTCTCCAACAGTCTGCTTCCTCCTCCTCACTCTCAGCACACAGGTAACAGCATGGGTGTGGTCACTTCCTGATTCTGACATCATCATGCTGAATGGTATTATGGGAATCGCTATTTGCGACTCGCAAATAGCGTAATCGCAAATATTGCGAGTCGATATTTCAGAATCGCAAATAGCGTTTGCGAATATTACGGACTCTCAAAATAATAGCGATTTTTTTTGATGCATTCCAATTTGCGATCCGCGAAGTGCGATTCGGTAAAAATCGCAATTTGGGAATCGCAATGTTGATGCATATGCCCCTAAGTGTTGTAGCTGGTTCCCATATAACTATATGTCGTTGACCCAGAAGCAGTTTCTTGCCAGATTATCAGACCCAGAAGAGAAACCCTTTATTAATCCACACAGGTGGGACCGATGATCAGTTAAGGCTTTGTTGACTCTCAATAGCACTCCAAATGACTCCACAAATGGTTCTTCAAACGTTCAAAAAGGGCTCTATTCTTGGAGCGCAAATAGAGGTACTGTCTGATAAAAGCTTCAGGTAATAGAAAGAAGCTGCCACAATGCTTGGGGTATGTGTTTCCTCTAGATCTGCAGGCCTAAACAGTGATTCACCTTTGCCCAAATCTATTCCGGGGCTCTAAAGTTTTTTAAATGTGTTGTTAAACGCTTCAGATCACTCACAGCTCTTCCTCTGCTTCCCCTGAGATGCTAAGGCCTCCAGAGTTGTACTGATGTGGGATAGGAGCAGCAGTAACAGCCACTTCAGCCATCCTCTGTAACCTGACAGTCTTTCTAGGCTATTTCTGTCACATGATATCTTCAAACCCACTCATCCACTGTTTGGAACCATCAGGAACCCCTCCAAGGGAACAAAATCACCCCTTCCTCTCCCTGGGCAGCTAGAGAGATTTACAGAATGGCCATCTTGCTCCGTGACTGGCTCCTCCCCTTGGCATGGTTTTTAGCCAATAATTTGACATTGTTATGTTATGTTATGTTAAGTTGATTTGTATAGTGTGCTAATCACCCATGAGGGAAATCCAGGCACTAGAGCAGGAGTGTAGGCTTGCGTTCCCATGGTGCTATTCAATGAGCCAGGTCTCCAGCCTCTTACAGAAATCAAGAAGGTAGAAGGAGGCTCTGATATGTCAGAATGTGAATATTCCAAAGGCTAATGTTGCAGAACCTTTTCTGGTCTTCTATATTCTATTAGTAGTAGGGAAAACATGCTTAACTCTCATAAGTGCCCTGGGGTAGAGTGAATTGTTGGTGCATGTTGCACTTATTTTGAGATTGGCTAAAGGATAGTGAGGGGATAATGATTTTCAAGGTTTCTCACCAAGGTATTTGTCAGGATGGTGGGGATCCCCAGAGTCATTATGGCTCTCTGTTGACTGCGCTTGGGCACATAGGGAACAGATGGGCTTGTTTTAGATGTGCTTTCTGCATGCCAGTAGCATGCCCGATGCAGGCTCCTTTATATGTCACACGTCATTGGTTTGCCTGAGAGGACCTGCAATGACATCAGGACTCTTCCTCTAATCAGGCAGGTCAGGCAGGACCCCAACAACTGGACAAAGAAAACAGACTGCCAAAGTAAATTAGCTGAAACAACATCGTAAGAATTTTTTGAAAAAAACTATGAGGCCTCATACCCCCAATAGAATATAAGGAACTCAAAGCCATACACTGTACAAGAGATGTAACTAACAAAAAATTGGAAGGGGCAAGGTCCAAGGATACATTGCACGGAATACAAGGAAAATAATAGCTTGGATGGGGATCGTAGTGGGCAGACTCAAAAGCCAGCATCAGCAATAAAAGTGCTTGAAACGCTGTGGTCCCCAATATATGACTCTCCAGAATCGATTTCCCTCAAGGCGATTGGAAGTAACATCAGGGGAGTTGTGTAGGCTATGCTAGATGGGAAACATAGAAACAGAGAGCTCGATGTGAACTACTGACATGCTTCATGTAATTTTACCACATCTTTTTGGGCACAGATCCTGACAAATCACTGTAATAATGAATAATAGCTAAAAAAATATTTTACATGGTAAACATCACTCAAGTATCTTTCCTTTTATTGTTGCCCAAAGACACTACCTGCAGGTCATGCAGAGAATAGCACACCATTGGTTAAGTATTGTCAGAATTTATATGTTTTTGGCACAGCGGTAAAAGAAAGGACATGCTTAAACCAGTATTTTGATGAGCATGGCCCAACTAAGTTAGTTAATCCTGACTTCTCTCTGACCAAAGATCTCTGGGTGAAGGCCTCAAAAGCAGAGATCTCCAACCAAGAAACCATATGCCAGTAGGAGATTGATGAAGAGCCTATTTCTGGGCATATCTGACAGTGGAGACTGAAGCTTAGGTCCTCCAACTTTGGAGCCTGAGGCTGCCTGTTCCACCCGTCACAAAGAAAGTCCCTATCTACCCGAACAGCAGCAGCCAAATCTGAGCTATTACACCAGGCACCACTGAGTCCTCTGATGTCCTCATTCTATATTCCTTATGTTGGTGTCCTTGGAGGCATGCCTGGAGGGAGTTAACCGGATACGGGCAACCTAGTATACAGGCCAATGAGCAGAGTTTTTGAATGAACTAAATGGGACTCGTGATCTCATGATGCTCAGAATACATCCCTCTGGGAGATGACTGCTTGTTGTCCTCCTGGACAGGCACCATGCCACTCCAGGACAAACCTATTCAACTTAGTCTTTCGCCACCACTACCCCTGTATCACCCACTTGTGTGTCCAACTACTCAGTAGGTGTCTTATACTGCCATGCCTACCAACATGCTCGCACATGAGGATGTGGTCGGGTTTACCCTCATATTGGTCCTGAATAGACACAACCTTGCATCACACACGTATACTGCCTAATATCCCTCTGGAATAAGGAATGTCTTGAAAATTTCACAAAAACATGCAAAATTTAACTTTTACATTGAAACACGATTAGATTGTTTTTCATATAATTTGTTTCATGAGAGGGCATCACTTGTATTAAAATGTCAAAATTCAGACAGGAGACTGTCTCTCAATGAGCGCTTGGTCTCCACGGGGTCATAAATTATATGAACTTGCATAATAAAAAAGTTTCAGATGCTTTGTGAATTCCGTGTAATGTGTAATTTGGGAATTTTTCTAAATTTTGGGTGTAATTTAAATATTGCACAATCTTAGCTTTATGATATTCTACATGAAAGTGGCTGAACAGAAGAGGTATATTTGACAGGAATTCTTGCTGAGCACTGACTGGCAAAGACTATCTGGAATATGGAAAAGTTAGATGATACACAAAAAGATATTCAGTGATATAGAGAGGGATTTTTAAACAAATAAATGACATAAACATGCTTAATGGTCTGCTGAACAACTCAGGAAACAAGAAAAAAGTACAAAGATCACAATGAGAGAGAGTGATTAGAAAAGTGGCCTTCTTGAGGTACGTTAAATCAAACTTCTCATTTAAATAAAACACAGGCAAACACAGTTGTAAGCAGTCAGGTTGCAAAGCTTATTTACTTTAGCCAGCGACCAACTGCACTATTCAGCTGGGGGTTACAATCAGCAACCTTTTATACATTTCAAGCCACATCGGAGAACATTACACTGAAGACAGTTGGCAAACAATAAATCACTGTGGTCAGGCGATAATCAGGAGGCTAATCAGGAGGCTAATTCAGGAGGCGCACCAAGGCTGCACTGTAACTGCATGCAAGCAAATTCCAAGAAAACCCACAAGCAAAAAACATCCTGCACCTGGTGTTTGCACACCATCCACATCCACAAACACATACACAATCTCACTATCTCCACAAATGAAGAGTAAAAGAGCATTGCAACAACGAAACAACGTAAACTGCAAAATGACGTACATCTAATAAAATGGATGAAAAGTTGTTCAAGAAATATGTCTACTTCCACAACTCGCCATTTGAGCAATTGGTCAAAATTAACATAATAATCAATCAATATCTATATGCATTAATTCCATTACCTCTTGGTTTCGCTGAATCATGGCACACGAAACATGAATGTTGCTCGGGGTGGGGGTACACAGCCGAATGCAAGCTTCACAACAAAGAGGGAGCATATTCATGCACAGACAGACAACCAACATTGCCAACATTGTAATGACAATAATCAATATGATCTTCAGTAAAGTCTAACCCCAGGTACCAGACAGTGAAAAAATGTGATCCCATAATGTACGCCCAGCAACATTAGGATACATTTAATTCTTTGTGATAAGCGTTCATCATTTGTATAGCAACGTTCTCATGATATTCTTGAATGAGAACAAATGGAATACAGAAATTTCTCTTTAAGATTGTCTTTATCCATCCAGGTTGTTCGCCTTCAGTGCTCCTCCCCTCTGTTCCATATTATTCACCATCACTAGGCCGTGAGAGGGCACCAGTACTTCACGGCTGTGAACACAATAGAAAGTCTACAGTTGGTTGAGTTCAAAAGATGGACTTGGAATTTTATTTAGTGACACTGATAGTTGGGAAGAAGATGCTGAATAAATTGGTCAGCCTACAGTCTTTCTGGGGTGGAGATGGTACCGTGGTCCCTGCGGTGTCAAAAGTTCAGGAGGGGTTATACCCGTGTCCGGTGTGTCGGTGATGAATGTAGACACTAGTACAAACCAGCACCAGAATATAATGAAATCTGTTATAGGGGTCATGTCAATAGAATACATTTGGAGCTCCTCGAAGGGCATCTTTGAAGGGGCAAATTGTCCTGGTGGAACCTTCATTCCCTTGTCTACATTGTACTGAGCACAGGTCATACAGAGTTGGCATAATCTGGTCAGCCATTCTCCGTATCTTGGAGTTTGCCCAAAACTGCAACATACTGTTGGTCAACCAATCCTGATCCTAATGAGTGGGGCCGTGCATCATCAAAGTTACTCAATATAACAGATCATCGGGCAGGAGATACCTTTTCCTGTCCATAGTCATCCAACAAACATGAATCTATGTGCCTGTTTTGGCCCAATTGTCCTAATCGTCTTCAGGAACTTGTTTCTGCATTTTAGCTATTCCTTCAGAGCTAGTCCTGTGGCCCCTTTGCCATGCCAGGGCCATAGTGGGCTACAGACACGAGGGCAGTGGGGAAGGAGACAATCCTCTTGTCTTGTTTAATTTGCAAAATCATTTCACCTCCCCACATCATCAGTTATTTTTGTATGAGTGTGAGTGCTACATTATCACCGACACTTTGGCAGGTAAAGGCAGTGCATTCATTAATCTCATTATCAACACCCCATGTTGTATTTTAGCACCTTGTGAAGTAATAATCCCTCTCACAGCCCATAACCTACCAAAATTGTGGGCGACAACAAAGGCATATTGACTATCCATATAAATAATCACCCATTTCCCCAAGGCCAGTTCATAGGCTCTGGCTAGTGCAATCAGCTCTGCTGCCTGAGTGTTGCTTTCTGGTATCTTGCATGTCTCCTCTATTGTATTGAGTATGGTGACAGCATGCACTACCACAGTGCTGCCATTCAGCAATTTAAAATAGGACCCATCCACCCAGAGAGCTCCATCCCTATCTGCCAAAACTACATCTGACAATTCTATGTGACCTTTTGTTTGCTCTTCTGTCTGTAACACGCAGTCATGCACCTCATCCATTCCATCACACTCAACATTGCACATGACAAGCAACAAGGTAGCAGGATTAAGAGTATTACATTAGTGTAAAGTTACATGTGGGCTCAAAAGACACAATTCACAATGAGTCAATCAAGCAATGGTAAGATGTTGTGGCTTTGTCCTATTCAACAATAAATCCGCAGAGTGAGGTACATAGATGTGTACAGCATGTCCCATGACCAAAGTCCCAGCTTGTTGAAGGGAGACTGCAGCTGCTGCGACTGCACTTAGACATGGGGGTAGGGCCTGAGCTACCGTATCTAGTGTTGCAGAAAAGTAGGCACATGGGCGCTTGTGATCACCCTGCTGTTGGGTGAGAATGGAGATTGCACAACCATTCTTTTTGTGTATCATTGGTGTGGATGTCCCAAATTCTGTGGTCTATCTCCTTCAGATGCTCAGGAGGGATTTGCAATATTGTGCATAACACAAATCTAGTCATCATGATCACATTGTCTGAATTATATTCCAAATAAATCCCATCTGCTGTACACCTGACGACCGCATTCAGTTTCATCAACATATCTAGTCCTAAAAAGTTAAAGGCACACTTGTCTGAAATTCATGTTTGCCTGTTGTAGGACCAATCATATAGTGCAAGGGCTCTGAGATGGGACTGGTGACTGGCCCATTGGTAAACCCCACAGACACATGAGGCATATTTACAAAGAAATGGCGCAGTGCTGCAAACAATTTAGCAGCTCCGCACTGTGTCATTTCAAAAACACAGGGATGTGTCGTACTCACAAGAATACGGTGCACTCCTGTGTTTTCCCTTGCGGCAGCACTAAAAAAGACTGCTTAGCGCCAACACAGACAGTGTTTAGGTGCAGGATGGTACCCCTTCCTATACATCAACCCTCATCCCTGCAACACAGACAACCTTGCGCCATGGTGCAAGGGTGCCCGCATTGCAGGGAATCATCCCTGCAATGCTGGTACCCTTGCACCACAGTGCAGGGTTGCCTGTGTTGCAGGGATGATGGTTTATGTATAGGAAGGGGTACCATCCTGCACCTAAACAATCATTAAAGGCAATTTTCTCCTTCTCTGTGTGCAGCAGAATGCAGTAGACATTGAGCAAAAATGAGGGGAAATAAAAGTATTTCTCCTCATTGCACCACTCAAATGCCTGCTTTTCAGCGGCATTTGTTTTTGCCCCTGCCTCAAATTTGCACATCCTTGTAAATATGGGGCAGTGTCAAAAAGCAATGGATGTTCCGGTAGAACGCCCACAGCAACACCCATTGCACGCCCCTTTCATGCAGATACCTACGGGAAAGGGTACAATATTTACAAAGTGGCATTAAGCCACGCAAAGTGGCTTAACGCTGCTTTGTAAATATGGATCAGGGCATTACACCCCCGGAGCATCAGAAAAAGTGATGCTTCGGTGGTGCAATGCCCTTGTAAATATGCCCCATTTACTTATTTGGAGCGTGGGACCTGGGGCAAGGTCTGTTTAGTCAGTGAAGAGTTGGTGGCCCCTGTGCCTAGTAGAATTTAAACAGGGGTGTTCGCTCCTGTCCTCATCACATACGGGCTGCTTAAATCTAGGGGCAACACACTTCTATTAACCTACTCTCTCGGGCCTCCCTAGTCTTCATCTTCCCCATAGTAATCGTCTCAGCGTGGTATTTTATGCTTTGTCACCGCGGTCATTTGGGCTTGTGGTTGTCACATGGTGTTGAAGTAATTATTATTCTGCCTAGGACCATTTTCCCCTTGTTGCATATGACCGGAAGACGGTGGTTGAGATCTGCCTCGGCCCCTACTGCTACCTCTGCCACTCTGTGTGCGGGGGTGTGGACATTCTCGTACCCAATGGTCAGGGCTGCCACAGTAATGGGTTGTATCTGGAGGACACATGTTTCCTAGTTGGGGAGGGGTTGAACTGGTCCTCATCTGAGCCCCCCCTTCCTCTTCCCCTATTTTAATATTGTTGTGTCTATTGTAACTCCCTATGTTTCTTCTTCACTTTATCCTCCTCCTGCTCTAATTTCTCATAATGCTGAGTCAGGGAGGACCTCTGCCAACATTCTTATGTCCCCATGTAGTTTCATAAGTCTGCATGGTTATTCTGTATCAGTCCATCAAACCATTCACAAAACAGATACTCAAGGCAAACTGTATACTTTCCATATCCATCGGTATCCTGTTTTGTGTCATGAAAACCTTTTGCATCATAGAAAAATAGACTG
Source organism: Calotriton arnoldi (assembly GCA_963921515.1). Classification (NCBI taxonomy): domain Eukaryota; kingdom Metazoa; phylum Chordata; class Amphibia; order Caudata; family Salamandridae; genus Calotriton; species Calotriton arnoldi. Next base: position 928,022 of record CAWUFW010006158.1, read on the forward strand.
ACACCTCTTCAGGTTACTGTTTGCATGCTATGAGGCTATGCCAATCCATCTTTTTGTGGGGCAATCATTTCTAGTCTCTTTACTAAGTGACCAGCCAATTTCTGAATATCTTCACGGAGTTCGGTCCCAGCCTTCCTGTCCTTTTCTTTCAGTGCCAAGAAGTTCCAATCTATCTCAAATTCTGTGCTGTCTTCCTGCCTCAATTTTGAACATAAATTGGCCGGTAAAATGATACTAAACAACTGTTCTATATCATCCAATATCATAGAGGTGACCCTTAATGTGCATTCCTCCATATTTTCTCGTATAACAGGGTCCTGAGTGGCAAAAGTGAGTGGGTTCAGTGTGTGACCATGGGACATGTACAAACATAGTTGGATTTGTCACCTCCAAGCCTGGTACTTCTCTCAGTGGCATGGCTTTACCACGTATAACACATGAGGGGGTTACTGTCTGTTCTACATTATCTTGAGAGGAAGATTGTTCCTTATCCTTCTGTTGTTGCAACACCTGGGCATTGCGCTCACATTCACCTATTTGATCAAATATCTTGTCTACCAATTTAGCATCTTGGAGCGGGGATAATTGAGGATATATTATCAATCACAAACAGGGAGTATAGGGAGTGAATAATGGTTCAGTACCCATGCTCCAATATAGAATATGAGGGGGTCCTCATCACTGCTGGGAGCTGAGGGGACAACTGATGTATGATCTATGGGTTTAAGAACAAATGCTTTATGAGATAACATTTCTACTTCTCATCCTATCTCTATCAGTTTTTCGTTGTTCTTTTTCTTTTCATAGGCTGGGGCTTTTCCCCTTTCTGTTGCCTCCCAGGGGACCCCGTAGTTTCTGGCCCGTGCATATTCATCCCAAAAATGTAGGGCCTCATACTGCAATAATCAAATCTTTCCCTGTCTTTCTGTAACCAATAAACATTGTTGTAACTCCGCTTTGTCAAAGGATCCTATTTCTGGCCATTGTAAACCTGGATTGTCTTTAGTATAACCATGCCACTGTTTTAGAAATACTCCTGCCTGAATTTCTTTTTTCTTCATTACATACCATGCCTGACTACCGGGTGGAGGTGTGGACTGTGCCATTTTTAAATACTTCTTGTGAGAACGAGTTCCTATAGAAGCTCAATTTATACTAACACAACATCCCATGGTAAGGAGAAACAAAATCAATACTGATATAGCAAGACAGGGGACTTGAATCACCTGCAACTATATCTGAGGCCTCAGTCTAGCCCGGGGACTCGAACCTTCCACAAACAAACTACTCAAGGAGGACTTGAACCACTAAAAATGTTAAACTCAGCATCTCCTTACCTGGTCGGTGACAACTGTATATTACTGTATTAAGGCAACACAGGCCTGGTTCATTGAGATTCAGCCAAGTGGGTCACGTGTCATAGGGTGACCCAGGAGATTCTGTGGACAGTGACTGCAGGCAAACATACTCCGCTTTGCATTCGTACACTTCGGAGTCGTAATGATCTCCTGGCCTTCCAACCGCTGCAGTTACTCCAAGTAGGCTCCAACAAGGTGAATTCTGAGTTTTGCACCATTTGTTAAAGCAAACATCTCATTCTAAACAAAGTACTGACAAACGCAGTCAGGAAGCAAAGTTTATTTGCCTTAGCTCGAGCAAGAACAGCCAGCAACCAACTGAAGTGTTCTGGTAGGGTTTCCACAGAGAACATTACACTGAAGACAGTTGACAAACAACAAATCATTGTGGTCGGGTGATAATCAGGAGGCTAATTCAGGAGGCGCACCCAAGGTGCACTGAAACTACCTGCAAGCACATTCCAAGAAAACCCACAAGCTAAAAACATCCTGCATCTGGTGTCTGCACACCATCAACAGCATATACACAGTCTCAGTCCCTCCAAAGACGAAGAGCAAAAGAGCAATGTCATAAAATAAACTGCAAAATGGCGCACAACTTATAAAATGGATGAACAGTTGTTCACAAAATATATCTACATTACACAGGTGTTTGATGAGTCATGTGAAGTGCAGAGAGACCAATTTCCTAATGTAACAGAGATGCAACCAGATTTGGTTCAGGGAGAGATTCAAACTAAATAAACTGGTTTTGTATGGGGTAAAATCATGTCACCACTAATATATCCATTTACGTGCTAGAACCATACACCAGGGTAAACTGGATAGCAGTAATGCAACTTCAATGCATATGTAACTTCAAGTAAACAGACAATTGAGACATAAGGCTACTCACTTGCGTATGGATGTATGTATATATGTGTGTATGTATGCATTTATGTATGCATGCAACCCAAGCCAAAAGATATCAGAGTGCTACAAAGCGTCAAAGGTAAAGATACAATCAACTTGTTTACTATAGGTGTAGCTGATATCTAAGAGCGAGTAAGGGAAGTAATTGTACCCTGATGTAGTGCTCTTTAAAAAAAATATCTTTATCTTTTGAAGCAATGTTGGGGCAGGACTGATGGATACAGGGATGTTGTTCCATATCCTGGATGCACAAAAGAGCCAGGTGTGTTCGATTAGGGTCCTGGTGGTGTGATCATATTTCTTGAATGCTTTTTATGAGGGATGCTGTGCCTTTGATGGGGTCAGTGGTGCCTGGAAACACATTTATGAACTGTGTAGAAAAGAAGATATTAAACTCAGTATGCCACTATCTTGCGGTTCAAGTTACTGAGGACGGATTGCAAGGTTGCAGGGGCCAGTCAGTTACTGGAACACAGCAGAGTGGATTGGAACAATATAGCAGCACCCTAACCCAAGCTGATGGGGTGCCAATGTTCACTCAGCACCAGTTGGAGGTAAGGGAGTTACTAGGATGAGAAATATACTCTTCTAATTTTTGTGGATTTACCAAAACTGATTAGAATGAAGATGAGATTTGGAAACCATACAATTGAGCTGGAAGAAACAATATTGGTGTGCCTACAACCCCTTTTCCACGAGGGCACATACATTCAGCACACTTACACATATCCACACACTCCCGGTAGGTAAACAGGGACACAGTTAAAATGAGTCTTCTAGGTTTACCCACAAAACACTATACCATTCCCACCAGACATTAGATCCTATGTAATGGTTTGAGGGATTATACAACTGAGTCCCCTGTGTTTTAATCACATGGGGACTCTTTGGAGAACCAATTATCCTAAAGAGCAGAACAGTCATCTGTTGACAGCACTGGAGTTAGTATCCGAGTGGTCCTTTAGATTAGGGACTATTATTCAGATCAAAAATTGTTGAACTTTAAGGACATTTTTTTTTAAAAATGGTAGGGTAGTACATCAGTTCTGCATCTTTGTTCCTACAGTTACTCAGTCTTCATGGTAAAAATTATCTTTCTTCTTGAACTTCTCCTATCAGCTTCTTTAAATGAGATCATACATGAGAGTAGGTACCAGATTTTAATGGGTCTACCAAGTAAAGTTACTTTGACAAAAAGCTGCACTATCTAGTTTCACTGGAAGGTCAATTATTTTTGAGCTAAGAGAGGCAAATCAATTGATGTTTACATGAATATAAGTACAATAGACAAGTGTTGCTTGATATGTTTCCGCAAAAAATTAAATCACACAACAATTCCATGAGACTAGAGAAAGTGTTATATTTTGACTACATCATAACTTGCTTTTTGAAAATTTTCAATCATATTCAATTCAGACAGAGGAATTGTGACAGTAGTTGTAGCTATAGTTTAAAAATTAGACAGCAATCAGCTGACTCCATAAGAAAGTAGGAATACATCCATAATTGTCTGGACAATTTTTTAACATTTGTTAAGAGTCGTATGTTAGGTGTATTCTTTGATGTATTCTTGAACACACAGCAGCAGAAACATTTTGTAGCACTTTGTAAAAAAACTAACCAATAATTTAGGGCAAGTTCCATTGTGGTTCAGTAAGCAAGTTCCAGCTTCTGCTTAATCAGATCGACTTGAGCGAGTTCTATATAGGTTTTAAAGCAGACATTGTACTTGCATGATGAAAAAAGGTCTGTCTACAACAGAGCTTCACACACTAGACTTGTGTGACTGTGCTTTAGGCTGTAGTTGACAAATGCTTATCAGGTAAAAAAGATGCCAGAATCATCTCATATAGTAGATTTAGATGTTAAGGAAGCTCAGGCATTATTTATTATTTTTAATTTTGATAATTAGCATTTGTAAACCACACAATCTGCCATTTACCTCCTCTTCCACCTATTTCTGGATCATAAATAACTCACTCTATGTTGCTGGAGAAAATAGACTCATCACCATTTTACTGGAGATTGATGGCTTTTGCAATGATAGCCTGCTCCCTCACTCGCAAACCATTAATTCTCATAAAGTTGAACATCATCATGAACCCTACTGAAATGATCAAATCAATTAAGCATGGGGTTCTCATTTTGATTTAAAATGACCCATTTCAAGAATTCACAAAACACAAATGTAATTGAAAACATTTTTTCTTCCATGGAAAAAACATTTTTCCCAGTGGTGAACTTAGACCTCTTTTTGGGATGGAGAGTTCCCTTTCTGTTGGGGTTGAAAAATAGTTTGTGATTATCTACAAACATATACATGTATGGGAATATTGTGACACCTGTTGAAACCTTTTCTAGATAAAACTATATTCACCATCTTAGGGGACTTTAATTTCCATCTTGAACTGAATAAAAATAAAGATACTGCCATGATTATTGACACTATTACATGTTTCGGTTTCACACAAGTGGTTAATGCCCCCACCTCAGCTGGACATCTGCTCAGTGCCATTTTACTAGCCACCCAGCCCTTTTTCCAAAAGAGATTCTTCCTCTCACCTGGTCAGACCACGTGGTTCTTTTAAACTGAAGGCCCACTGCAATGTCCAATTGCCAGAGGCTTCCATTTCGATGTGCCGCAGTCGTGTATGGAATGCAATCAATCAATACAATACAATCCCAGTATACCACTTGTGAACACACCTTTTATTTCTGCCCTCAGGTGGCTGATGACACAGCCATGGCATATGAAAGTTGGCTTACCAAGTCATATGTTAAACCTGTCATCCTTAGGGTGCTTGTTCCCCAGACTTTTTGCTCTTTACCTCCACATTTTGCTGATTCTTTTTGTTGGTGTTAGGACTCCGAGCACGTTAGCATTGCTAACCAGAGCTAAAGTGCATGTGCTTTTGCCCCAACCATGATGACATTGGTGTATACTGAATTGGCATATTTGATGTACTGGTAAGTCCCTTGTAAAGTGGAATACCATATACCCAGGGCCTGTACTTCAAATGCTACAAGTGGGCTGCAACAATGTGCCTCTAACAGAAGTAGTCTTTCAAACCTGTCTCAGTCCGGTCACTGCAGTGCCTGTGTATGCAGTTTACTGCCACTTCTACTTGGCACTTAATCCTACTTGCCAAGCCTTAAACTCCCATTTTATTACATATAGGTCACCCCAAAGGTAGGCCCTATGTAACCCTAAAGGCAGTGTGCTATGTAAGTAAAAGGTAGGGCATGTACCTTTATACAACAGTATTTCATTTTTCAGTACTGTGAGGCCTACTCCTCTAATAAGCTAGCATTGGGAATTCCTTAATACACTTTTAAACTGTAATTCTTGATAAGAGAGGAGTAGCTTTTTCATGTTTCATATGTTTGGAATGGTAATGATAAATACTCCTTACTGGTGAAGTTGGATTTAACCTTACTGTTTTAGAAATGCCACTTTTAGAAAGTGGACAATTACAAAACTTGTTGTGAAACAGCACATGGAGGTACAAAACAGAAACCAGTCCTTAAATTGTACAAAAAACGATGGCGGCACAGATTGTTTAAGATTCTCACAACTGCAGCCTGCCAACAACAACTAGTCATATAATGCAGTTACAACAGACAAAATGCCATGTTTGAACACTCCAATATTCTTTGAGTCAGGTGTAAGTTATGACTAGCTGTGTCAGGTCAACGCGTTTTGGAACCCCTCCTTTCTTAAGGGTTCTCCTCAGGACCAGGACTAGGTTGTGCACTAAAACATGTATAAAAAAATGGGAAAATGTGTCAGAATTATGTCCCTCAAGTGTGGTAGTCCTACTGCACTTATTTATAGTAAAGGAGAAATCCTTCCCATTTCAGAGAGTAAAGTAAGCACGGAATTGTATTTGAAGGTACTTAAAACCGCTATGATTGACGGACAATTCTAAAAAGTAGAGAGAAGATTGGAAATTTTGAAAATCATGGACCAGCCGTATGTTGAATGGCTTATATTAACGGTGCACGTTGTGTAGCAGCGCTTAAAACACTCGTAGTGTGATGGTGCACTATTGTGTCTAATCGGATTTCAGCAATTTACCTTGCCTCCTCTATTGATGATAGGGGCACTGTCGGGCGTGTTGTGGAGTCTGCATCAGCAGAGGCCTGTGCGAAAAATTGAACTGTCAGAACCTTTCCTTAAAACTAACGAGTGAAACAAGCATCGCATAAAACAGTTAATGAAAGCCATCACTCACTTGTCGTCTTTCAATAGGAGACGTCTCTGGGGGAGTGAAATTAACTGTGGTGCATTCTACATTTCCGGGTCTGTATGGAACAATATGTAAAAACGTGTCAGCGCTATTGTGTGGAAACCGCGCCTGACTAAATCAATGATACACGCATTATTCATGGTATAAATTAACTAACTTTGCCAAAACAACACTCCCATTACTCACTATCTTAATGAAATCTTCAAACACTTCAGACGGGGAGCGGCTGTGCACCATTAAGCAGCCTCAGGATGGCGGGTAGGTTCACGTTTCGTTAACACACCAGGTGCCAGTACTACAAGTCATGAAAAGAACAGCCATCATCAATTTATCCAACCAGATTTTAACACATGAACAAGAAGCGGTCCTTGAACTTGGGCTCAAATTCATTCCCAGCCAAAGACAAGACTTAGCTCGTCTGAAGATGGAAGCTGTAGAGTTATTCAGAAAGATTAGGCTCCACACATTTTTCAAGGATAAGGAACAACTTAACACTGGAGAGACCACTGGACTACGTAACAAATCGATGTTCTGCCCTCCCTCTTACGGTCTTCCAAAAAACATCATCACTTTTGAACAAGTTGTTCTATCTTCCCTTAACCAATTGAATAATCGGAAGGTTTTTGTTCCAAATAATATGCCAGTATGACAAAGATTGGCCATTAAAGAACTAAAGGACAATAAAGAGATTGTCATCAAACCGGCCGATAAAGGCGGAGCAACGGTCATTTGGTCTAGGGAGGCATACCAAGAAGAAGGCCGTAAACATGTCCTCATACAAATATGGTATCGAAAGATTCCTTCTGATCCAGTCAGACAGATTCAGAGCGAGATCAAAACAATTGTGGATGAAGGTCTGGAGGCTGGCATTTTAGGTCCAAAGGAACATGAATATCTAATGAAGAAGTATCCAAGAACACCTGTAATTTACTTCCTTCCGAAGGTGCACAAGAACGCCACTGCTCCCCCTGGTCGCCCGATAGTCTCAGGATGCGACTCAGCATTGGAGCCCATTGCCAAATATGTGGACCTATTCCTTAAAGAATTTCTTAAAGATGTCACATCATACCTGAGGGACACAACAGACTTCATCAATAAGGTTGAGGGCTTTCAATTCAATCCAGCTCACCACAGACTTGTTACATTGGATGTCGTGTTCCTATACACGCAGATACCCCAGGAAGAGGCTTTGGAGGTCTTGGAAACTTACCTGGAGAGTAGAGAACGTCCCCATCGTGTTCCCACACAATTCATCTTGAGCTTAGCATCATTGGCATTAAAACGCAACTATTTTAAGTTTGAGAGCGACTTTTTCATGCAAGTGAAGGGGACCGCCATGGGATGCCCCTTCGCGCCGGAAATGGCGGTACTCTACATGTCGAGATATGAAGAGAGATTTATTTATAACAACAATCCCTTCAAAAATCATGTCATACAATGGTATCGGTACATCGATGATGTGTGGTTTATTTGGACAGGTACTGAAAATGATCTCCTCAAATTCCATACATGGCTGAATGATAGGAGCCCGGATATCCAATTCAGCATGGCACACAGTACAACGAAGCTAACTTTCTTGGACGTTGAGGTACGACCTACTGAGACAGGTCTCATAACAACATTGTACACTAAACCCACCGACAAGAACACAGCACTACACTTTAAAAGTTTCCATCCCAAAAGTCTCAAAGATAACTTGCCGTACGGTCAGTTTTTGCGTGTGCGACGCAACTGCACTCGCAAAGAAGATTGTGAGATCCATTCCCAAGCATTAACAGATAAACTTAAAGAAAAAGGGTACCCATCTAAACTCCTAAAACATTCACGCAAACGTGCGTGGTATACGCCACGCGAGGTATTGTTGGAGAAGAAGATCAAAAAACCAACGACACGCCTGGTGTGTGTCTCCACATTTGGGCCCTACACTAACTTCTTCAAAAAAATCGTCCGCCAAAATTGGCATTTGATTAAAGCAGTGGACAAAGACCTTCAAATACCCCTTTTTGCACTAAAAAAGAATGCCAGTATTGGTCAACGAATCATTCGGGCCTCTGATGAATCCCAGAAGAAGCCAGAGTCAATACGTCCCTTCTTGATCCTTCAACCGATTTTGGGACACCATAAATGTGGAAACTGCCAAGCATGCAGCTCAACTATTGAAGGTACAGAATTTACCATTGGATCTGAACGATGGAAACATACAGAATTTTCTACCTGCAAGACAAAGAATGTTGTCTATGCGATTACTTGCCCTTGTCCGCTGACTTTTATAGGGAAAACATCTCAAGAAATCAGGCAGCGAATATTGCAGCACCGCTCTCGGATTAAAAATAAAGTACCGAATCCACCGCTTGAAGCGCATTTTCAAGAATTACAGCACACGGAAAAAGACTTCCGCTGGACCGTCCTCAGCGCGATCAAACTTGGTCACCGAGGCGGGGATCCAGAAAGAACGTTGCTTCAAAGAGAAGCTTACTTAATCATGAAATTTAATACTGCCTCAATGGGTCTCAACGAAATGTCTGAGATAAACAGACTGTAAAATACTTTCTGAGCACTTTCACAACTCAATCTCTTGCAGCCACTTGGGCATATTGTTGTTTCTGAACTTCACAGACCAGCATGCAATGCGAACTGTCACAAGTGAAATCTACAAGTAATGCCCAGCCCCGGGCCTTTCATGGCTTCCGCATTCTTTCGATGCCAGAGACGGGCTGCGTTGGACGTTGACAGCAGCAGAGCTCAAGAACGAAGGCAAGTTTGCAGCGAGCGTCTGCATAGACTCCGGAGACGGTTGTCATGCAGTAAACGCTTACACACCATTTTTGCCATTTCCCGACAGAATTGTGTTAACGAAATGTGAACCTACCCGCCATCCTGAGGCTGCTCAATGGTGCACAGCCACTCCCCGTCGGAAGTGTTTGAAGATTTCATTAAGATAGTGAGTAATGGGAGTGCTGTTTTGGCAAAGTTAGTTAATTTATACCTTGAATAATGCGTGTATCATTGATTTAGTCAGGCGCAGTTTCCACACAATAGCGCTGACACGTTTTTACATATTGTTCCATACAGACCCGGAAATGTAGAATGCACCACAGTTAATTTCACTCCCCCAGAGACGTCTCCTATTGAAAGACGACAAGTGAGTGATGGCTTTCATTAACTGTTTTATGCGATGCTTGTTTCACTCGTTAGTTTTAAGGAAAGGTTCTGACAGTTCAATTTTTCGCACAGGCCCCTGCTGAGGCAGACTCCACAACACGCCCGACAGTGCCCCTATCATCAATAGAGGAGGCAAGGTAAATTGCTGAAATCCGATTAGACACAATAGTGCACCATCACACTACGAGTGTTTTAAGCGCTGCTACACGACGCTTTTTTAATGGAGTGCACCGTTAATATAAGCCATTCAACATACGGCTAGTCCATGATTTTCAACATTTCCAATCTTCTCTCTACTTTTTAGAATCGTCCGTCAATCATAGCGGTTTTAAGTACCTTCAAATACAATTCCGTGCTTACTTTACTCTCTGAAATGGTAAGGATTTCTCCTTTACTATAAATAAGTGCAGTAGGACTACCACACTTGAGGGACATAATTCTGACACATTTTCCCATTTTTTTTATACATGTTTTAGTGCACGACCTAGTCCTGGTCCTGAGGAGAACCCTTAAGAAAGGAGGGGTTCCGAAACGCGTTGACCTGACACAGCTAGTCATAACTTACACCTGACTCAAAGAATATTGGAGTGTTCAAACATGGCATTCTGTCTGTTGTAACTGCATTATATGACTAGTTGTTGTTGGCAGGCTGCAGTTGTGAGAATCTTAAACAATCTGTACCGCCATCGTTTTTTGTACAATTTAAGGACTGGTTTCTGTTTTGTACCTCCATGTGCTGTTTCACAACAAGTTTTGTAATTATCTAATGTGTTTTTTGTCAATTACGTCATTCACGTTGTGCTTTATTGTTTCATCAATTCTTTATTAACTGTTTCACTGATTGTGTTTCTTCGTTTTGACATGATATTAATGTTATATGTGCACATCAAAAAGCAACTGAATCATAAAGTGTAATAAAAACACCAAACCACCGTAGTTGTTAAAGTGGTTTTGTTAAAAGTGGTATTATTTTGAGTCACACACCCAAACATTGCATTGTATAACATTATTATTGAAGCCTAGTTTGGGTGTGGTTTATGGGCCCAACCCCTCTTTTTTGCTTTCAAAACTTTTAGAAAGTGGACATTTCTCTGCACTTACTGGTCGTGATGCCTGTCAGCCTGTCTCCAATACACATCTGGGAAGGGTGACAGCTACACTTTGTGCATTCCCTCTATACAGTCACAACACAGGAAGGATAGGTGTGTTGGAGTACCCATCTACATACATTTGTATTCTGATGGCCTTGCCTGGGCATGATGGAAGGGAGGGGTGACCATTTTCCTGGACTCGTTGGGGATCCACTTGAAGAATTTCCAGAGCAGGCGGAGCGTGTGGAAGCAGGAGGACGAGACGCCATTGTTCTGGCAGTTCATTGTGAGTGAGGAGTCCAGCATGTTGCCAAGGTTTGGTGCATGGTCTTTGGGTGTAGGGGAGGTTCTGAGCACTGTGGGCCACCAGGAGTCATCTCAGGTGGAGGGGGTGGGGCCCAGGATGAGAATTTCAGTCTTGTCTGGGTTGAGCTTCAGGCAGATGTCCTTCATCCAGGTGGCTACTTCCTTCATTTAGCTGTGGAAGTTGTTCTTGGCAGCTGTGAGTTTGTCAGTGAGAAAGGGAATCAGCTGGGTGTCATCGGTGTAGGAGACTATGTTGAATCCGATGGTTGCAAGTGGGGTCATGTAGATGTTGAAGAGGGTGGGGCTCAGGGAGGAGCCCTGTGGCACTCTGCAGCTGATTTCTGTGGGTTCAGAGAAAAAAGGTGGAAGTCTGACTTTCTGTGTTTGGCTGGTGAGAAATGAGAGGGTCCAGTCAAGGACTTTGTTGCGGATACCTGTGTCATGAAGTCTAGCACAGAGGGTGTCATGGGAGATGGTGTTGAAAGCAGCCGACAGGTCCAGAAGGATGAGAACTGTGGTCTCACCTCTGTCAAGGATGATACGGATATCATCTGTGCCGGCAAGGAGAGCGGTCTTTGTGATGTGGTTGCTTCTGAATCCAGTTTGGGAGTGGTCCAGGGTGTTGTTTGTTTTGATGAACTTGGAGAGTTAGGCGTTGATGACCTTCTCAATGACTTTGTTTATGAAGGAGAGCAGGGAGATGGGTCTGTAGTTCTTGAGGTCTGTCAGGTTAAGAAAGAGAGTTTCTTCAGCAGTGGGTTGCCCTCTGCGTGTTTCCAGTCTTCAGGGAAGGTGACGGATTCGATGGAGCAGTTGATTGTGCGGCAGAGTTTGGGTGCAATGAAGGCACTGGCTCTGTTGTAGATGTGGTGGGGCAGGGATCCAAGGGGCTCTGGAGTGGATGCTCTTCATGATTTTGAACAACGTTCACAATGAACTCTTTTGCATCATCAGATATACTTTCTTGCAAGGAATAATTTTATCTTGCGTGATTTAAACACAACCAGAAAAATTAGAAATTAAACCACAATCAATTAGGCCTATTACTTTTGTTTGCAGAGTTTTTAGGAACCCACAGACCAATTATTTTAGCTGTACCCACTTCAGCCAAAGTGAGTATAATTTATTTTGCATAAACAGTGTTTCAAGTAAAAAAGAGACATAAATATTTCAATTGTGTATCTACACTATATACATTTCTACTATTTGATGTGACTTTGTGACCCAAGTGAAGTGACCATAACCAAAGAAGTGAAATAAACGTAGTGCTATACAAGAATGGTGACACTGGTTATTGGTAATTAGATAAGGGAGCCTTTTTTGGTATAGTATATTCAGTTTTCAAAACAAATTAGAATTCCCATGGGCTCTCCCTCTTTCAGTTGTCGACGATGTTTCGACCCTCTTGTGTTACGGGGTCTCTTCAGGACGGAATTCTGGGGACTGGAGGGTGGACATGGTATTCATGACAGTGTAGACATAGTACCATGGGAATTAAGACTGTGGGCTTGGAGGTAAGAGCATGAGTTGCTTACCCAGCAGCACTGTGAAAGTGCTCGAGGTGCAGGAATCTTCCTAGTATAAGTATTCACAGTAACACATGGTTACTGTAGGTCCTAACAATAAAGTAATAGTTTAATAGTGTACAATGATTACTGGTGGGTATCATCCACACCTACAAGTCTAGCGCAGATATTAGCACAAAGCTGCTACTCACCAATGCATGAAACGGTGACCGAATAAATCAATTATTCAGGATTGCCATCATGATTCTAAATATAACCAGGAGAGTCTAGAGTTATACTTAAAACAATGAAAAGACACGTATTTGGTCAAGAGAGCAAGGGGTCTGAAACCCTACTCACCATCGGCATCCCGGTGAGCAAGTGATTTAATTACTGCTTGGTGACCAGCATGATTCTGCAAGTGATAAATAGTACAATACTTCAATAAGTAACTAGAGCAATGTGGGAAGCATTAAATGGTGAGAGGAGCAATGCGGGATAGAGCTTACCTCCGGGGTAGTGATCTGCTCTCACAGGTACCAAGGAGAACAGACGCAGACGGCTGGCATGATAAATCCCGCTGCCGATACGCGTGCATGAAGCACCGTGGCCAGGCAGCGCATGCGCTGTCCTGACGACTGATCAGGTGATGGTAGACCACTGCAAGGAAGCGGCCATTACAGAATGGGTTTCATTGGGGTATTGTCAATGGAGAGCGTGAGTATCTAGGACATAATGTAACTACTAGATACAGGCAATAATTTGTACATCGAGAGTACCCTGAATCAGAATATAATTCACCTATAATTGCTACCAATTCCTGTGAATAAAAAATCGGCCTCAGCAGGGACTACAATTGTACTTATGAAATACAATATCAGCTAGAACCATGATTATTAATGTAGTTTCATAGCTAAGGAATGAGATCGTGTGTACCTCATTGAGTAATGTGCAGAATGTACTGTGTCCAAACAGAGCATGCACTGTCTTATCGCCCAGATTTGTGACTTAACACAGCTTAAAGGCAGGGGCCATTATCGAATGGAGAACATTTGGCATCTAGTTGCCATGGGGGAGCGAGAATATCTTGGTAATATTGTATCTACTCCACATAGGATTAAGGGTACCTAGAGAAGTATAACAGCTGGACATAAGAATATTAGTATAGATCCCTGAATATAGTTTCACAGATAACTATTCAAATTCATATGTGCCCCATTGGGCAATGTACATAGGTCCCATCAAAACAGTTGGAACAGTTAGTAATCCATTTTAGCAGTTGTAAAGGTCATCATATGATTAAGACAATCAATTAGCTGGCACAGGCATATTGACACATAAAACTACAGAGAAATGAATTTTTCTACCCATCTTTTATGCAGGGTATATTCTAATGGTTCCCTTAGTACAAACAAGTAAAGTTTGACACTGATAACAATGATAGCAACACATAATTACACAACGCAACAATGGTTAATTAGCATAGCAACACCACATTTTCATATGGGAGCTGGCATTGGTGCAAGAATGACAATGTATTAGATTTGTGGGGTAGGCTAATTGAGATCAATGTGTTCCAGCTACCATGTTAGGGCAGGGAGGAAAAAACAGACACTATATGAACCACTAGAATATGGTGAGTCAGTTTAAGGTAATGAATTTACGCCACTCTTCTAGACTGTTTAAACCCTTTCTGATTGAGTCACATTTCTCAATCCATTTGCACTCTAGTGATTGCAGAATAAATGAAATGTTGCACCCTCTGGACGGTGTTTTGGCCTTTTTAATGACCTGCCAGCGTATCTCATCCGCGGTGTGCGATTTGTCCTTGTAGTGTTGTGCCAAGGGAGCGTTTTCCACCAAACATCGTATCCTGCTACGGTGCTGGCAAATCCTAGTCTTGACTGGTTGAGTTGTTTGTCCTATGTAAATAAGATCACAAGGACACTAAATGCAGTAGATAACGTTAGTTGTGGCACAGTTTGTAAGATCATGCAAAATCCATTTCAGATTGCCATGGGTAAACGTTTTTGTGTCGAAGGTGTGTTGGCAAGCTATGCAACCTCCACACTTATAGTGGCCTTCTACAGATGGTAGTGACCACACTTCAGTAATGGTAGTTTTTGGTTTCAGCATGCTAGTATCAGAGTGTACCAGATGGTCTTTGATGTTCTTCCCTTTCCTGTAGGAGAACATTGGTACATCCTGACAAGTGCTGAGTGTGTTCAGTGTAGGCCAATGCCTTTTGATGGTCTTGACTACTTGTGTACTCAGCGGGCAAAAGGTAGTAACAAATACATTTCTGTTGGTCTGTCTTTTAGGTTTGCTCATCAATATTTCGTCACGTGGGCTATACCAAGCCCTCTTCATAGAGGTTTTTATTAGTTGCTTAGGATATCCTCGTTCTCGTAGTTTGTTGCTTAGGATGTTTGCCTCTTTAAAAAAATCTTCTTTTTCTGTGCAGTTTCTCCTAAGTCTTAGGAACTGCCCATATGGTAGCCAATCTTTCAAGGCTCTTGGGTGGAAGCTTTTATACTGCAGCAAAGTGTTCCGTTCAGTCGGTTTCCGATAGAGACTCACAATCAGTTGGTTATTTTGATTGTGTATGTATAGATCAAGAAATGGAACTTTCTCTTTGTCCGCATTGTAGGTGAAGGTCAGTGCTGACTGACAGTCATGGAGGTAGGAGATGAACAATTCCAATAGGGATTCTGTATCAACCCATTTTAAAAAAAATGTCATCTATGTAACACTTCAAGCATTTGATGTTATTATAGAAGGGGTTGGTCACAGTAGTGATGAATTTGTTCTCTAGATCACCCACAAACAGATTTGCCAGATTTGGGGAAAAAATTGCCCCCATGGATGTTCCTGAGCACTGCTGGTGGTATTCGTTGTTGAACTTGAAATAGTTCATAGATAAGGCAATCTCCAATAAATCTGTGATAAAGTCAGATGGAACAGGCACTGGTGCGGGTGTGAGTTCAAGACCTCCTTTATTACATCAATGCTCTCTTTCTGTGGGATGTTCGTGTACAACAATTCTATATCCAATGTCACGAGTATCTCTTTCAGGGGATCATACTCCATCCCTTTGATTAGGTTAATCATATATGTGCTGTCACGCACATAAGTGGGTAAGATAGGTAATTAGATAAGGGGAGCCTTTTTTGGGTATAGTATATTCAGTTTTCAAAAACAAATTAGAATTCGTAGGGGCTCTCTCTCTTTCAGTTGTCGACAACTTTTCGACCCTCTCGTGTTACGGGGTCTCTTCAGGACGAGAATTCTGGGGATTGGAGGGTAGACATGGTATTAATGACAGTGTAGACATAGTACGGTGGGAATTAAGACTGTGGGCTTGGAGGTAAGAGCATGAGTTGTTTACGCAGCAGCACTGTGAAAGTGCTTGAGGTGCAGGAATCTTCCTAGTTTAAGTATTCACAGTAACACACGGTTACTGTAGGTCCTAACAATAAAGTAATAGTTTAATAGTGTACAATGATTACTGGTGGGTATCATCCACACCTACAAGTCTAGCGCAGATATTAACACAAAGCTGCTACTCACCGATATATGAAACGATGAACGAATAAATCAATTATTCAGGATTGCCATCATGATTTTAAATATAACCAGGAGAGTCTAGAGTTAGACTTAAAACAATGAAAAAACACGTATTTGGTCAAGAGAGCAAGGGGTCTGAAACCCTACTCACCATCGGCATCGCGGTGCAATGTGGGAAGCATTAAATGGTGAGAGGAGCACTGCGGGATAGAGCTTACCTCCAGGGTAGTGATCTACTCTCACGGGTACCAAGGAGAACAGACGCGGACGGCTGGTGCGATAAATACCCTCTGTCGATACGCGTGTGTGAAGCAAAGCGGCCAGGCAGCGCATGCGCTTTCCTGACGACTGATTGGGTGATGCTAGACCGCTGCAAGGCAGCGGCCATTACAGAATGGGTTTCATTGGGGTATTGTCAATGGAGAGCGCGAGTATCTAGGACACAATGTAACTACTGGATACAGGCAATAATTTGTACCTCGAGAGTACCGTGAATCAGAATATAATTCACCTATAATTGCTACCAATTCCTGTGAATAAAAAATCGGCCTTAGCAGGGATTACAATTGTACTTATGAAATACAAGATCAGCTAGAACCATGATTATTAATGTAGTTTCATAGCTAAGGAATGAGATCGTGTGTACCTCATTGAGTAATGACAGTAAGTCAGCGCATGCTCTGTTTGGACGCGGTGCATTCTGCACATTACTCAATGAGTCATCTGGTTGTTACTCTATAAACCAGCACCCCCTGCATTCGTCAATCCCTGGGGCGTGCCTAAATTTCTTCCATGGGTCAAGGGTTTTAAGGTCCCGAGGAAATCAACTCCTGGAGGCGTTTCTGTGTAAAGGGATGTGCATTCTGGCTGAGTGCATTCTAGCTGTGGATTAGCTTTGATCAGAGAGACTGCCCTGGATTCAAGAACAGTCAATTTATCCAGGAGTGAGGTAAGTTCTAAAGAAATCAGCCCCTTAAGTTGATCCATCATGACCCCCACAAAATCATCTATCCACTCCAGTGTGATTGCAACTGGTCTTTCCCCTCCTTTTGATTGGGCGGTTCTACGTGTTTTAGCTTTGGATTTAACAGGCAATGTAGGCGTTGAATCAGCACTAATCACTGGGTGCTTGTTGGGTTTAGGCTTACGAATGAGTGGATACTGTTGTTTCTTCCCCGCTGTCGATGACAGCAATTAGGTGGGACCTAATTGGCATAATATCTTGATTACAGGCAGTAACAAATTGAGTAGCAGCTACAGTTTGTGCATGGGCCACTAAGGGGGGGGGGGTGGGGTTGGTGTTAGAAGTATTATACTTGCTGTACTTGATGGGGATTCTCCGCCAACCCCAAGAGAAAGTCTCCTCTACATGAGTTCTATTTATTTATTTATGTATTTATTTATTTGTTTTGTAATGCGCATGAATCATTCCAGAAGGGATATCTTGGTGCAGCAGGATCAAAAATGCAAGGCGACTAGCTATAACACCTATGGCTCTTTAGAGCATTTTATCAATAGTGGTTACTTTTGCAAGTGGCTGGGTAGCAGGTACCCCTGCAGTACATTTACGTTTCCCCATTATAATGAAGCTTCTTAAACCACTTAAACTTAAAAGGTATCAATAAAACTCACCCCTGCAGAACATGGATTTTTTCAGAGCAACAGCCAAGAGGCGTGGCCCAGCCCAGCCACGGACGGGCACAGATGGGCCGTGCCCAAGCACGACCCTCGCGCATCCCACACAGCAGGACGCCTCTGCTTGATTTAAGGCACTCCGGTGCCAGCAGCTGATGCAAATGAGGCAGCTTGGGGGATGTAGTTCCTGCCTCCACCAAAGACCAGCAGAGTCAGGAGAGAGTCGGAGAAGAGCAGCATAGAATGAGCCCCCACGCAGCGGGACGCCTCTGCATGATTTGAGCAAAAGACACACAGATGATGGTCGGAATGCAGAGCAAATCAAACATTCTCCCCCAGTCACTAGATCTGGGTTAAATCCATTGTTCTTTTGCTCACTATGCCACCCTAGTTTAAACCCAGCCATATGCAAATCAGTCTTGACCTTGTGCCTCATGGAAACAGTCCAGACCTAACTGCCAAGCCAGGTCCTCCCTGGACTGGAAAGAAGCATCCTAGGACCAGTTCCGGGGCATCACCCCTCTTCAGCCAGGCTAGCTTCAATCCAGTGGCACAGTGAGCCCGGGACCCCCGTCTGGGCATACCCGGCTGAATTAGGGCGAGAAAGCAAAAGACACACTGATGATGGATGGACTGCAGAGCTAATCAACCACTCTCCCCCAGTCAATAGATCTGGGTTAAATCCATAGTTCATTTGCTCACAATGCCACCCCAGTTTAAACCCAGGCATATGCAAATCAGTCTTGACCTTGTGCCTCATGGAAACAGTCCAGAACGAACTGCCAAGCCAGATCCTCCCTGGACCGGAAACATGCATCCTGGGGCTGGTTTCAGGGCATCACCCCTCATCAGCCAGGCTAGCTTGAATCCAGTGGCAAAGTGAGCCTGGGACCCACGTCTGGGCATACCCGGTGCACTTAGGGCAAGAAAGCAAAAGACACACAAATGATGGACGGAATGCAGAGCAAATCAAACATTCTCCCCAGTCAATAGCTCCGGGTTAAATCCATTGTTCTTTTGCTCACTATGTCACCCCAGTTTAGACCCAGCCATATGCAAATCAGTCTTGACCCTGTGCCTCATGGGAACAGTCCAGACCGAACTGCCAAGCCAGGTCCTCCCTGGACTAGAAAGAAGCACCCTAGGACCAGTTTCGGGGCATCACCCCTCTTCAGCCAGGCTAGCTTGAATCCAGTGGCACAGAGAGCCCGGGACCCCCGTCTGGGCATACCCGGCTGAATTAGGGCAAGAAAGCAAAAGACACACTGATGATGGATGGAATGCAGAGCTAATCAACCACTCTCCCCCAGTCAATAGATCTGGGTTAAATCCATTGTTCTTTTGCTCACTATGCCACCCCAGTTTAAACCCAGCCATATGCAAATCAGTCTTGACCCTGTGCCTCATGGGAACAGTCCAGCCCACACTACCAGGCCAGGTCCTCCCTGGACCGGTAACAAGCATCCTAGGACCGGTTTCGGGGCATCAGCCCTCATGCTCTCCATGTCACTGGAGTCAAGCTATCCTGGCTGATGAGGGGTGAAACCCCAAACCAGTCCTAGGATGCTTGTTTCCAGTCCAGGGAGGACCTGGCCTGGCAGTTTGTGCTGGACTGTTCCCATTGGGTGCAGAGTCAAGACTGATTTGCATATGGCTGAGTTCAACCTGGAATGGCATGGGGAGCAAAACATGATGAATTTAGGCCCAGATCTCTGTACTGGGGTGAATGTATGACATTGTTCTGCATTCTATTCATCAATTGTTCTTTTTGCATTTGTCACCCAAGTTGGACGGGTATGACCAGACGTGGGCCCTGTGCTCTCCATGCCACTTGAGTCAAGCTATCCTGGCTGATCAGGGGTGAAACCCTGAAACCGGTCCTAGGATGCTTGTTTCCAGTCCAGGGAGGACCTGGGCTGGCAGTTCGGGCTGGACTGTTCCCATTGGGTGCAGGTTCAAGACTGATTTGCATATGGCTGGGTTCAAACTGGAATGGCATGGGGAGCAAAAAATGATGGTTGTAGGCCCAGATCTCTGTACTGGGGTTAATATATGGCATTGTTCTGCATTCTGTCCATCAATTGATTTTTCTGCTTGATTTAAGGCACTCTGGCGCTTGCGGGCTGACACGGCTGCAAATGCGGCAGCTTGGGGGATGTAGTTCTTGCCCCCACCAAAGACCAGCAGAGTCAGGAGAGAGTCCGGGAAGAGCAGCCTATAATGAGGCACGTTTCATTTTCACAACACCTTTGTTAGAAATATATGTAATCAGTTATAAAAGTTATCTCAAAATCCCTATGTTTATTGACTCTACTATTCTCTATCTAAACAAGCACACTATTTCGGTGCTGGATGGTTGAACTTAACTAATTCTTGGTATTGTTTATCTGCACACATGCAAGGCAGGAACAGCCGGTGAAGGTAAGCACGGTGGGGTAGGATGTGGGGAGTCGACAAACGACGATAAGGGAAAATAACATTAAAAAAAAAAAGCACTTACCTTGCGCTGGATGCATCGCCGACTCGGTGACGCGTCAATCGCAAGGTAAGTAGTTTTCTTTTTTTTAATGTTATTTTCCTCCATCGTCGTCTTTTGACTCCCCGCCACCCTGCCCCCTCTCTGCACCGTGCTTACCTGCACTGGCCTCTCCTGGTGTAAGGTGCATATTTAAATGTAATTGTTGTTGTCAGTAGTTTTGTTCTTAAACAGAAAAATCTGCATTTTTGCTCTATCAAATTGATCTTTGGTCTTCGAAACAGCCTTAGTCAAGCTCTGTTACCGGTAGTGCTTATTTGTAAAAGAATGAGTGCTGGTGCCCAAAGCAGTGCTTAGAAGCCCGCGTCCAGCACTATTAAATGTCAGGGTGCAAAATACCAAGCCTGTGTAGTCTTCAATCCACTGCATGCCTCTTTAATCCACTGCCATACACCCCTTCTCCTTTAGTTCTCTCTTGCAGGATCCTGCTTTCATCATTTATGATGGTTTTTCTTTCTCTTCCTCCTTCTTTCCCCTTTTTGTGTTTTTCTCTCATGCTCTTGGGAAATGTTCAATCAGGGAAAATAAGCACTGGTCTCAAAGATGATTCCCTGTAGCCCACACTGGCAACTCCTGACTCAAGTTAAACCCTGCTGTTGTAAATGGGTGAATTCCTTTATCAAGTGTGCTCTGGCTAGACAAACAGACATCAGTTGTCTTGTGAAAGAACAGATAAACCCAATCGGATACGATATTGTACATGTAACAGCAGCTTCCTTACAAAGTTACAGTTCTCCTCTTCCACCATCAAGGGTATCTTTTGAAAGCAAGCACGGAAGACCAGAGCAGCTTCCCCAGTGAAGGAAGTGACCCGCTTGGGGCCACCCGGGTCACTATTGACCACCTTTCAGCCTTCCGTACCAAATGAAGAGTCGGTCAGACAGTGGAGAATATGACCCAATAACTATTTATTCATATACACTCAGAGTGGAGCCCCATCTGTACAGTCGCTGGGAGTGTTACAGAGGGAACTAAAGAACAGCAAGCATAGAGATACATTATGTACATTTCATGGCTGGGCAAAGACATGCCCACAATGGAATTTTCCAGGCAGATGCAGCTGGACAGTGAAATACAAAAAAAAGGTTTCAGTTCTCGTATCTTGCACAGTCCAAGGTCGTTTCACCCTCGGCCCGCCACCAGACAGATGGGAGAGGGCCTCTATCTAGTGAGAAAGCTATGCGGTGACATGAACAGTTTACTCCTTACTGAAGCAAAACTTAACATTTCAGAAACGAAACTTAACAAGGGGCATTTTCTCAGAAATGGACGAGATCAGTTTCAAACAGCCTAAAATGGCTCCTGCAAAACAAAATGGCATAGGGAATGCTAGCAAAAAAACAACATTGTGTGAGCATTTACAGGCCTAATCTAACAGACCCTCCTTTTAGCATGAACTAAAAACATTTTCTAATAAGCAAAAACAGAAAATAAAACCGATACATAGGCAATAGTACTATAACAATATCAGCATATCAGAAATTGATGAAGCATTAAAAACAAAATGCAAATAAGACGGAATTATGGGCATCCCTTACAATCATCGTTAGGGAAAGGTACAGCAAGCGGAGAGAAATCCTCAAATATTCCTTCATCAATATGCATTAAGTCATTGATATCGTTCTGCAACATCATGGTGGCATTTGTAACATGAGCTAATATTTTCTGTTTGGGCGTAAAAACAGAGGCACAATAAGAACAACAAAAGGAAGGCATTATATAAGGATGCAGCAAAACACCAACATTACTATAAGATAAATCAGTTGCTGAAAAATCCAACCCCAACTACCAAAAAGGGACCAACTCCAATTTCTACTTTCCATTCCCTTGACATTCTCATTGTTGTCCATAATGTGTTGTGTTATGATTTCTATCCCCATAACACACTGATCACCAATTAAAGTGCAAACACCACCAGACTTGGCCAATATAAATTCTACGGCATATCTAGTCTGTTCCGAATACACCTGCATACTTTCCAATTGGGTAGTAATATTTCTCAAAGCTGCCACTGTGGTATTGGATAAAATATGTATTTACATCCAAAATATTCTCTGGCTTTTTCTTCCCTGGCCATAGCCGTACCTCCCATGGTAAATATAGAAGACAGGACGTACCCAAATATGATACCATTGCTATAACTGTTCACTTCTAAATCTGTGACTCCTTCACAAAACTCTTTTGTTAATGTCCTTTTCACCCATCTCTTTTTCGGCGCGATATCTTTACATGGGACACCTAAAGGCAGCACCACCCCAAGAGCCACATCGTCAGTCCCATTATATATAAACGTTAGAATAAGTCCCATGAGACAAAAAATAAAACCCAGGATGTGCATATATCGGCCCCTCATAATTTACTGCTGAATACCTGGAATTCATCCCAAGTGTATTTGGATCGGATTTATGATCTAGGGAAAATGTTTGTTTGTACAATATTGTTCCTGAACAATTTACATACAAAGAAGTATCTGTAGAATTCACTATGGGGCAACAAGCAGCATAGTAACCAGTTTTTCGGGGTACTGTTATCTCTTTATAATGCCAACCCACAAGTGTTATATTCTGCTCTTCCATTTCAAAATTATCACAAATTGTGCTATCACACCCTGGGTAACCCTCCCCTGTGGTTTTCTATAATATAGACATGGCCTGGGATAGCCAAGACCAAACAAACCCTTCACTTCTACAAAATATGGTGGCCGAGTGTACGTGTAATTAACAAGTGACAAAGGATATGCTGTCCAGAGGCTAGCAACAGAACCAATGGGATAACAAGCAGTCCCATTTCCAAAAAATCTCTTATGCGCTGCCACAATCACATTATTCGTTGTAGCCCTCTTTTCTCTTCCCAAAGAAATGGGTCCACTCAGGTCCAGTGTGGGTGCATCATAGACATCCTCCAAAAACCATAACACCCCCCATACTGTTATCACCACCATTACCAGACCAATGACACATACAATATTACTTCGAATGGACTAAATTACATGACGTTGACTTGGAATTATTGGCTGCTCTTCCTCATCAACTGGTCTACCAAAAGGATGCATAATAAGATAAAACAAAGAGACGCAAAACAATAAACACATGAGTGTTCCTAGTGTCCGTTAGAGCCTCACTGGTACAGGCTCCTATCGTCCATCAATCAGTTGGCGCTCTTGAGCACCGGCGGTGCAGCTTGCTCTGTCCTAAGCTCGTACTGCTCTATCCCACGCCGACACAGGTGGTATACTCTCAGGGTATACCTTTCTCCCTAACTAATGTTCAGACAACAATAACAAAGCAAACGCAGAATCTTTCGAAACCTTTGTCGGTACTGTCACTCAATACAGTCCATCCCTAGTCTGTTTTCTCTCTCAGCTCAGTAGTCCTCGTTCGATGATGTAAATTATACCTGGCAGCCACAGGCACCGTAGGATCTAAAAACAGAGGCTCTCGGGTAGCTCGTATTTCAGGGGGAACGGTCTCTTTTAAAACATCATCATTCTCCTTATCTGTTCTGGTCCATATCAGCTGAGCCTCACTAAAAGGCACAAACCTATGCACCTGTTCACATTCGACATCCCCTTCTCCTTCCTTGATCCACTGGTCGTAAGGCAATGGCAAAGGTATCTACTTACAATGGGTGGCGTGCACCCAATTCTTCCGACCCGCAACTTTCACAGCCGTTTGAGTGACCAGTAGAACCTGCTCAGGACCTTTCCATTTGGGCTCCAAACATTATAACATAATTAACACAAAATCCCCAGGCTGGATGTCGTGGCCAGGTCCCTCAGGTTTCGGAGGTAGGGTGTTGTGAACCTGTTGGTAAATAGAACACAGACTTTCTGTTAACTGGCCAAGATAATCAAGCAACACAGGATATTCAATCTCTGAGGAACGTTTCGGCGGGGGACACCCCAGACATTCGTTGGGTGCCCAAAAACCACCTCGAACGAGGACAAATCAGTTCTAGAGTGGGCTGTGGTTCTGGTTGACAAAAGAGCTAATGGAAGAGCATCCGGCCATTGCAACCCTGTCGTCTCTTGAATGTTTGCCAATTTTAATCTGAGCGTACCATTGTATTTCTCAACAAGGCCCGCTGACTGCGGGTGGTTGGCAGCATGAAATTTCTGCTTAATGTGCAAACCTTCACAAATTAATTTAATCACTTTCCCATTAAAATTAGACCTGTTGTCACTCCAGATAATTCAGGGCATTCCGAATCAAGGAAAATACTCTTTAAGGAGTACTTTCGCAGTTGTACTGGCCGTATTGTCTTTAGTGGGGTAAGCCTCAACCCATTTACTGAACGTACATATAACCACCAAAACATACTTGAGATTATTGCATCGCTCCAATTCAATAAAATCCATTTGGAGGACCTCAAACGGAAAAGTAGGCGGTGCAAAATTACCAGGTGGTGTAGGGGTACCCTTCCCCGGATTATGCTTCATGCAAATCATACAATGTTTCACCAGATGTGCAGCTGTTTTAGAAATGTTATCATTGTGCCAAACTGGAGCTAACAATTTACAAATGCTTTTTGCACTAATATGAGCTGGACCATGCACGATAGTGACCACAGGAAGTACATATGCATCAGGTAACATCCATTTCTGTTCCCCAGATTTATCAATCCAACATCCTTCCTCATCTAACTATGCTGTACTTTCCTGCCATTGCCCTAATTCCTCTATTGTGGCTTCACTCTGTATCTCCTTTACACTTTCAACTGTATTTTCAAACATAGTAATCTCGGGAACCAATCTAGCTGGACCTGCAACAAACATTCTCTTCATTTTACTTCGGGCGGTGTCCTTAGCTACCTGATCTGCAAATGCATTCCCTCTACCCACATCATCAGTGACCTTTTTGTGGGCACTACACTTGATTATTGCCAATTTCTTAGGAAGCGTTAGTGCGGATAACAATCACAATATAAGGTGTCCATGCTGTATTCTAGTGCCATGAGAAGTAAGGTACTCTCTCTCTGCCCACAATCGACCGAAATTATGGGCAACCCCAAATGCATATAGGCTATCTGTATAGACATTGACCACCAACCATTCACTCAATTCACAAGCTCGGATAAGGGCAACAAGTTCAACGGCTTGAGCCGACTGATAGGGGACCCGTGATGTCTCTACCACTGTATGCAAAGTAGTGATAGCATAAGCTGCAGTGGTGGTGCCATCTGGTAATTTGAAACAAGAGCCATCGACATATAGTTCTTTATGGGGGTCAGATAAGGGAACATCAGTCAAGTCTACCCGTCTTTTTGTCTCTTCCTCTGTTCGGAAAATGCAGTCATGTTTGTCAATTGCATCATTCTCAGAAGGGAGGGGCAGGAACGTGGCTGGGTTCAGAGTGGAACATCTCTTGATTGTGATATGATTAGCAAACAATGTCAATTCATAACCAGTAAGACGTGCACTAGTGAGGTGCTGTGTCTTTGTCTTATTCAAAAGTGTATCCACAGCATGGGGTCCATAACTGTGAGGTCAATATCGAGTACGAGCCCAGCCGATTGTCTAATTGAAGTGGCCACAGCCACAACCGCTCTCAGACAGCTCAGAAGGGCCCTAGCAACAGGGTGAAGAACAGCAAAAAAATAAGCTCAAGATCTCTGTCTATCCCCAAATTTCTGGGTCAAGATGGAAAGGGCACAGCCAGCCATCTCATGAACATAGAGCACAAACGGTTTCCTATAGTTAGGTGTGCCAAACACTGGAGCCGAACAAAGCGCAGTTTGTAATTGTTCAAAGGATTGCTGACATTCTGGCGTCCAAGGCAAAGGCTCATGCACTGCTTTCGTTGTTAATGCAAGCAAAAGTTTGATTAGTAAAGAATAGTTTGGGATCCACTGACGACAGTAGGAAGTAATGCCTAAAAAGGCAAGTACATATTTTTGAGTTTGTGGAATGGGCATTTTAACAATAGTACTAATGCGCTCAGGGGTCAACCTCTTACCCTCCTTCAACAGTAGGTGACCTAAATAGGTAACCTCCTGTCGACAATGCTGAAACTTCGAAAGAGATACCTTATGTCCATGATGTGCCAAATGCAACAGCAGTTTCACTGTACTAGCCTTACAACCTTGTTCCATATCGGAAGCAATCAACAGATCATCAACATATTGCACCAATACATTACCTGGGGAAAGCGAGAGTGAATCCAACTGACTTTTTAATGCCTGACTATGGATACTAGGACTCTCAGTATAGCCTTGAGGAGCGCAACAGAATCGAAAACTCCTGCCGGCCAGTGTAAATCCAAACATATATCTACTATCCGGATGTATAGGAATACTAAAAAATGCATTTTTTAAATCAGTAATAGAGAAGAACATAATGGTGGATGGAATCATTGTTAAAAGTGTGGTGATATCAGGAACCACCGGAAATTGCGGAACCACTATTTTATTAACCTCTCGCAAATCAATCACAAAACGATAAACGTCATCAGCGGCATCAGAAGAACCCGAGGGTGCCCTTTTAAG
The DNA here is from genome assembly GCA_963921515.1 of Calotriton arnoldi. Classification (NCBI taxonomy): domain Eukaryota; kingdom Metazoa; phylum Chordata; class Amphibia; order Caudata; family Salamandridae; genus Calotriton; species Calotriton arnoldi. The sequence goes on from CAWUFW010006158.1 coordinate 954,827, forward strand.
GATCGGAAGAATAGGACTATTGCAGATAGTAGCAGACGTTTCTCCAACCACTCCCTTGCGTATTAAAGCCTGAATAATCTGGAGAAGGGCTCGTTCTCCTGCCTGCGGTATTTTATACTGGGAAATGCGAGGCAAAATAGCATTATCAATAACTTGTATAGAAACTGGTGGTATATGCAATAGAACCACATCAGTATCACCTGTGGCCCATAACGTGGGTGGTACCTGATCAAACTTGGCTGGAAGGGGCGCATCCTGAGACAAACACTGTCTAGTACTCACACCCGGACCCATGGTAATATAAACACCATCAGGAGAACAATAAATGGTAGCATGCAATTTTTTCAGCAAATCCAAACGCATCAAATTTTCACCACAGTTTGAAGTTAACAGAAATGGAGATTCCACAGTAAAAAGGACCAACAGTAAGTGCAAGAGGTCATGAAATGGGGCTTACAACCGGTACTCCTGAAAAACCCACTAAAACATTATCATGGCCAGACAGGGCCACCCTGGGGACCAGATGTTGGGAAACAGAACTTTTCGTTGCACCTGTGTCCACCAAAAATTCCTAAGTCAAACCCTGCAAATGTGTTTTGACATAAGCACCACCCTGATCCACAGGTATCTGAACTGGTCCCTCACCCTGTCTCTGGCTGTCCTAGCTGTTGGACATACCTCTCACATCATCAAAATCATAATCATCATTGTAGTACTGTCCCTCTCTTGGGTTGTCAAAATAATTGTTATCAGAACGGCCTATAGGAGCCGCAGTATTCTGGGGTCTATCTGTCCCACGGCCCCTACCACCAGAACCTCGTCCTCTAGGGGCCGAAACCTTCTGCAAAAGTACAGGACACTGGCTACGCCAATGTCCTTCCTCCTTACAAAACGCACACTGATTCTGTCCCAAAGGTGTCGTCGAAGGCTGCCTAGTACGTGGGAGTTGTTGTAAAGGACCTCCCCATCCTCTAGTGTTACCCCGATATGCCTGCTGCAACACCACCTTCGTCTTTAAATCCTTATGCTTTTTGTCATTTTTATCTTTTTCCTCCTTATCTCGGTGCTCATAATATCAGGCCATATTCAAAATAACAGAGGGAGAAGATGTAGACCAGGTGCTTTCAGACGCCTGCAAACTGGACATTATTTCAGGAAGGAGGTTAGTGACAAACCTATCAACAAACAAACGGGCTCCCCTTTCTGTGGACATATCCTGCCCATTGTAATCCAAAAACGTATCCTCAAATCTAGTAAAGAAATCGGAGATACTCTCATTCTTCTTCTGTCGACAGGCAGTCAATCTGTCCCAACTGACCTTCTTAGGTGGAATAAGTGTATGCATAGATGCAATAGTAAAACCTGGCAAGGCAAGTATCTCAGCACGTGGTTTATCTCCTGGCTTCCAATCTCGATCCCATCCCCTAATTACATCCCATGTTCGGCCCAACTCTGCGACATGATCTTGAGTATGTACCTGCCGCCAAATATCAACCGGAACAAGTAGACCAAAGAACATCTCTATGTCAGCAAGAGCCATTACAGTAGAAGAGGCAGCCTCTGTCAATTCTTTATAATAAGCTGTAGGGTTTTTTCTAGGATCGGACAAAGTAGTCTTAAGGGCTAAAACCTCACTCCTTTTCCATGGAGTATAAACCCATTGCTCCTGGAAGCGGGCAGCCATGGCCGGCCTAGTGATTGCTCCATGCTGATCCGTCAATGCAAGTACTTCTGGATGGTAAATGGGGTGAACTTCATGCATAGGAAACTGAGTTATCTGAGTAGGACTCTTTTCATATAGTCTGCCTCTATAAGAGAGTATAGTGGAAATATTGCCAAACACTTGTTCTGGCGCTAAGTCAGTAACATAAACGCGATCTCTGATGTCAAATAATATTTGGGGAGCCTCCGTTTCAATATGTGTGTGCCAAAGATCAATCAATGTAGCAGACATATGCTTGAGGACGTGTTGCTGTATAAAAGGTTCAAAATCACGTACAACCTGCCAAATATCCTCAAGACTATAAACTGCATTACGAGCCCATCGCATTGCCTGACTTGCTATTACCCTCTTTTCATCCTCCCCCACTTCAGATCGCACCAACGGACCTGTCCGTTTCCTGAAACTTGTCAAATTCCTGTCTTCAAAACCACATACAGGCGTGTCAGTACCCAAAGACAATGGAGGATAAATAACCGAAACGGGAATAGTAGGTAAGACCGTAGTCAAAGATTGCACTGGAGAAGAAGGAATAGAGGGCACAGAGACCGGAACAGTAGATGTAACAGACATCACTGTTGTCGAAGACACTGAGGGAAAAGAAAGAGTAGGTGGCACAGTAACCGGAGCAGTGGGTATCACAGCCGTAGAAACGGGAGCACCTTGAGCAGGGAGCTGTGGCTGGGGAGGAAGCACAGGATATATCCTTTGCGGGGCATAAGGGGGCGGGGGTCGGGTATCTAACAGAGCTTCCACAAAAGTGTCCTCTTCCTCCTTGGCCACGTAAGACTTATCAATATGCAACCGAAATCTCCTATCTTCACATTCAATTCCTGTCTCCTGTTTCTCTTTATCATACGCTACAGCTTTCTGTGTAAGTGTTTGCATCCTTCCTTTCCGTACATCCCTCTCCATTTTTAACCGCCTTTGCTTGGCCTATTTCTGCCAAGTCCGAAGAGAGTCAAACATAGACTGTCTACTACGTCTCTTAAGCAATTGCTCCTGAAGAAATCCAATTTTCTGTTTGTCAAAAGAGCCTGTCAAAGGCCACTGCAACTCGGCATTGTCCCTCATATATTTGTGCCATAATGTACTAAACATAATAGGGCCAAGGCCATGTTTCACATGCATATCAAAGTTAGGGCTACCTTCAGGAGGCGCAGGCTGAGATTCTTCCAACCGGGCATCTGTAGAGCAACAACGATAACACAAACTCCAAATTTTGCTAAAACCAGGCATTGCAAAAGGAAAAATTGGATCGTTATTTTACCTGGCAAAGTATTTGCAAACACTTTTCATGAAAACAGCCCTTAGACTGAAACAAACTCAAACCACAATGATACCATATCCACATAGAACCGAAACAGACTCACCTTATATCAGAAGGACAAACAAACTAGTTCTCCACTGTCGACTCTTCAGACCAAACAGTCAGATCAAGGGTTTCGCCGTTCATGACTCCAGTCGGGATGACCGCTGGGCGAGGCACCCTCCGGTGGGACAAAGGCAGCAGCTGCGGGAAACAGAGCTCTTCGTGCAGAGATCCCTGAGCCATCCGTCCGACCTGATGATGTCCTCGTCCTCCCCTCCGTCCGCGGAAAGGGATGGGTCAACAACCCGAAGGAGTCCCTGTTCGGGCGCTAATTGAAGGAAGTGACCCGCTTGGGGCCACCCGGGTCACTAATGACCACCTTTCAGCCTTCCGTACCAAATGAAGAGTCAGTCAGACAGTGGAGAATATGAACCAATAACTATTTATTCATATAGACTCAGAGTGGAGCCCCATCTCTACAGTCGCTGGGAGTGTTACAGAGGGAACTAAAGAACAGCAAGCATAGAGATACATTATGTACATTTCATCGCTGGGCAAAGACACGCCCACAATGGAATTTTCCAGGCAGATGGAGCTGGACAGTGAAATACAAAAAAAAGCTTTCAGTTCTCGTGTCTTGCACAGTCCAAGGTTGTTTCACCCTGGGCCCGCCACCAGACAGGTGGGAAAGGGCCTCTTTCTAGTGAGAAAGCTATGCGCTGATATGAACAGTTTACTCCTTACTGAAGCAAAACCAAACATTTCAGAAACAAAACTTAGCAAGGGGCATTTCTCAGAAATGTACAAGATCAGTTTCGAACAGCCTAAAATGGCGCCTGCAAAGAAAATGGCGTAGCGAATGCTAACTAAAAAACGACATTGCGTGAGCATTTACGGGCCTACTATAAAACCCAGATACAACTAACACGCTGCACTGAGCCTGAAATGAATGAGGGCCTATCCTGATACTAAGTAATAAGTGTCTGTTTTGTATTCTCCCCTTTGTTTTCTACAGTCCTTGGTGTTCGTGTAATGGAGGATTTTATAATATGAAGTAAGGTCCATTTGCAGCTATGATTCTTACAGTGACAGCAATCCAACACAGATACCGATCCCTGATAGATAGAGGGTGGCAGGCAGGAGTGACAGACCTGGCTTACTCATTACATTCACCTGTTACTCAATGGGAGCAATAGGTAACATAGTTTAATATAATTTGAGTGGAAGAATTAATATTTTTAACTATCATTCGTATATATATTCTGTGAGGAACTCTGTGCTGCCACTGTTGCCTCAAACAGTAAAAACCTCTTGGCTGGTCAAACTTACATGGTGGGTTCTGATGTTTTGATGCTACACCAGGAGTTTAAGGAGAATACATAGGCTAATCACCAGTCATTAGAGGTGGATCAAACATCAGGATTTATCTCACTAAATTTGTGTGATTGCCTTCTAGAGGGCATACAGTTGACTACGTAGTAGGGAAGTGCTGCCATTCACCACCAATTGTTGACTAATTCTAAGACATCATTCTACTATTCCATCAGTTGCATGACATTACTGGATAGTGCACAGGTGCTAGTCAGGCTGCCAAGCCTCACTATTGTTCTTTACGCCTGACATACCTTTGATATTTAATAGACATGTCTCTGATTAACACTACTCTGTGTCCTCCCCCACCCTTCTGTATTCATACACCTATGTCCCCTTTTTTGTACTTTTAACCAAGATTTCCTGTCGCCTTCATGCTTCATTTTCAGAATGTTTTCGCCTTATCAACTGGGCAACAGTAATTGCCCTATTGTCTATGTGCATATTATTCATGTAAATAATTAGATTGTTCATTACTGATATAGCTATATTTGTTCCCCTAATCCATCAAGATCGTCAAGTATGTGTGTATTCCTTGTTTCCTTCACACTCCTTATTATCCTTTCCCCTCCCCAGATTGACACTGCCCCTCCATGCTCCATTCCCTTCTTCCGGCCACCCCCGACGTGACCACACATGTGGCCATTGACCGTCTCTCCACCTGCACGCATTTTTTGCCCCCATATCCAATTGTTCTCTACTTCCTTCTCTATCTGTCCTCCATATCTCCCTCTCCATACATTTTTCAGGCCTTCTCTGTCTCCAGACTACTCTATCCCTTTAATTTTTCCTCCCGCCTACGTACACGCCTCCTACCGTTACGTCACCCGCTGCTTGGAGGCTATTTCCTGGTTTCCTCCAAGCAGGCTCCACAGAATCGGACTCAAGCTGATCGTGGACGCCAGCCCTGAAAGGATCCGGCCTGGACGTCTGAATCGCTGCCACCCGCGACAACTTAACCCTATGGAAAGTGCTTGCACGTACCGCTATCCCTAGTCACCTTTTTCCAATGCGATCCACTCCTGACGCTTGCCTCTCTCTTCCCCTTTTACCTAGCCCCCGGACGCCTCCATTTTATCGCCGGCACCTGATTGCAGTGGACTGCTGTAACTATGCCTTTTTCCAGGTGAGCGCCTTTTCATTCGCTGCGCTCACTACTGGGCACCATTCTATGTCCACTCACGGCTCCTTCAATTAATTCCCACAGCCCCCGGATGCCCCATTGCACTGCGTACCCCCGGCTGCCTCCTCCCACTCCCTCACACACAGGACACCCGTGTGTTACCACCCATCAGCCCTAGCCCCAAGATGCCAATCATCCGATTTAACGGGTGAGTTCTCACCTCAATTATCACCCAGTTCTGGCCCTGCCTGGCAGTGGCCAGTTTATTAATTATTCCTTACCCTCTCTCCTAGCACCTTCTAATTTTACTCCGGCTGGTAGTACAATTGCAACGTTTAGGCTCTGACCCGTGACCAGTGATTCATTTTTCCTGGACCTCCACCTTTTCAGGTATTTTTGATTAGTCTTAAATATACCACTTTGGTAGACTGTTCATTCTCTTTCCACACTCCTCTCCTTACTCTCTCCTTGTTACTTCCCTTTGTATAACACCTACACAACGCTAACCTGGTCCTGAAGATGACCCTGAGTTTCCAAGGGTCGAAACGCCATTGACCTTCCAGCACAACTTTTGGCGCTATCTTCTGGTTCACAAATTGTCCAAACTTTTGTAAAACTTTTGTAAATTATTTATTGTGATCCTAGAAGTACCTTGTAAATATTTTCACAATTGTTCACTCCGCGCCGTTCATCGCTGTGTCACTTATCACTTGCGCCGTCCACCTTGTGTGTCATGAGCACTTATGTGCATAAAGTGTTTTCAGGTTATACTTACATTCAGTGTATACAGTGCTGATACAACTGTTCTCCAACACTTTCTTGAAATACATAGTGCCTCTGGCACTTTCTTTAACCTTGGCGTCTCCCTTGTCTGTCCTTTTTGAAACTATATGTGCATGCTTACTAAATAGCCTAAGTGAATATCACCTGTTGAGACATTGTTCTTGTTACAAGCATTCATCACCCAGATCTTAACTGGGTATACGGGTACACTCCTGTCGTTTGGTGTCTCAAGCCTCACCTACGAGCAGCAGGGTTACATAGCAGCACAAATATATACCGGAGACTCCCAACCTCACGTCGCAAAGGGCTGCTCCATATCTGATGTATACATTGGTCAGTGAAGGCCATAGTTCTGAGCCCCTTTGCGTCACTCTTGCACCATGCAATGTGATGCAGGAGCGACGCAACCTAAAAATGAGACTTATGAAGCCACGCAAGGCCACCTTGTGTGGCCCTGAGTGGCTTGATAAATCTAGAGCAATACAACACAGCACACATCATTGCGTTGCATTACTCTGCCGTAGGGAGCTGTTTCCATGGGTGTTGCGTGGGTGTTCCCACACAACATTCATGGATTTTTATGCATTCCTAGATTTACCAGAAGTGGTAGACCTGGGAATGCGCCAAAAATCTACACCTCCCCAGGTGCATTCTGCAACACACATAGAAAGAGAAAAAAACTCAGGGGATTGTTTTGTGAAGGAAGGTGCCCCTTCTTGCACTGAAACAATCCTCCTTACAATGCAGGCACCCTTTGCACCATGGTGCAAGAGTGCCTGCGTTGGCGTTAGGCAGCCAAAAGGGTACCAGTGCAGGGCAAAAGGTAGGAATGCGCTGTATTGACTTAAATGCGGCACATGCCTGCTCTTTCCCTGTCATGCAGTGCAGCGCAGGAAGGTGACTTGCTGTGCTGCACTGAGTGAGTTGGCCAAAAATATGGCCCTGAGTGTTTAATTATGTGCTGATAGGCAAATCTCCCAATCGTTTTTTTGTAGTAGTACCATCTATGTTACTTTAATACATATAGTAACAGTGTATCTTTTTATAAAAAAAATATATCTAGTAATGTTATAGAATAAAATTCATTCTTATGATCTTAACTAAACATTGAACATATGTTAAACTAAATATATGTCAGGCGGTGATTAACAATGATCGAAAAATGACTATATATTAACTAAAGAAAGTGTTAACAAATCTTGTGCATCCTGTTTTGCATCAGTATTCAAAATGGAAAAATGGAGTCACTCAAGCTGTCCCTGCTATGTTCAATGTGTTAGGAAGATAACTGGTTTACCTATACAGAAGAGAAACATTTTATCTTGGGTTTATTTCGAGGAAAACAACTTGACAGTTTTTCTCGAGGTTCCCAGTCAAATACCCATATCATACATTTGCTATTTCCTATTAGAGTTGATATTTATACAAGCGAGTGATGCATCATATATATTTCCAAAATGTAGCCAATTTTAAAAACGATAGCCTTCATTTTACTGTAAAGGAAGTGAAATACACTCTTTGACATTTACAGTGCATTTCCAAGAGATGCATGAAAAACAAACATTCTAAATTGAGACCTTTAGAATGAGAAGTGAAGGTCTGGCTGGGCCACTGAATGTGTAAATGGAATTGGCAATAATGCAAAGAAATAGAACCGACATCAATGTGTCCATTTCTGTGCTTTGCTTTTTGCATAATGTTTATGAAAGCGAGGATAAAAAAACACAGTAATTTTCCAGCACTAGTCATATTTTACAACTCTGCATTTCACATTTTCATCAAGCTTATATGGATGGCATACGTAGGCAACTGCTGAAAGGTGCATTTTTTCTTTCACCAACATCACATCGCCTCTGTTAAAATAAAATCAGCCCATCTATGTACATCTAATGATGCCGAACAACCAGCTTCCTCCCTAGCTCACTTTTTCTGTTGCATCAGGGGAGCGCTGGCATACCGCTTCACCATTTCAGGCACATTGTCATTTATTACAATTAAAATATATTTCTCAATTAAATCAATCAAAGCCATTCTTAACACATATTTATGTGACCCAACGTGGGAGCAGTGTCTGCAGGAACAAATACAGCGTACCAATGTTTTCGGAATATAATATAACCATATAAACATTATTTCCTAATATGAACCTTACGATTCTTTTTTATTTTTCAACATTCAGTTGACAGAAGCAATTTGTGAAAATAGAGGCAATGGGGCCGATTCCGATTTCGGCCGGAAGGGCACCGAACGATGGTCGGAGCCCTTCCGACCGAATCGGAACGTGCCGCTCGGATTCCTTTCCGACCGAGCCATTCCGATGGGCTCGGTCGGAAAAGAATCCGACTCGGATTTCCGGATGGCTCACGACGGGTTCGGAGAGCCCGTCAGCCATCCGGAAATCCCTCTGTACTCCCCGGGCTGCCTCTTTGCGACCGAGGGAGTACGATGGCAGTTTTTCACTGCCTTTTCGTGCCGGTCTATCCGGCACGAAAAGGCAGTCGGTCACTGTCTTTGGGGGCCCCCAGTGGGACCCCATGGGTGCAAGGTCGCCGAATGGCGGCCTGGAGGCACCTATGGTGCCCCTCTGTTGAACCCTGCACCCGGTGGCAGGCACCTTGGGGTGCCGGCCACAGGAGTGCAGGGTTGAACTGCACCCCTGCTTACTCCAATGCCAGCATGCATTCCGTCCGGAATGCATGCTCCCATTGTGGGAGATACGAGTGCGACCGAACAGGGTTCGGTCGCATCGTACTGCCTGGGCCGTAACCGACGACAGCAGGTCGGTCGGTTACGGCTCCGGACCGATGTCGGACAGACCTGAGTCCGTCCGACATCGGAATCGGCCCCAATGTGTCTACTGGTGTATAGAACTGGCTGTCTATCCGACTAACCAAACCATCAGATTTTCTAAGCCAATAACATGTCATTTAGAGCAACTGTACTAATAAACACACATTCCCAAATTTATCACTACAGGACAAAGGGGAAACTCAAGTTTATCATCATAGTACAGTATAATTGACAACAGAAAATCCATTACTTCCTCACAGATTTTATGTAAGAATTACTTTACACAGGGAACAACTCTCCTAATAGACATGGCGTCTCTTCAATTTGTGTTTATCATACAGGACACATTTAAACCCTTGAATTTGAATCCTGGTTTTTGATTAAATACTGTTTGATAAAACAAGTACACATAAGTAAATGCCACCGCATAAACCGTAAATGCAGATGTGCATCATATAAAATGCTATTTATTACCATTGTAGAGGGAGGGGAAGGGCATCATGACTCCCATGAGGCTTCACATCTCATGAGCCATGGCCCTTCCTACTCTCAACGATGGTAATAAATATCATATCACACTCTGCAGACCTGCATATGTAAGTATTGGTCTTCCATGTGCCAGTTTAGATTGTTTTTATTGTTTTTACAAAATACACACTGGTTTCCCCTGATGGTGCCTACTTCTCTAAACAGTAAACATACTTTTTGCATTAGACTCGGATTACATAAATCTCGTATGATTGCATTTCAGGTGTTCTCGATAAAGCATGGACATGATATTACAAGAGTGCTGCACAATTTCTATACATTGATTCACTTTTAAACTCAATGGTTAGTTTATGCTTGCTTTTTAATTTCCCTGAGTTAAACTATGCAAGGATAAAAAACTACAGCATTTCGAGTCAGCTGTAACATCCAATTATTTATTCGTTGTCCATAGGTGTTTCACCATTTCTTTTACTTTTGGGCTCCATTTGAAGTGCTCTTAAGTAAAAAGACACATTGAGTAGCACATTTAGGGTCATATTTATAAGGATACAGCTGCCGATCGCCAAATCATAACGACATGTTTGCGACGTATTTACAATATGTTGCTATGTGGCATTAGGGTCAGCTATCGGCCGGGAAAAATTACGCTAACGCTAGTGTCAAGGCGTAAACAAAATACACGTTAGCGTCAGTGCCGGCTGGCCAGTTAGCAGCAAGAAAGTTTGCGCTAGTCAACCCAACATCAATTTTGAGCTTTTAGTGGCAAAAAAGCTTATAAATACGCCGCTAACGAAAAAAACAAACCTGAATGCAGCAGAATGGAGCAGCCAGGACCAAGTTAAGCACAGGACAACAAAACCCCCAACCTCCCAACAGCCAGGATAACCAGTCAGAGTCCATGGGGAAGAGGAAGAGGAAATGCAGATTCAGTCAGGAGGAGAATGAGATCAGGGCCGGACTGGGAACAGAAACCGGCCCTGGCAAACTGCTCAGCCGGCCCTCCCTGGGGTGAGGGGAAGTGCAGCCGAGCAGTTTGCGAGGGCCGGTTTCAGCCGATTTTGTTACCGGGGGCCGATATTGCCGACCCCCGGTAACAAAAACGGCCCCCCAGGGGCCCAAAACCGGCCCTCACCCTAGCGGCCTACCGGGGAAACGCCCGGTGCCCGCTATGGCCAGTCCGGCCCTGAATGAGATCCTGATTGCGGAGGTGATGGAGCATCAACACCAGCTCTTTGTCAGCTCCAAGGTGTCATTTGGGACCAACAATGCTATATGGGAGTCCATAGTCAACAAGGTTAACTCTGTCGCAGAAGTCAAGAGGACAGAGACAGACTGCAAAAAGTGCTGGCATGATGCCAAGTGCAAGACTAAGCAGAAACTGGCCAGCAATCAACAGGCAGCACTGCAGACCAGAGGTGGGAGTCCAGTGCCCCAGGAGGAGCTCGATGTCTTGGAGGAACAGGCATCCTCAGCCATCTGTGAGGAGTCTGTGGTTGGAGTAGAGGGACTGGACAGTGCTGACTATGACCAACTACATCAACAACAGGGTAAGTAACAACATGGGGCAAATATGTCATGTTGTCCAGTCCAGGCACCTATGCCTCAGCGCTATCCCACACTGTGTGCAGGTCAAACGGTAGCCACATAGGTACTCTGGGGTTTATTCACACTCCCTTTGCGCTGCTGGTATGTCACTTTTACCCTTACTAAAAGTGACATACCGGTGGTGCAAGGGCCTTGTAACTGAGCCCTTCATGTGTATAAACAATGACAAGTGAACAGTCATGTGTCTCCTATCTAAATGTCTGCATCAGGCAGTGTTGCAAGTCTCACTGTCACATTGTATTAGCAGTCATGTGCATTGTTGTCAAGATATGGCGCTTTCCTGTACTAACTATAGGGGATATATACCATAATCTAGCAGAGCGCATTGATACCCCAAAATTGGTGTAACTGCAACATATGATGGACGGAATGCTGAATGATTCAAACAATCTCCCCCAGTCAAGAGATCTGGGTTAAATCCATCGTTCTTTTGCTCACTACGCCACCCCAGTTTGGACCCAGCCATATGCAAATCAGTCTTGACCCTGTGCCTCATGGGAACAGTCCAGATCGAACTGCCAAGCCAGGTCCTCCCTGGACCGGAAACAAGCATCCTGGGACCGGTTTCGGGGTATGTCACCCTTCATCAGCCAGGCTAGCTTGAATCCAGTGGCACAGTGAGCAAGGGACCCACGTCTGGGCATACCCGTCCCACTTAGGGCGAAAAGTGTAACTGCAACAAATGATGGACGGAATGCTGAATGATTCAAACATTTTCCCCCAGTCAAGAGATCTGGGTTAAATCCATCGTTCTTTTGCCCACTACGCCACCCCAGTTTGGTAGCATGGTTCTCCAACAGAATAGAATTTCAGGGATGTGCTGTAGGCTCCAAAAAATTGCATTGCAAATAAGAAAAAGTGCATTTATCCACCAGAATGTCGCTGAAAGTAATGTTCTGTTGCCAATATGAAATAGTATGTATGGCCTTGGATATTGTGGTGAATGACACCTATGTATATATGTAGAACATGGGCCCTAGGTAATGTCAAACGTGGCTGATTGCAAATGCATACAGATTGGTTTGCGTTAACATGCATTCTTGCACAAATACATGGAAGGACCCAATACACTGGAGTATGTCTCATCCATGTGCACACCCCTGTGCTGCTGTAAAAAGGTATGCTGTGCACCAATGCAGCTATCCTTGAACCCTGCTTCAAAGTTGTTCATCTTACAGCCTTCCTGTTGTCTTCATTGCCACTGCAGGGAAAAACAGCACGGATGGCACGCTCATTCTTAGTATGGGGCAGTCATGTGTATGTGGAAATATGCTGGGTTGCATAGAAAAAGTGCTTGCCGCACCATGTCTAGACAAAATCCTGTCTAAAGCACCCTCCTTTGTGAAATCTCACCATCACCATAAAAAACCCCATCATCTTTGGTGCTGCATGACACATGTCTCCTCGTAACAGCTTGCAAAATCAGTCTGTTGTGGATAGCTACAAATGATGCAAGTGTAGTAGGTACAGGATAAGCCACTCCTCATCATTATGGTCACATAACTATGTATCAGTAAGTTGTTGTCTGGACCTTTGTCTTCAGCGCACAGAGGGATCAATGCACACATACACGTGTGCGGAAGAAATACATAAGATGTCTCAACCTGCAGAACACCTACTCTGCACATGATGAAATATAAAGGATGTCAGTGATTTCCATTAGACGACTAGAATAGGTTGTAGCCAATAGGGTGGCATATTTACTACAGAATGGCAAAGTGTGGCGTTAAGCAAACATTGCTAATGCCATGCTTTGCCATTCTGAAAAGGCAGGGATGGGCCATATTTCCAAAGATATGGCGCACCCTTGCGTTTTCCCTAGCACTGGTGCCAAATTCAGCGCCAACCGTAGTGCAAGGGTGTCTGCGTTGAGGGGATGATTGTTTATGTGAAGGAAGGTGTCCTTCCCTACACATAAATAATTGTTCATGGTGTTTTTCTATTTCTATGTGTGCTGCACAATGCAACAGACAAGGAAACAGCTAAAAAGATGATAAATAAAGCATCTCTCCTTGTTTTGCCATGTTAAGACCAGGTTTTTCTGGTCTTAAGTTAGGTACGGTCTCCTATTTATGCCACCCTTAGGGAGCAGTGGCAAAATCAGTGAGTGTTGCAGCAGAACATCCACCGCAACACCCATTGTCCACCCCTTTCACGATAAGTGTAGCGTGAAAGGGAGCCTTATTTTCTAGGCTGCTGTTCAGTAGACCTGTGAGTGTGGCATTCCCATAGTCCAGTCTTGAGAGCACTAGCACTTGAACTGCCATTTTGAGGTCACCTAGCGGTATGAAGGGTTTTAGTTTACTTAGCAGGTGCAGATATAGATTAGCACTTCTGATTGCAGCTTGTATGTGAGATTACATATTTAAATTTGAGTCTAATGGGATGCCTTGTGATTTTACGGAGTCCCAGATGGTTGGGGTGCAGTTTATTGATTTGAGGTTAATTGACGAAAGTTGCGGTTGAGGGGATCTAAGGGGAAGAAAAGAATGAATTCTGTTTTCAACTGATTTAGTTTTACATGGTTGCATGCCAGCCATTAATGGGTTTTCTTGAGGGTGTCATCCAGTCTCCAGATATCCTCTTGCGAGAAGAGTTTGATGTAGAGCTGAGTATCATCAGCATACATGTGGTATGAGTTTTCTGATTGTTTAAGGAATTCTGTGAGTGGTTCCATGTATAGATTGAAGAGTGTTGGTGAAAATGTAGATCCTTGGGGACGCCCCTGTCAATTTCTGCTACATCAGATAGGGTGGTGAAAAATTTGACTCTTGGTTGTTGGTTCTGCAAGGAGAGGAACCAGTTAAGAATGCCTCCTGAAAGGTCCATTCTGAATTCAAGATTTTCTCTGAGGCATTTGCGGCTGGTGTCAAAGGCAGCTGATCTAGAAGTATTAGGAGACAGGATTTGTTTTGGTCTAGTGATGTTTGTATATCATCTAGGATGTTTAGAAAGGTGACCTTGGAATTGTGTCTGGGCCTGAAACCTAATTGGTGTTTGTCCAATGGGTCAAAATTCTTGATTTATTCGCAAAGCTGATTGTAGGCACATTTTTCTTCCAATTTAGCTAGGAAAGGCAGAATGGACCCTGATAGGAAGTTATTTAAGTCATTCTGGTCAGTGCCCATTTTCTTTGTAGGAGAAATTCTTGGCCCATCTTAAGGCATTCTGGGAGGGATCCTTGTTGGAGAGATGCGTTTACAATTTTTGACTATAAGGGAGTGATGGATTGGTGTATCTCTTTCAGTAGGTTTGGAGAGAATGGAATCCTCAAAATGTGTGCTAGGTTTAATTGACTGAATGGATTTCTGGATTTCCTTCTCAGATAGAGTTCTGAAGCTGTTCCAGAAGCCTTCAATTTTTCTTGTGACTGTTAAGGAGTGTTGGTCAGTAATCTTTGGACATAGGTATGTGCTCACTACTTAGTGGCATATTTTCAAAGACTTCATGCAACTCAGCACAGCAAGTGAAGTTGTTGTGCTGTGTTTTGTGAACAGCAAACTGTGCATATTTTCATAGAAATGGCACAGTTTTGCTCTCTCAATGTGTTGGCACACTTGTGGCTGCCTAGTACCAATGCAGGCACCCTTACCACAGTGCAATGGTGTCTTTATTAAGGTCATGATAGTTTTTGTGCATGAAGGGGTACCTTCCTGCACAAAAACTATCCTTTGAGGTTATTTCCTCTTTGTATGCATGCTGCAGAATGCTGCGAACTTGCAGGGAGGAAATAACATGGATACATAATAGATATTTCTCCTTGTTATGCCAGCCACAGGCAGGTGCACCATTTTGATGCAATTCCATGTCTACAACTCTTTGAGGATGAGGGTATGCATCCAGATCCATGGGTGAATGCCCATTCACCACCCATGGACCACCTACCTGACACCAAGTAACACAAGACAGCATAAGGTGCATAAGGTGCTGCGTTGCGTTTCTTTGTGAATATTACAAAGGATTTTGTGTTGGGTCTGCATCAAAAAATTGATACAAACCCAGCACAAAGTTTTTGAAATTCTGACCCATAATGTGCTCTGGTTGCAAGGTCTGGCCTTTTCCCTGTCCCTGTATATAGGCCCAGCACTCAGCACCCTAACCCCATTACCAAGAGGACATGGTCTTCAGACATTGCTCGGGCTGTAGCATTTAAAAAGCAACAAAACAATACAATTCAGATACTTCCCCAAGTGCTTTCAGCTTTGTTCAGTCAGCTCTGGAAACATGGCATAACTTAAGGTCACAACCTGTGTGCAGCATTCATGTGCGCCTCATACTTGGGACATTGTTCTTAGGAGCTTTGGATTTGAAGAACTTCTATAATTTTTTTTAATTTCTTTTGTGTTTTTGCACAAGGTTCAAGGTTATTTATCAAACCAGTTTTAGAACTGCCTTTTTGGATATCAAACCTAGTGCGCCAATTTTAATTTATATTCTCACAAATAAAGCACATTTTCTGGGATTCCCCCATTTTGCACTTGGGTTGGAGTGGATTTTCTTCTCAAATTTGCTTTTTGAGTTGGGTTATTTTGTGCGCGATGCTTTTTTTTTTCCCAAACAGGGTGGAAGTGCCCCAGTGACTTCAAATTCCTTTTCCTGTCCAGCAGACTCCTCCCAGTGCTTTGTACCTCTCCTCAATCAATCAATCAATCAATCAGTGGTTTATAGAGCGCGCTACTCACCCGTGAGGGTCTCAAGGCACTGGGGGGGGGGGGGGGACAGCTCCGGGTCAGTCGAATAGCCAGGTCTTGAGGTCATTCCTGAACGCGTGGAGGGTCGGGGAGCATCTGATGCTGATCGGGAGCTCGTTCCAGGATTTCGCTGCGATGTAGGAGAAAGCTCTTCCGCCGGCTCTGCTTCTGCGGATGCGGGAGACCTCTGCCAGGGCGAGGTCGGAGGAGCGGAGGTTTCTCTTGGGAACGTGGAAACATACTCGGTCGTTGAGGTATTTGGGTCCGATGTTGTTGAGGGATTTGTAGGCATGGGTGAGGAGCTTTAAAGTGACCCTCTTCTCAACGGGGAGCCAGTGGAGGCTTCGTAGGTGTTGGGTCATATGTTCGTGGTGAGGTGTTCCAAGGACGAGCCTGGCTGCGGCGTTTTGGATGGTTTGGAGCTTGCGTAGGAGAGTTTTGTTGACTCCGGCGTAGAGGGCGTTGCCGTAGTCCAGTCTGCTGGTAATGAGTGCGTGGGTGACGGTCTTTCTGCAGTCGGGGGGGGGATCCATTTGAAGGTCTTACGGAGGATCCGGAGGCAGTTGAAACTGGTGGAGGCGACGGCGTTGATCTGGCGGTTCATGGAGAGGGAGGAGTCGAGGATGATGCCGAGGTTCCGAGCGTGGTCAGTCGGGATGGGCGGGCTCCCGAGGGCGGAGGGCCACCAGGTGTTGTCCCAGGGGGAGGTGCAGGGCCCGAGGATGAGGACCTCGGTCTTTTCTGAGTTGAGCTTCAAACAGCTGTCCTTCATCCAGGCTGCTACGTTTCTCATTCCTTCTTGGAAGCTGAGTCTGGTGATTTCTGGGTTCTTGGTGAGGGAGAGGATGAGTTCAGTGTCGTCGGCGTAGGATACGATGCTAAGCCCGTGGTATCTGACGATGGCGGCGATGGGGGCCATGTAAATGTTGAAGAGCGTCGGGCTCAGTGAAGATCCTTGGGGTACTCCGCAGATGATGTCAGTGGGGTTGGAGAGGAAGGGGGGAAGTCTGATCCTCTGGGATCTGCCGGAGAGGAAGGATTGGATCCAGTCGAGGGCGGATCCCTGTATTCCTGCGTTGTGGAGTCTAGCGGCTAGTGTGCGATGTGAGATGGTGTCGAAAGCTGCGGAGAGGTCTAGGAGGATGAGGGCCGCGGTGTGTCCCTGGTCTAGCAGCATTCGGATGTCGTCAGTGGCTGCGAGTAGGGCGGTCTCGGTGCTGTGGTTGCTGCAGAAGCCAGACTGGGAAGCATCTAGGATGCGGTTTTCTTCGATGAAAGTGGTCAGCTGGGCGTTCACGAGTCTTTCGGTGACTTTGGCTGTGAAGGAGCGAGATGGGCCGGTAGTTCTTCAGGTCGGTTGGGTCGGCCGTTGGTTTCTTGAGGAGGGGTTTCACCTCTGCACGCTTCCAGTCATCTGGGCAGATGCCGGATGTGAGCGAGGAGTTGATTGTTCGTCCTAGTTCGGGTTCGATGGCTGCGGCGGCCCTGTGGAAGATGTGAGGGGGGCAGGGGTCGGTTGGGGATCCTGAGTGTGTCTTCTTCATGGTTGAGGAGATGAGCTCGACGGAGGCGGGGGCCCAGAAGGTGATGGTTGGCTTCTCGGCGGCGGTGGGAGGTGTGGTGCTGTTTCCTGCTGGCTCGCTGAAGTTGTCGTAGAGGGCCTTGATCTTCAGGTGGAGGTAGGAGCTGAGTTTGTCGCAGAGTTCCTGGGAGTGTGTGATGTCCGTGGCTTCGCAGGTGGGTTTAGCAAACTGCTGAATGACGTTGAATAGTTCCTTGGTGTTGGATGCGTTGGTCTTGATTTTGTCTCTGATGAAGGTCCTTTTGGTGTCCCTTATACACTGGTGGTAGACCTTAAGGGCGCTCTTGTGGTTGTTCCAAACTTCCGTGGTCTTCTGGTTCCTCCAGGTTTTTTCCAGGTGTCTGCAGTGGCGTCTGGCTTCTAGGAGTTCGGTGGTGAACCAGGCTGCCTTCAGCGGGTGTTGGTTGGCGGTGCGGCGGAGGGGTGCCAGCTTGTCGGCGCAGCAGGAGATCCAGCGGTGGAATTCCCTGGCTGCGGTGTTGGTGTCGGTCGTGGCCTTGGGTGGGTCCTGGAGGAGGGTAGAGTTCAGGTGCTCCTCGGTGACCTTACTCCAGTTCTGCCGTGGTGGGCGTGGGGCGGTCTTGGGTGCGGTGGTGGTGTTGAAAGTGAAGTGGA
Source organism: Calotriton arnoldi (assembly GCA_963921515.1). Lineage (NCBI taxonomy): Eukaryota > Metazoa > Chordata > Amphibia > Caudata > Salamandridae > Calotriton > Calotriton arnoldi. The sequence goes on from CAWUFW010006158.1 coordinate 972,908, forward strand.
CGCAGTGGTGGTCCGTCCAGGGGTGCTGGGTGGTGTGGCTGAAGTGGATGTTAGAACTTCCTGCGAAGATGGGGTCGAGGGTGTGGCCCGCTCTGTGGGTGGGAGTGCTGACGAGCTGTTTCAGTCCTAGGTTGGCGAGGTTCTCGAGGAGTGTGGCGGAGTCGGGGTCCTGGCTGTTTTCAAGGTGGAAGTTGAGGTCCCCGAGCAGGATGTAGTTCGTGGAGGCGATGGCGTGGGGTGCGGCGAGCTCGGCGATGGTGGTTGCGGGCTGTGCGCGGGGGCCAGGCGGTCTGTAGATGAGGGTGCCGCGTAGTGTGGTCCTGTGGTTGGTCTGGATCTGGAAGTAGAGGTGTTCCGTGTTGGAGTGGGGGTCGCTCGTGCTGGATGTGGAGAGCCGGAGGGGGCCTTGTGTGCGATGGAGATTCCTCCTCCCGGGCGGTGTGGGCGGTCTTTTCTCTGGATCTTGTAGCCGTCTGGGATTGCTGTGGCGATGTCGGGGGCGGAGGTGGTGTTGGTCCAAGTTTCCAACTCTCCTGGTCACTTTTCATTAGGATTTGGAGCTGGAAGCATCACTCTGCTTGTCTGCTGCATATATACCTTTGGATTTAGGAACCTTGTATTTGAGATTTCAAAAGTAAGTTAAAAAACTGGTGTTTAAGGGTGTTGTTTGTTTGATTGGGGGCATGCACCCAGATGAATTTTGCTTTTTTTCGTTTTTTAAAATTTATTGTGGTGGGTGGCCTGCAGTTTCAGTAGGGGCCTAGTTATTTTTTTTTGCATTTAATTGAATTTTTCTTCTTTTGTAAAGAATTTCTTTTGCACAATTTAGTACATTTTCTCCATGTATTTTAATAAATTTGCAATATTCATTTAATTTACTATGTGGCCTAGTCTTCCAGTAGGCCTTCCAGCCAATAGGCCCAGTACTACTCATGGGTGCATGGACAACTGTTTCTGTGGTGTCCTATGAATTGAAACATCATTTAGGCTATGGATGACATTGGATTGAATTGCAATATGTTTTTTTGTTCGAGGTATTTCAAATTTTGTTCTGAAAACAGTGGATAGGTGGGGTAATATATTTTATGCCTTTGGAGGATGTGTGTTGTCGTAAAATGTTTTAGCCCAGTTAATATTTGTTTTTGGCATTGCTGACTTAATGCTGCATTTTCCTGTGTTACCACGCATTTTCCTGTGTTACCATGCCTCCGTTGTCTGGCCAGTGTGTGAGTGTGTTTGCCATAGGCCACCATTTGTCTTTGTTCCCCATGCCATGTGGCCAGGGCCCATTTTGTATAGTCAATGTCCATAGGCCTGCATGTGTTCTTTGTTTTCCAGGCCTCCTCATTGTTGTTGTGACCATGTGGCCATTTTGTGTAGCCAGCCAGTGGTCTTTTGCCAATGGCCTGCATGTCTTCTCTTTGTTCCACATGCCTTCTTGCTTGTTGTTGTGACCATGCAGCTGGCGGACATTTTGTGTAAGCAGCCAGTGTTCTTTTGCCATAGGCCTGCATATCTTCTTTGTTGTGGCCATGCCTCCTGCTTGCTGTTGTGATCATGTGGCTGGCGGCCATTTTGTGTTGGCAGAAAGTGTGTTTTTGCCATGGGCCTGCATGCTTTCTTTGTTGTGGCCATGCCTCCTTGCTTGCTGTTCTGACCATGTGGCTGGCGGCCATTTTGTGTAGGCAGCCAGTGTGCTTTTGCCATGGGCCTGCATGCTTTCTTTTCTGTGGCCATTCCTCCTTGCAGGTTGTTGTTGTTGTTTTTTTGCATGTAATTTTTCTTCTTTTATAAAGGAAAGATGTTGCACAGTTCACTACATTTTCTCCATGTTTTCAATAAATTTGCAATATTGATTTAATTCACTATGTGGCCTAGTCTGCCAATGGGCCTTCCAGTCTGAAGGCCCAATGCTAATCATGGGTGCATGAAACAACTGTTTCTGTTGAATTGAAACATCATTTAGGCCATGGATGGCATTGGTGTAAAATACAAAATCTGGTTTTTGTGGTATTTCAAGATTCTTTTTTCTGCAAACAGTGTATAGGTGGAGTAATGCCTTTGGAGGATGTGTGTTGTTGTAAACATCTTTAGCCCTGTTGAATTTCGTTTCTGCCATTGCTTAATTATTACTGGGTTCTCTGTGTTATCATGCGTCCTTTGTCTGGCCAGTGTGTGAGTGTATTTGTCCATTTGTCTTTGCTCCCAATGCCATGTGGCCAGGGGCCATTTTGTATAGTCAGTGTTCATAGCCTGCGTGTGTTCTTTGTTTTCCAGGTCTCCTGCTCACTGTTGTGACCATGTGGCTGGTGGCCATTTTGTAACCAGCCAGTGTGCTTTTGGCATATGCATGCATATCTTCTCTTTGTTGTGGCCAAGCCTTCTTGCTGGTTGTTGTGACCATGTGTCTGGTGGCCATTTTGTGTAGGCAGTCAGAGTGGTTTTGCCTTAGGTCTCCATGTGTTCTTTCTTGTGGCCATGCCTCCTTGCTTGCTGTTTGACCATGTGGTCGGTGGCCATTTTGTGTGGGAAGCCAGTGAGCTTTTGCCATAGGCCTGCATGTCTTCTCTGTTATGGCCATGCTTCCTTGCTCAGTGTTGCTGATGATCATGTGGCACTGGCTGGCAGCCATTTTTTGTACCCTGCTAGTGCGGCCCTTTGCCATAGGTGTGCATGGATGGTTGAGATAGCAGTTTAATAAATTAAATGCTTGAGGATACTTTCACTTATTCAGACATTTTTTATTTCGATTTTTTTTTGTTGTCTTTTTAATGTAAATTTTTTTAATTGAAAAAATTAAAACATTTTGTAATTTTAATTTTGTAATTTTGTAATTTTTTTTTTTTTCAATTTTCCTAACATCTGGCATCAACCCCATATCTCCTATAGGTACACTGCACAACAGCATTCATTGTTTAAGTATTATTCCATTGTCACCTGCACCTCCCTGAGTGCTACATCCCAACATAATGTAAATAAAGCAAACAGTTACATCTGTATATTGTTGTTGTTCTTATCCTTCCTCAGTGTACTGTACACCATAAACGTTTATGTTAGTGTGACTTTACGAATGGATAATTAGACTGTATTGCTAATTATTTAAAATAACTTAAATAACCACACTACATTATATTGTTTGTTTGTACTTCTAATTGAACTGCAACATGCCACATTTCACTGATGTTTTTCTTGTTTAGTTTGCTTTTAGGTGCACAAGAGAAGAGACATCACCCACAGTACTGCCAGACAGAAGGCCTGTCCACGACGGGACACTTGACTGATTATGCAACACGGGCATCTCTTCAGCTTGTGCCACTGTCAACTGACAGCTTCAAGATGGCCCCAAAGAAAAGTTCTATCAAGAAAGTGGCCAGTAGGGAGGAGAATAAGCAGATTTTCACCACTGGTGTGCTGACCACAACTTTTTTGGCAACGTTGTGTCAGCCACACTGGCCTTCTGTGAGCAAGCTGAGAGCAGCACTCCTGCATTAAGAGCACCAACCCACACACCTAAGGCCAGGACCATGTCTATCAGTGAGGCAGCCAGTGTAATCATGTTGACGCCAAGGAGTAGTGATGTTGAATTGAATTTGTCCCTTTCGCCAACTAGTACACAATTGTTTAAGGAAACAGAGCAAAGTGGACAGCCGACACAGCCACAGCCAGCAATAGTACATTTGCCTGATATTGGAGCAAAACAGGAGGTTGAGCTTCTGTCCAAGCAAGAGTTGAACCTCTTTTAGAATAATTTGCCCCCAGATCTCCAGCAAGGAAAAGGAAGGGTACTACTGCACCATCTTCTGCAAGCACCACTTCTGATGATGATGATGATGATAGGGACATGGAGTGGACCCCGGCAGAGACAACGTGACAACAGGAGAGGCAAAGGAAAAGAAAAGTACCTGAAAGACTTAGATTTATGGTAGGGGATGATGAGGAGGATGACGACGATGAGGTAGTCATGGTGGAAGGTAACACAGAGGAGTCTGACATTGCTATTCAACCTGCTCCAAGGGATGTGGCACAGGTAGCACCATCACTAGCCCCTATATTTGTAAAGCCCCAGCTGAGACCTGCACCGACCCCTCCCTCATGAAAAGCAGAGAGGCAATCGACATCACGCCGACCTACCTCCAGTTCTTCTTCAGCCATTGGCAGTGACACAGTGAGAAAGAGCTCCTCCCCAGTTTGGGACTTTATTATGGTTAGCAAAGAGGGGAACACTTTGCAGTATGCAGCATTTGCAGCATGAGTGTTCATCGAGGTAAGTCTGGTACACATTATGGTACTGGAGGCCAAATGACCCATATGAAAAAACACCACACAATCCAGTGGGAGGAGCACCTTAAAAAAATTACTGAACGTGGTGGTGAGGAGAGCTGCAGCTACAAGTCCAATCATGGTGGAAGGTGATGATGAGGATGTAGAGGGTGATTTCTTCACCCAAAGCAGCCCTGTCCCCAGCAGAGCACCCACCTCTGTGACTTCACAAAGGTGCAAGATTTGGAGTGAGATGGAAACATCACGGCATACAGTGACTGCCCACCATGACACACATTGAGTCTACCACTACCATCTACTTCTCGAAAGACGCCTGTGTCAGTGCCCCCAAGAAAAGAAGAAAATCCAGGCTATTATTACGGGCATGTTTAGGCATGAGGGGCCAGTGGCAGCCCATGCAGGTAAGCATGGTGGGGCACGATGGGGGGTGGAAGTGACAAATGACAGAATAGTGAAAACAAATAAATAAATAAAACCACTTACCTTGGCGAGCACAAGGTAAGTGTTTTTTTTCTTTATTTTCACTATTCCGTCATTTGTCACTTCCACCCCCCAACCTCCACCCCTGCAACACCACCCCACCATGCTTACCTGCATGGTCCGCCTCTGTGAGGGGCCCTACGAGTGAAATTATCCAACTGCAGATTTGTACAATGTGAAGCTGACAAAAATGTTAGCACTGGACCTCCTCCCTTTTTCTTTTGCAGAAGGAGTGGGATTCTTAGAATTTGTGGCAGCCATCTGCCCGAAATGGAAGGTACCGAGTAAGACCTATTTTGCCAGAGCTGCTGTTCCAGCGCTGCATCACAATGTGCTGCAGTTGGTTGGAAAAGCTTTGCAGCAAAGTGTTGTTCACACCATCCACCTGACAATAGACATGTGGACCAATTGTCAGGCGACTGATTACATGTGCATCGCTGCACACTGATCTCTTTTGCGGGGTAAAGCAAAAGATATCTTCAGATCTTGACCCTGAAGAAAGTTTTAGGAGCGTTCGGCGGCATGCAACAGTGGCCATGTGTGCCATGGAGAAATCACATACAGCTGTAAAAATCTTGGAAGAATTTAACAGCAAGGTGCATGAATGGCTGTGACCCACAGGTTTTAGAATTGGATTTGTTGACACGGACAATGGCAGTAACATAGTCAAGGCCATGTTAGACTCAGTCTATTTCAGGGTCCTGTGTTTGGCCCATTGCATCCACCTGGTGGTGCAAGACTTCCTAAAAAGAGAAGACATAGTCAGCAACATGTCGACCACCTGCAGAAGAATCTGCACTAATTTCAGACATTCTTTTAAAGCCCAGAAGCAGCTGCGGATTATTCATTTGTAATAGAGCACCAGTTAAAGCCCTGATACAGGAGGTGTCAACACATTGGAACTCAACCTTTTACATGTTGCAACATCTGTTTGAGCAGTACAAACAGACCAATGACTATGTCATTCAAAGAAGAGGGAATGCAGTTGGGAGAGCTATGACCATTGATGTGGACAAATGGGGTCTAGTCAAATGCCTGACACAGATGCTACTCCCTTTTGAGGTTTTCACACTGGAAGTTAGAAAGGAGGACAGTACGATGGGCCAAGCTATCCCATTGTTGTATCTCCTACAGGACCAGGTAAAGAAGGTGTCTGAAAGGTTCACCCCTGCAGGCGTGAATGAAAACACAGAAGTGAATGCCTTGGTTGAGACCTCAATCCTTTGCTTGCCTTGTAATACAAGGCTGCAACATGACATCATTGAGTCCAAAGAGTATATATCTGCCACACTACTTGATCCATGGTACAAAAAACTTCTGTCCACTTTCACTCCTTTTTTCTGAAGGGGATGTTTTAAAATGGTGGATTGTAGAGCAAGCCGAAGACTTGGCAGAAGAACGGCTGGGACTTCGATTCCCACCTGCAGTTTTGGGGTGGTGCCTCCAAATTCCAGAGCGGGCAGTCTGTCTCACAGCAGTCAACAACATCATCAACCAGAACACCAGCAACAACAGCAACAGAAGGACCAGAGCCATTGTATTTGTTTCAATTGGCAGGGTTCATGTCCAGTGCAGAGGCGATGTCAAAACAGGTTGAGCAAGTGGCAGCACCAATAAACATCCACAGAATGTTCCAGGAGTATCTGGATGATCAAAAAGAGATCTCTGAAGATCAAAATGCATTGATGTATTGGTATGGGAAGATGCACCAATGGCCAGAGTTCAGCAGGCTGGCAATAAAGTATCTGGCTTGTGCTGCTGCCAGTGTGTTTGATGAACATGTGTTCAGTGCAGCTTGTGCGGTTGTTACAGTGAGAAAGACCAGTCCCTTGCCTCAAAACATGCAGCGATTGACTATGATCAAAATGAACCAACATTTTATACAACACAATTACACCATTCTTGAAACAGCAGCACAGGAAGAGGGAGATTGATCCAAAATTGAATCAAATTTTTAAGCTGACCATCTTCTGGGTGAACCACCTGAGTTTGAGGATGAACTCTTCCCAGACTAAGTATGCCAGTGACCCGATAGAACTTTTTTATTATTTCTCGTTGAACTAAGTTCTATCTGCGCAAAAAAAGTTAGCTACTGGAACGCTATTATTTTTGTGTCAGATTTATGCTTCCCCACCTTTTTTTATTTGCAGATATTGCCGGATTACAGTTGGACCAGTGTGCATTGAAGAAGCCTCCACAATTCCTTTATGACATTGGGCACAATGCCTGCCCCCCTCACATGCCAATTGCCTATCCCTTTTTGCATCACTTAGCACTAGAAGGTCTGCTCCAGAAGATTGTTTATGATCTAGAAGACTGCCTGCCAATACCAAATTCCAATGTGTTGCCTGTATCAAAGATGAATACCTACTACCTAAACTACCCGTGCTTGGATTGGAAGAGGTAACTTCAACTATTGCAACAGTGAGTGATGATGATGATTGATGATTCATGTGGTGACAGACAGTGAGGGAGGGTGTTGAACTGTAATGTGGGAACTGGCCTGAGATGATTGATTTGCAATGTTTGGTGCCTGAGTGATGGGCGATTATTTTTTCCCCGGAGGTGATTGGCCTTCACAAACTTACTTAGCGAAAATGAATTAACTTGTATGGTCCAATACTATGATCCTTCTGTTTCTTTTATCACCTAAGATGGCTGCCACAGACAATCATTTGATTGTCAAGAATGCCAAATTCCAATCTGCTGCTTGCATTAAAGGGGAGATAGTGTACCTACCACCATGCTTGGATTGGAACAGGTAACCATTATACCAATAAGTCATCAGATTATCGAGTGACTGTGATTGATGGTTGATGTGGAGGCTGACAGTGAGGAAGGGTGTGTTGAACTGTAATACGAGAAATCTCTTAAGATGATTATTGATTTGGAATGTTTGGGGCCTGAGTGATTGGTGATCATATTTTCCCTGGGGGTGATGATCAGCCCTTTCACACTTAGCCAGAGTTAATTGCCGGGTCCTCTCCTTTTTTCTGGTTCTTTAGAGACCAGAAAAGTCACTTACTTATCAACAAACAAAAACCTATGAAAAATACTGCAATTTTGTTTCTCTAATTGTTCTTCCACAGCAGTGCACTACATGTCTATCTTGCTCTGGTCATGATGATGACTGATCTGGGACATAGTTACACTGAATCAGGAAGGAATCAGGAGGAGGATTGAAGAACTCAGGGTGAGAGCTGTGGGACTATCTCATCAACAGCTATAAGCAAGATATTATCGACTTCTGTTCAAAGGTAAACCAAGAGTCTGAGGCTAGTACTCAGCTATGTGGAATAGAGAGAGGTACATTTGTGAAATGCTGCTGTGTGTGTGTGTGTTGGACTTGTGGTAAAAATGAAACACTGAGTTCCCCTCTTGTTTTTTTTGCTCTGCCTCTGAGTCTTCTCGATGCACTCCTTATGAAGCTTACCTTCCTTCAGTCATTCTCCTCTACTCTAAAATACAGTTTCTCTTTTACAATACGCAGGTCTTCTTCTTATCTCCTGCATGAACGAAAGGCAAACGCTGAGCTCAACAACACTCCTGCTTCGTACCAACTGGACCAGTCCAGACAAGCACCAAAGAGTGGACATTCCAGAGGAGAATTTTGCAATACAGTATCATTTTCCTTTCAATACTTCTATTTTGAGAACTGGGTGGGTGGATTCACCGTAGAACATGAATACTTTTGAAACTCATGCTTATTCACAGGAACCAGCACATGTCCTGAGCACCAGACTGGGAATAGACTGCTTGGTTTCAGCTATTGGCCACTGAAGTCTGCCTCCACAATGTTGTATGCCCCAGAGACAGTGCAGCATGTGACCAGATTATAACGTTAGCTTGAGTTCTGCACACACCAGCCACTCAGCTCAAGTTGCTATCAGCTATTTTACAGCTTTCGCTTTAGAGGTTCTGTTTACTCAGAAGCGAGGTTTTAGTACGGAGGTTGGAGGGGAAATATGGGCACAGTGTTTTCAGATCTAAATGTGCAGTGCCAGGAGGTCTGTGAAGGCATCATTTTGGGTGGGAGCTCGAGACATTGTCAGTTTGTAAAAAAAACATGCAAAGCTCTCAACTCCTGCTCTAGTACATTTTTACATTCCGCTCTGCAGTACTAATGAGAGCAGCACTGTCAGGTTAAAAACATTCATTTCCTTTAGGGTAATAATAAAGGTTTCTAAGGCTGCTGCTTTCCATGTTGCTAGATGATGCTTTGTATTTCCAAATGCACTTTGCAGTCTCTGTTGGAATTTGCTAGGAAAGAAAGCTGTAGACTGAACTTACACTTTCCGAAATGTATGCTTTCTCCAGGCAAAAATATATTTGTTAGTATGGTTCAGTTTTTCGCAAACTTTTCTTTGTAGATGGTGGAGTGTTAAATTTAGGAGTTAAATTGTGCGGTACTAATGGTCTCAGTATATGGACTTGTGCTGCTCATTGAATATGCACATGGTATTCGGAGAATGCATGAGGATGGGTTCATGGAATTGAGGGTGTGTGTTGGTGCTCGTTTAGGTGACTACATGTTTTTTGATTCTGAGTACAATTTTTTGAAGTTGTATGAATGTCTGATTAGCAAAGTTTTATCTCAAGTGAATCACACTGGATAGGTCTTCTGGCTTGATGGGGAATGGATGGGCTCAGGGACAGCTTGAGGTACGCCTAAGACTAGGCAGCACTGGCTCAAGTGCAGAGAAGGCACAGAATGCTCGCCATGACTCCAATTCAGAGCTTTGCATGCTCTGACTACTCAAATCAGCAGCTTCTTGATTAGACTGCATGGAAACAGGGCCTTGGCTTGTGTGCAATGTAATGGGAATAGGGAGGTATGTTTATGGTCGTTATATCAGCACATTTTTGGAAAAAACACAATGATGTAGTTTGCCTGCTTTTCTACTTTTTTGTACTCTCCGAGGAGGGCATTTAGCTATTTTCACAGTTTTAACTAAGAAACAGGCTCCCAGCAAGTCTTATGTTTGCAAATAAGAAACATACAAATTCACAAAACACTCACAAATGCATTTTTAGAACCTGTGGAAAGGCAGTTCGAATTTCCCAGTTCCATGTCCAGAGAGTTGTGTGAAAGCAGCTGGTGTGAGTTGGGTGCCTCTCCCTAACAGCCTCAGTCTTTTCTTTTGCAGATTCATGTAAAGAATGAGCTAATTTACCCCAGTAATGGGCAGTATGGCATACTTATAATTAATAGTTTTACTCTTTGTGGATTTTTTGAGAAGGAATTGTGATGTATAGTTTCTGTCTGTGGTTAGGTATTTGGCTACCAGGTGGCTGGATGTCACTGAGTATGACTGCATAGGTATGTCTGGTGTATCTATATAGGGTGTGGAGCATGACTGTATTGAATTTTACATTCCCTAGTAGGTGTGTCTTGGTGTCTGAAAGGGCTGTGTGAGTGCAGTGGAGTAGTGAGTCTCTCTCTGGAATGTTATGGGACTGAGCAAACTGGGTCCTTGTGGTATTTGTGGGGGTGCCTGTAAGTGTTGGTTAAATGCATTTTTAGTTTGTATGGTTAGATATTGAGAGTCCCGGGGGTGGGGTGAGGGTGTCTATGGGTGCTTGAGGGTATACAGGCACATTGTGAGAGTGCCTGGGTGGCATTGTGAGCCTGTCTGTATGTTTTGGGAGGGTGTCTGAGGAGTGCTGAGGGTGTCTTGGGTAGTGGTGATGGTGCCTGAGGTACATTTTAAGCTTAAGTGCGTTTTGGGGCAATAATTTAGCTCTCTGTAGTATGTAGTGTGCCTTTCTAAGGTGTTTCATGGTTGGTGGTGTGTCTAACTGTGACTGGAGGGAATAGTATGTATGTTGGGGAGTTGTGAGCATTTCTGTATAGTGTTGTTAGACTGTCTGAGCAGACTGGAGGTTTGAGGGAGATGTGAGCTTGTCTGGGTTTGTTGGGAGCTTGAATGGCACAATTTGCAAGGCTTACAGGTGTATTTTAAGTGTGTGTGACAAAGGCCTTTAATTGTCTGTTTGTCAATAAATGTGTCTACAAACTTGAGCCATGATACACGTGTGTATAGCAGGTTGTGTTTCCTGCCCCTTTCATGTTTACCCTTTATATTTGCCTCTGTAGATCGGACACCCACATCATCATCACTGTGCTGCTTCCTAAATATTTGTTAACTATTCTGAGTTCTCACTCTGTCATACCTCTAATCGCAGTCGGATTAGCATAGCATGGCAGCTGCAGTTCGGCCCTCATATCAGGGTATGTCTCTCTGTACATTCTTAATCTATGGTGACTGGTGCATGATAGTGTCTGTCTCTTGGTATGGGTGTTCATATTTGAACATGTATCTGTGAATATTATTAGGGAGTGTTTGAGTTTATGTTGTGGTGTCTGCATGTGTGTGTATTTGAGTGTCTTGCGGAGTGTACTCATATCTGAAGAGAAATGTGTTTTTTGTACCACCAGAGTTCATAGGAGTCCCAGAATGAGTGGAAATCTTTTTTTGGGGGCCAGGATTTAGGGCAATCTGGGCCTGGGAATGTCTAGATTTGTGGTAAGTTTGACTGTGCATTTCTGGGTGTGCATGAGTTACAAGGGTATGTGTTTCTTGTACAAAGGAGGTTGGGTGTTTAGTGACTGTCCTGTTGGTCTACTGTCATATATTTTTGTCTGATCGCATGTACAGTGGTAAATATGGGTATCTGATGGCATTTGTGGGTCTCTGAAAATATTAGTATTTGGAAGCAATGTTGTATGAGGCTATAAAAAGGTGTTTTACATTCTATCACCCTTTTATATCCTACCAGAGAACACTCATGGAATAGGTCCTGAAGCTGAAGGTTTTGAGTCTGAAAACTGTTGTGCTTCAGCTACAGGTTCAACGCTGCCTTCATCTATGATCAGGTAAGTAGTGCATCAGCCAGTGTGTATCATACAAGGGAGTTTAAAACCATGGATGTCTGAGACTGACTGGAGGAGTCTTGACTTGACAGGGTACTGCTGTGACTGAATATCTAATATGATTGATTGTGCCTGAGTGTGTCTGGTGCATGTGTGACTGTTAGCATTTGTTGTTGTCTGGAGTGTGAGGACTTCTGCAACAGGTGAATGTCTGATATCTATGAGTGTTTTATGATGTGCGTAGGTGACCCAAAGATGGGTGTTAGAAAATGTACTATGAACGAGTATCTGAAGGTGTGGCTGTGTCCAATGGTGTGTGTGTGTTTTATTGTTTACAATTGCTGTCTAATCATGTTACATTGATATCAGATAATGTGCAGGGGTGTTCAATTATGAGTATGAGTGTCTAACTGTGTACATGGGTGTCTGGTTGCATGTACATGTGTCTCAAAGCAGACATGGGAGAACAGAAGAGCATGTAGGTTTCTTTAGGGTGTGTAGCATTAGGGTGTGAGGGACAAGCAAGACCTTATCTGGGGGAGTATTAGTTGAGAGCTTCATCCAGTTTCACCACATCCCTCTCATTTACATACCCATATCATGCACAATACACTCAAATGGCATCCTACCACAGCCAATCATTCTACTCAATACCTCATTTGCGCCATGGATAATGTTAATAGATGTGGGTGTGGACCTGTGGGGTACAATAATGTGTCTTGTTCTGGCAACATGCATAGGTTTTTGAAAGAGTGAGTAAGTCTATGGTAGCTTTTGTATGTGTGTGTCTACAATGGTTGTGATGGTTTTAGGTGTCTGTGGGTTAATATGTAAGTATTTAAGAAAGCCAGCGAGGGTCTCCATAGACCTAAAAGTAGATGACCTCTGTTGCCTGACCATGGATATTTTGCATGGATACTTGAAGATGTGTACCCATTGACTGGTTATTTTCATGTTGTCTTAAGCTGCTATGCTGAGTACCCGAGGCTGCTTTGTCAAGTTCCAAAGTTGTTTAGATAAAGGCACTATAAAAAAAAATAACAAAGAAATAAACTTGTGGCTGAGTGTGTGTATGTATGTGAGTATGTTGCTGGGTGTATCAATGTATATTTCACTGGCATTTATGTTTGTTTATGGTGCACTAGGGAGTTCGAAGGTGTGCATGTGTGCCTTATTATGCCTCACTTAGAAGACATAGGGGAACACATATGTTAGAAAAGCCTTGGTATACATATGTTTTAGTGTGAAGAAGAGTGAAATAACCTGCATGCTTTGAGGACCAAAAGCTGAAAATCCGGCATATTTTTTGATCAGCTCGTGGTCCTGGCCATTTAATCTGGATGAGGCCCCAAATGATAGAAAACTTATCATGTGTAGATCTTAAAAATGTATGGTTATAGTTAGCTTCTGTCAGACCCTGTTGGGCTGGTGGAGAGGCCCAGGAAAGGCAGGGGCTTCTGGGCAACAACTCTCATCTTCCTCTGGTGTCTTGGAGTTCATCCTATTATGGCTTTGTAAAATGGGGCAAGAACTCACTTTCCACACTTGACTCTCTCCTACTCCTCTTTTGTCCCCCCTTATGTCAGTTGCCATCTGCGATAAACATCCTGACTGACCCAATTATATCTTCTCATCATTTTGCAAAGCAACATTCCTGAATTATTTGAGTAAACCAGGGGTCTCCATCCTTTTCTGTAATTCGAGATACTTATTTTCAGTGAAACTCACCGAGAGCATATAATATTATTAGTGTTGTAACAATGACCACATCAGACGAATTTAGTAGCCACATTTTGCAAAATTACTGCCAGTGATCACATCAGTGTATCCGGTTGCCTACAGTAATGTAAAAAAAGGCTTTGTCAATTTGGAATGCCTCTACATGGGTAATACATAATAGCCACAACTTTAATGCCTCTGGTACCAAGGTAATAACATCTGTAAAAAGTCTCCCCAATGCTACTTGATTTATGAATCAAATAACAGCTTTAAATATACTTTGGAAGTCATACATCTTTGTCTTCTATATGCACTCCTAATTTTGGTATAGGTATATTAATTCAACAAAGCAAACACTTCTAATTTAGTCGGCTGCACACAGGAGAGCTGCTTTAAGGTTGCTGGAGAGCTACCAGTAGCTCAGGAGCTAGTCATTTGAGAAGCATGGACTAAACCAACCACACATGCATAAATGTAGAATGACATCCAAGCTACAATAGCGGTTTTAGAGAGGACATAAATGCTTTCAAACTTGTTACCAACCTAGAGGGAGATGGTAACTTAACATATGTCACAATTTTGTCTCTTCAGTGTAATTATCTCCAGCTGGATCTTGGCATCTATGATTCCAAGCATTTGCCACCTTAACAACACATTCGGATATAGCTTTATTTATACACCTATCTGCGACTGCAGTAATGATTGTAATTCACAACACCTACTGTTGTTTTGAAGACAATGGTAGCTGTTGTCTGCAAGTACTTAATCATTAAAATATGTTTTTTCTTCACATGGTGGACACCATACACATGAGAAAACTTTGATGATTTCTTTGATGAAGGCAAAGAAGAACATGAAAAATCGCATCACCCCGCTGGCAACACTGTTGGTCGTTGCCAAAGTAACATCATTCAGGTAAGTCAGTATACCAAATCTGTGATCCTCCCAGGAAGAATCTTGGTATACACTCTAGGAATCCGGATATAGTTCTTGCTCTTTCAACATGATTAGCATAGGGCCAGGTTGGAAAACATCCATTACAACGCAGTCATTACAACGCCCTACCTTTACAACGCGGATGTTACAACACAACAGCCTTTACATGGCATGCCATTACAACGCAGCCATTACAATGCATGTCACTACAACGCATGCCATTACAACGCATGTCACTACAACGCATGACATTACAACGCATTATAAGGTAAGTAATGGGGATTTTTTAAGTTTTAGGGTGGGTATGGGTTTTGGGGTACATGGGAATAGTAATTTTTACCCCTACACTATCCAACACTTACCCTACTGTTGCACTCACTGGAGTGGGAATAGTATTTTTTACACCTACACTATCCAACACTTACCCTACTGTTGCACTCACTGGAGTGGGAATAGTTATTTTTACCCCTACACTATCCAACACTTACCCTACTGTTGCCCTAAAAGTCTTATGCGTTGTAATGGTATGCATTGTAATGGTATGCATTATAATGGAATGCCTTGTAAGTGTAGTTTCCAAAAATGCTTTGTGATGGCATGCGTTGTAATGGATGCTGCAATGTAAAAACCGCGTTGTAAAAGCAAGCGTTGTAAATGTTTGCGTTGTAATGTCATACATTCGGTCAGGTTATATGCATACACTTTTTTCCCCTTCCAGGTGGACCAGAATCTTCAACATCCTTCAGCTACCCATGTTTAACTTAGGGACAGTTTGTAGGTTCATGGACTGTAATTTGACTTGAGCCAATGCCCTTAATGAGGTGATTTTTCTTGCAGGAGACACATAGCACCACTTTGTATAGTTAGTTCAAGGCAAACTCTGTCTCGCTTTGTTTCTCTTGGCAGTATCAAGAATTTTCGTTGAGGGACAATTTGTTGGCATGTTTTCTCTCTTTTTCCCTTGCAGGTGGACCATGATCTTCAACAACTGCCAGCTACACATGTTTCGAATAGGGACAGCTTGTAGGTTCATGGACTGTAGTTTTTCTTGAGCTAATGCCCTCACTGAGGTGCTTTAGCGGGTAGGAGACCCACAGCACCACTTTGTATAGTTGGTTCATGGCAACCCCAGTCTCGATTTGTTTCTCTTGATGGTACCAAGAATGTTTACTATAGGAACAGTTTGTAGGCCCACTCTTCCTTTTTTTCTCCTTCTAGGTGAACCAGTCTGCAGGTTTATGATTTGTAGTTTTCTTTAGAATCATACTTAATGAGGTGCTTTTTCTGGCATGCGACCCACAGCGCCAATTTGTACAGTTGGTTCAAGGCAACCTCTGTGCCATTTTGTTTCTCCTGGCTGTACCAAGAATGTCTAGTACAGGGTCAGGTTGTAGGTACACTCTCTCTCTTTTTCCCCTCCTAGTCATGGCATCACTTAAATCCTCATATAACGTAAATTGGATGTGGACAATCAGCAGGGGTGATCTTATGCTACTGCTGGTGTGCATCTCATTGAGTAGGATGCTTCGCCTTTACTCTAATTAATCCTGATAATGAAAATGTTAAGAAGTGTGAAAATAGGTCTATGAGGCCTCTAATAGAAGAAGCAAGTTTTGTTATGGTCACTAGCATATCACCTACATAGAAAAATGCCTTGTACACCCTCCCCTGACATCAAGATTCCTTTGTATGCCTTTAGCATCTCAGGTGGCTATGACCAAGAGTTGTAGGTTAAGTATAAATAGCCAGGGAGAATGAGGGCACCCTTGTCTGAGTTCGCACTTGATCTTGAATACTGAGGTCGTATAGCCTTTGCACATAAACTTAACAGATGGTGTTTGTATAACCATTTAACTTTCGCCATGATTTGAATTCCTATTCCTACTTTTTCCATGACCCGGAACAGCTATTGCTACTCAAACCATCAAAGGTTTTCTCCATGTCAAGTGAGATCATCAGTTCTTCTCCTAGTTTATTTCTTTCAACAGAGTGTGATTTCCCTGTGATGCTTTTAAGGTTTTACAGAGTAAAGGGACTAGGATATCTTTGTTCACTTTGTAATACTCTGCAGGGTATCCATTGATCCCTGGGACCTTGCTGTTGGGGAGGACATCTGTCACTTTCCCTATTCCATTTTATGAATAAGAATTTGTCTGCTGCTAAATGTATATTCTGGCACTGCAACGAGCAAAAATGGCTTTATAACAGTCATGAAACATGTATAATATGTCAATAGGGAGTGTAGTCAGACATTCTGAGTATTTTAATTTGCAGGAATGGAATGGCAGGCCACCTGCTGTCTCAATTGCTTAGCCAGTAGCTTTACATATTTTCACTTCTTTTGTAATGCAGAGAGCTTGCATATATGGTGGTCAGGGAGACCGGTAAGGTACTGACAAGGGGATAGGTCTCATTCATTAGTGGCATTCCAAGGTCGGTGTTTAATGAATCCTGATCATCAAGCTGCAGCATCCCCCTCGTCATATTATGTAGATTTCGACTACAATCATGACTTCTCTTTGGACAGAAGAATCCTTTTGTGGTGCTTTAATTTGTTCCCAGTGGACTATTGCCTTGTTACTTCTCTCAGCTACCTCATTTCATCTACTGATTGATCATAGCGTGATGATATGTCATGTTGGGTTGAGAGCTGGTCAAGATTTTCTTGTCCATCAGAAGTGTCCATGTCTGTTTCAAACAGTGAGGCCAAGAAACCTTCCAGCTGGCCTAGGTTGTCATAATATATTGTCTTGTTGACATGACTGATTAACATTGATTAAGGGTCTTGCAAGCCATATTGGATGTCCATCGGCTAGAGACAGGGACGAAGCTTCATGAATCTTTTGTGTCTATGCACAGTTTCCTGCGAGACTTCTTTGAAGGTGAATTTTATGTGTTCTTTGTAAATGAAGGGCCCCTGTTTCCTCATTTCTGTGAAGATCAGATGCACATATTGGTTTCGGAGGAAACAAGCGAATATCTAAACTTAGTCCTACCATACTTGTCATGTGTCTTGAACAGAACCTGTAAGCCTGTTGGAACTCTAGAGGAGGCTCCAACATAAAATGTATGATAAGTTGTATGGAATGGGTAAGGAAGGCTAACATGTCATTACCTTCCTGGTTCACAGGCACTTCAGGAACTTCAGGAAAGCATAGGTTGAAATGAAGTGAAATAAAGGTTTTATAAAGCGCGTGTATGCTGAGGCGTCTTAGTGCTGGAGCTGTCATAACCTGAGCAGAAGAGGCGAACAGAGGTTAAAAGTTGGACGCGAACAGCTATGTTTTCAGCGCCTTTCTGAACATTTGTCTGTTGGTTTGGCTTCTCAGAGTAAAAGGCAGATTGTTCCAAAGTTTGGGGGCCAGATGAAAGAAGCTTCTTCCACCCTTTTACGGTCTTCACCCTGGGAATGACCAAAAAGGAGGCAGTCGATGATCTGAGGTTGCGTTGTGGGACATGCCATCTAATGCGATTATTGAAATAGGCAGGTCCTGTCCCGTAGAGGGTCTTGGGAACAATGCACAAGGACTTGAATTGAACCCTCACCTGGACTGGCAACTAATGCAGCTCTCGGATCCCTTTGGACACCGAGCTAAATGTAGGTATTTTAAGTAGTAATCGTGCTGCAGCGTTTTGAATTGATTGAAGCTTACGTATGGTCTTTTTGTTTGCACCTAGATAAAGGGCATTACAGTAATCAATCTTTGATAACACCCGGGCCACTATAACTGTTTTCCTTAGATCCATCGGGATAAAAGGTAAGATTGTTCTCAAGATCTTCAGGGTGTAAAAGCAAGATGATGTAATATGATTGACCTGGTCCAATAGGGATAGTTGATCATTAAGAAGTAGACCTAGACTTTTTACCTTCCTTACGAGGGATGGGCAGGATCCTGCCACTTGTGACCACCAAGCTGTGTTCTAGAGGGCAGTGTTTTTTCCGAATAATGGCACCTCAGTTTTATCTGTATTCAACTTATAGACGGTTGTCACGTATCCATCTGATTATGTGGACCATACAGTCATTATAATTTATTGCCACGTCATCTGGCTTTGATGATAGAGACACCACTATTTGTGTGTTGTCTGCATAACAAATAGCAGTGAAGCCATGAGAGCGGATAAGTTTAGCCAGTGGGGTGACATAAACATTAAACAGGGTTGGGGATAACGAAGATCCCTGGGGCACCGCATGGCAGGGCATAAGGATGTGATTTAAGCCCTCCCATCGCAACTGTTTGTTCTCTGTTTGCTAAGAATGATCTTAGTATCTCAGAGGCTCCACCTGTAATCCCCATTTCAGATAAGCGCTGAATGAGCACTTGATGGCCGAGAGGTCTAGCAAGATTAGTATTGCCTTCTCTCCTCCATCTAGCTGGATGCGGATCTCCTTGGTGGCTGCAATGAGGGTTGATTCTGTGCTCTGTAGAGGTCAAAATCAATGTTGTGCAGGGTCCATTTTGTCATTTGACTCCAGGAAATACAGCAGATCTTCATTAAGTGCTTTTTCAAAGATTTTAGAAGGAAACGGCAGACAGGAAATCGGCCAGTAATTTTTGACCTCCGTAGGGTCTTGGGAAGGTTTTTTCAGAATGGGCCGACCTAAAGATTTTTTCCAGATGTTTGGAAAGGATCCTGCGTTCGGAATGTTATTTAGAAGAGGTGCTAAATGGCCTGCAATGGTACTAGGTACCCTATGGAGAACTGTAGCCGGAAAGGGGTCCAATGGGGATCCAGACTTAGTAGACAAAATAAGTCTCTCCACTCGCTCAGGCGTAAAGTGATTGAATTTATCTAGACGAGCCTGCATAGTTACTTCACCATTATCTTGGCCACCCTTCACTACTGAGCTGTCCACAGCTTTGGCTGAAGAACTCGTCAAATACACATTTTTTTTGCTATAAAAGAAGTCTGCCAGTTTATCGCAGAATTCTGCATTGGGAGTGTGCTGTTTGCGTTCACCAAATCTTGATAAAGTCATGACTGTTTTAAAAAGCTCTCCTGCTGAGTTTTTTGCAGAACTAATTTTCTCAGTAAGAAAGCGTGACTTTGTCAAGATTATTGCTTTTTTGTAATTTTCAATAGTTTTTCTATAGTGGACTTTTTCCACTGCAGAGTACTCCTTCCTCCATATTTGTTCTTGGGCTTGTCTCTGCGATGTCCGTCTTTGACCTCCACAATCTATTTTCACATATACCAATGGCTTTGATGATTTAGTAGGACCACTGACATTCTCAATTTCATCATGTGTCACAAAGAGGAGATGGACTCTGTTTTGTTAACTCGGAAGGCCATATGGTCAAAAAATAGGTTGAGCTAAATCCAGCTCTATCTGCAGAATTTATCTCCAGGACATACATGCTGAAGCATGGGCTTCTCAGGCTCCCTATTGGGCCGCAGCCTCCCATTTTTCCATTGTGCTAGGCAAAGGTATGATTGGGACTGTGGCAGGGTCAGACTTCAGTGTCGCTCAAAGTGGTGGACCCATGTACACATTTTCTCCTGAGTGAAAACCTGTTTCTCTGGCCATGCTGTGAAAAAGAGGACTCATCCTCATGCCCTACTTTATGCAGCTGAAAGTACATTGCTCATTGAGAACCAAGTTCTGACTACTTTTGTGTTTGCCTTTTTAGTATTGTAAGGGGGTCCAAAGGTGCAGGCCTTCCGTGGGTGCGTTCAGGCTATGCCATGAGGCTACACCAGACTCCACAAAGAGAGGCCTCTGACTCTATGTACACATTTGCAGCCAAATTAAACTCTATGTAGGCCTGCTATTTCACAATTTTACTAGGCAAAAGGACAGGTGAGATTGGAGCAGGGATAAGACTCCAGTGTTGTACACCTGTGCATCAATTTACACATTTATTTTCCCTTTCTTAATACGTGTTTTTTGTAGAGGAGCTGGATTCTATGTCATAACCACAGATGCCATGCCCCAAAGCAGATTATTTACCCATGTGCTTTGCTCCTTGCTGCTGATAATATATCTCACTTGACGGAGTTTGACTTAATTTGTAACATGAGACACATTCATGTAAAAGTTACTCAAAAACTATTTACACTATTATCGTACAGGTTTATACTATAAAGAATAAATACAAAAAAACTAATCAATATTTTTTTTTACTTTTTAAATTTTTATATTGTTTGTTTTTTATTTTTGAGATTTTTGTATTTTTGTTAACAACTGTTACTTACTCAACCGACAAATACTTGAAATAAATTACAAACACTGACATATTCAAATTAGTAATATAGTAACGATAATGTAACACATTAAGGAACTTACTAAGAAAAATGTAAGGCAACACAAAGCTAGTTTTCTTTCTTCTGATCACTAGGAGAGGGGTGACAGTGACTTAATTGGGTGTAACATTTCTCATGAACCTCAAGTTTACATGCAGGACACCAGGGGTGGGAGCTTTTTCTACCCCCAAGCTGACTCCTGTCAGAGCACACAGCACAGTCTCTTGGCTTTCACACAGGCAACAGCACAAAGCCATGCTCCTCAGTGCAATGAGAAGGTAGTGGTGTTGTAGAGACCCCATCCTGCAAGAGAGAAAATGCCTCTAGAACACTCACGATAAAACTGTGGCAACTCTGGACATTGCATGGATCAATGGTCAGTTTATACAATTCTGTGTCAGGAGCAAAGGCGAGGATTATGGTCTACTTTCTTTTATTTTCATTCTCAAAGTCTTCAACAAAATACTTTAAAAACTAGCTTTCTCAAGATACACAGGGAAAGGTCAACACAGATCAACCAATCAACTGTCCAGGATGTCCATAAAGAGTCCCCTGAATAGCTTCCTCTTTCTTTTCCTGCTTCCAGCAGTTAAATGGTCTTTCCATTACTCTTGGTGTAAATGTATTTTTCTAATTGAAGTGTTGCACTTATATGGTGCTTGTGCGGCTATCACGTCACTTCTTTGTGTGGGCCACAAGAGCGCTTCTCATCTCTCCATTTGCGGCGCCTTGTAAGCCTCAGGAACGCATGAGTGCAGTGAGGATGACTGCCACCAGAGGGGGTGTGAGAGTGCTAGAGAGCGTCTTGTTGTGGCACGGAGGGCACACTTGAATAATTTTGGTGTAACTGACAAGCTTGCGTACCCGTGGAGACCGTGCCTATCCAAGCAGCCTGGAAGCCTCTGATGGCCATTTCCATATGGGTCTGTACTTTTATCGAACAGCCTAATGCCTGCGTTACATACCAATGGATACGTACCTAGTGCCTATTTCACACATCGCTCACAAACGTGCCGCCTCAGCACTCCTCAAGCGCCTCCCTGGCACTGCATGAAAGGGAAAGGGCAGGAATGAACTGTATTTAACATTATAAGGTGCATTCCTGTCCTTTTTGTGTGCTGGTGCACTGTGTGCAGCCTTGTGCTGACGCAGGCGCCTTTGCCTTTGTTGCAGGCAGGATTGTTTTTATGCAGGAAGGATCCAACCATAATGGATTAATGACCTTGAAAGACATAGATAAATGTAATTAGAGGTCAAAGAACAACAGACATTATCCCACCGACACCAATTAAACCAATGAAAATGCAAGTGTTTATAAAGACAAATATAATAATGCAGCACTAGTAACAAATGATCCAAGGATGGTGCAATAGCGACCTTGAAACACCTAAACAAGCATAATTAGAAGTCAAAGGTCAAAAAGCATAACCTCTTCCAACACAGTAACTAAATAGCATGTGAGTACTCATCATGCCAATACCAATAATGCCTCACTTGTAACAAATGATCTAACATTAATGGATTAAAGACCATGAAACACTTAGAACGTGAAAATAGCGGTCAAAGGTCAAACCACATGACCCCCACACCAATTTATCCAAGAAAAATGTAAGTACCTATCATGACGATTCAAACGCTACAACACTTGTAAAAAAATGATCTGACCATAATGGAATAATCACCTTGAAACACTTACAATAAGTGCAATTAGAGGTCAAAGGTAAAATATTATGACCTCTCCAACAATTTAAACTCAAACTAAAAAACGTTTTAAAAGTGTGTATTTAGGGGTCAAAGTTCACGTTATTTAACCTGTTAAAAAATGTGACTATTTGACCTGTAAGATCAGACAATGACATTTGTAAAGATACCTCACCTTGGAAAAACAATTTCACTGTTACAAGGATACATCCATTGCACACTTCCAGGAGCTACCATTTAGGGTCAAAGGTCAAGGACAGTGACTTCCAAGAGACTATGCATGAAATCATATGCCACCTAGTCAGAGAATATACATCACTACTGTGCATAAAAGTCCAAAAATAAATTTTGAGTTGTTCAGCACATCTCAAATAACAAGATTAAGATCACTATATGAAAAACATCAATGGACAAAACAACGTCGGCCATTTTGTAGTATGTAAAGTGCTGTTAAAAACAGTAAAACATCTATTTACATATCTTTACTAACACTACTCTCTGAAACATCCATTTTACTACTGTGAACCAATTGCGCTAGGCTTATAACTTTATATTCTGCACAACAATAGAAACCCATGAAAAATGTATGTGCCTTATATCTATGTTATAGTATGACAAATAGCCATAAAAAACACAAAAAAGAAAATCAAAATCTGCCTTTTTACCTGATGAGCAAACAGAATAATAAATATTTCTGTGCATCTGCTTTTGGAAAACACAATTTTTTTTATTACCCTACCAACGTGGTCATTTACACTTATCATTTTTTGAGTATTTTGTTTTATATATAAATTGATAGTACAAGATGTATTGAAACCAAAAATATATAGTTTCCCGACATTATAGTCATGATTACAGAAACTATAGCATGTTAAAGCAAAGCATGCCAAAAAGTCAATAACTGCCTTTGTACTGAAAGATTTCTATTCGGCACTAATAAAGTTAAACAGGATAGAGTTTGGTTGTAGTAGTGTTTATGAAAGAGTTACTCCTTCTTACACAAGTCCACACAGAGTGATTGATTCACTTTTATAACTTGACCGCATCTCTCCTGACAACACTCTACAGGTTGAACAGTGGGTGTCAAGGGCTTTACTAATGAAGCCATCTATTTCTACAGACGTTTCCTGAGAGTGAAGAAGGTGATGGCTTCAGATGAGAACAGTTATCTGTCTACTGACACTTCTGGAGAGGATAAAGGATGTATGTAGAATTATCTATGCAAACACTAGGCCTTGCATTATCACAGTTTAACAGGACACAGAATCTGTAAGGTTCAGTTTGAGGAGAGAGGTGCTACATTTCCAATAAATGTATAGGCTAAATGATTCCTTTTTAATAACAATATAGCCTGTCTATTTAGACATCTATTCCCAGTGAAGGGTGGTTGTAAAAGGCTTTACTGAGAAAGTAATTCCTCTCTAAACATGTTTTGACTGAGTGAATAGGCTGTTCAGTTCAGTATAGTAAGCCCAACCTTCATAATAATTTCTCTGAGCAGTATAGACAGTTTGTGTAGAAGCACTGAGAAAAGAAGTAGGCCCAGTGCTAGCATATTTCAGCGTTCTATACGATCAAAAGTGATCTTATCTGATACTTCACTGTATCTCTTTAAGTGACAGCTCAACAGAGATGTAATGCTTTGTGTAGAAGACCTTCGGACCAAGTACCTTCTTTGTTAAATTCTTTGTTAAATGGCTTTATAAACAGCAAGCTGTCTAGTGAAAACTCTGAACAGATTAAAGGGTGTGTACAAAGCTCAAACAAACACTAGCCCCTGCGCTACTACATTTTATCAGAGGGAAGAAGGGGGACAGTAAACATTGATGTAAAAGAAGAGGTTTGCAATAGAATTGTATACAGAGTGATTGGCTCACTTCTGTCAGAACATTCCCTCTCTGATGGTAAGTCTGTAGAGGCTATAGGTTGAGTGTAAGAGGCTTTAGTGAGTAATCCAGCCCTGTACAAAGGCATCTCCTCTGAGAAAACAAGGTGTATGAATGGTTTTACAGACTGCAAGCTCTCTACTGATTCCTCTGAAGACAGCAAAGGGATAGTGTACAAGGTTTTATACAAACAGTAGGCTCTCTCCTACCTGATTTAAACAGGGTAGAGTTTGGTTGTGGAAGTGTTCATGAAAGAGTTACTCCTTCTTATACAAGTCCATACAGAGTGAATGATCCTCTTTTATAACATGACGCCATCTCTCCTGACACCCCTCTACAGGTTGAACAGTAGATGTGAAGGACTTTACTAATGGAGCCATCTATTTCTAAATACGTTTCCTAAGAGTGAAGAGAGTGTTTGGTTCAGATGTGAAACAGCTATCGGGCTACTGACACTTCTGGAGAGGATAAAGGATGTATGTAGAAGGATCCATACAAACATCAGGCCTTGTATTATTAGTTTAACAGGACACAGAAGTTGTATGGTTCAGTTTGAGGAGAGCGGTGCTACTTTTCCAATAAGTGTATAAAGGCTAAATGCTTCCTTTTTAATAACAATGTGGTCTCTCTGTTGAGACATTTATTCCCAGTGAAGTGCAGGTGTGAAAGGCTTTCCTTGCTGAACAGTGGGTGGGAAGGGCTTTACTAATGAAGCCATCTATTTCTACAGACCTTTCATGAGAGTGAAGAGGGTGGTTGGCTCAGGTGAGAAACAGCTATCTGTCTGCTGGCGCTTCAGGAGAGGATAACAAATGTATATTGAAGGATCCATGCAAACACTAGGCATTGCATTATCATGGTTTAGCAAGTAACAGAATCTGTACGGTTCAGTTTGAGGAGAGAGGTGCTACTTTTCCTATAATTGTACACAGGCTAAATGCTTCCTTTTTTAAGCCAACACAGCCGCTCTGTTGAGACATCTATTCACAGTGAAGGGTGAGTGAGAAAGGCTTTACTGAGACATCCCTCTCTAAACAGGTTTTGTCTAAATCAATAAGGTGTTCAGTTCAGTACAGTAACACTGACCTATATAATAATTTCTCTGAGCAAAATAGAAGGTCTGTGAAGAAGCATTAGGAGAATAAGTAGGCACTGTGCTAGAATATTTCAGCATGCTATACTTTCTGCATGGCACAGTTTCATCAAAGAAATCAGTGATCCTAGCTCATACTACCCTGTAACAGCAGTCTCTCTACGTGGCAGCTCAAGAGAGAGCTAATGCTTTGTGTAGAACACCGTAGAGAACTAGTACTTCCTGTGCTACACAGCTTTATAAAGGGCACACTGTCTACTGATTTCTGTGAACATAGTAAAGCATGTGTGTAAAAGGCCTCAGACAAACATTAGCCCCTGTGCTACTACATTTTACCAGAGGGGAAATGGGGAATAGTAAACTTTGATGTAAAATCAGAGGTTTCTAATAGAATTGTATACAGAGTGATTGGTTCACTTCTGTCAGCACATTCCCTCTCACTATTGATATCTGTGAACAGATTAATGGTGTATGTAGGCCTCAGAAAAACACTAGCCTCTGTGCTACTACATTTCGTCACAGAGACGATGGGGGATAGTGAAGTTTGATATAAAAGTCGCGGTTTGTAATACAATTCTATACAGAGTGAATGGTTCACTTTTATAAGATTATTCCCTCTCTAGTAAAAGGTCTGTAGAGGTTATAGGTTGGGTATAAAAGGCTTTTGTGAGTAATCCAGCCCTGTACAAAGGCATCTTCTATGAGAGAACATGGTGTATGAGTGGGTTTCAGACAGCAAGGTCTCTGAAGAGAGTAAAAGGTTAGTGTGCAAGGTTTTAGACAAACACTAGGCCCTCTCTTACCTGATTTAAACAGAGTAGAGTTTGGTTGTGGTAGTGTTCATTAAAGAGCTATTCCTTCTTATAGAAGTCCATACAGAGTAAATGATTCACTTTTATAACAGGACACTATCTCTCCTGACACCCCTTTACAGGTTGAACGGTTGGTGAGAAGGCCTTTTCTATTGAAGCCATATATTTCCACAGACATTTCCTGAGTGGTTGATTCAGGTGAGAAACAGCTATCTGCCTACTGACACTTCTGGAGAGGATAAAGGATGTATGTAGAAGGATCCATGCAAACACTAGGCCTTGCATTATCAAAGTTTAACAGGGCACAGATTCTGTATGGTTCAGTTTGAGGAGAAAGGTGCTACTTTTCCTATAAGTGTAAACATGCTAAATACTTCCTTTTTTTATAACAACGTAGCTTCTCTGTTGAGACATCTATTCACAATGAAGGGTGGGTATGAAAGGCTTTACTGAAAAAGTTATCCCTCACTTAACATGTTTTGTCTGAGTAAATAAGCTGTTCCATTCAGTACAGTAATACCACCCTCTGTAATAATTTCAGTTAGCAGAATAGAGAGTTTGTGTAGAAGCATTGAGAGAATAAGTAGACCCTGTGCTAGTATATTTCAGCATGCTATACATTATGCACAGTACAGTTTGATTAAACAGTGATCCATCTCATACTACCCTGTAACAGCTGCCTCTCTCAGTGAGAGCTAATGCTTTGTGTAGAAGGCCTTAGAAAACTAGTACATCCTGTTTTAAATACCTTTATAAACAGCAAGGTCTCTACTGATATCTGTGAATAGAATAAAGGGGGTATGTAGAAGGCCTCAGACGAACACTAGCCCCTGTGCTTCCACATTTTATCCCAGAGGAGATGGGGGGGTAATAAAGTTTGATATAAAAGTTGAGGTTTGTAACATAATTCTATATAGAGAGAACAGCTCACTTTTATAAGAACATTCCTTCTCAAGTAATAGGTCTGTAGAGGTTAAAAGGGTTAGTGAGTAATTCAGTCCTGCACAAAGGCATCTCTTCTGACAGAACATGGTGTATGAATGGGTTTACAGACAGCATGGTTTCTACTGATACGTCTGATGAGAGTAAAGGGTTAGTATGCAATGTTTTAGACACACACTAGGGCCTCTTCTATGAGATTTAAACATGGTAAAGTTTGGTTGCAATAGTGTTTCATGAAAGAGTAACTAGTTCCTATACAATTCCATACAGAGTGAATGGTTCAGTTTTATAAGAGCACACCATCTCTCCTAACATTCCTCTACAAATTAAACAGTAGCTGTGAAGGGCTTTACTAACAACATAGCCTCTCTGCTGAGACCTCTCCAAATGTTAAATGCTGGGATGAAAGGCTTCTGTTAGAAACCCATCCCTCTGCAAAGTCCTTATTTGTGAGTGAACCACATATATCATTGTTTTAAGAAACAGGACCCTCTGTAATTACAGCACTGAGCACAACACATTTTTAACGACTGGACATTAGATAAGGTGCATTTTCAGAACATGTAGAGTGTATCTCATACACTTTTATATAGCATGACTTCTTCTGTTTAACGTTAATATGTACTCTTGACAAAACACCTCTGTACAGAGTGATACCTGAGTGTTAAACATTTTAGAAAGGAACTCATTCCTTATACAAACATATTTTCTCTGAGTGAGCTGCATCTATAATTCAATTCAGTTAGTGCAAACTGTCTAGTGTGAAATCATTCTTGTATATATCTAAAAACTTTTAGTTGAGAAATAAACTCTCTCCACACACCTTACTTTCAGTAAACATGGTTAATAATGGAGTTTGAAAAAAATCTACCAATTTCATTTATATTTTTGCCTCCCTTCCATTTTTTCTCTTCTCTTGTATCTCCATATTCCTCCTGAAGCTTACTCATTCTGCTGAGCACTCCTCTTGAGACTGACATTTCCATACTGCACCATGTTTCGTCTCTGGATTTTAGGACACAGCGTCATCCACTGGACTAGAGAATATGCCATTAATTGTGGTATTGAGTTTGACAAGAATCTTGGATTTCTGCATTTCTTTGTGACATGGCATGGGCTCTATACATCATTACAATATCCATTTTGATATGCCAAGTGTCTATAGGCGAGATGGAGTGCACTTCACTGCAGAAGGGAACAGGATCTTCCTTAATAACATTAAGGAATGCTTCAGTTCTGTGTGTAACTAAACACTACAGAGTATAAACACAGAGGCTCTTGTCAGAACTACCCTATTCCTCTATTCTGTAATTCTTTCATGTTGTAACTCACTGTTTTGGGTTACTGACTCCCGCGAACTCTGGCGAGAGCAGGAGCACCCAATCACCTGCCTCCACTTGTATATTTGTCTGACTCTCATGAGCTCAAACACTTAGCCTATATCTCATGAATAACAGTCCTGTGTTCTTGGGTGTAGGTAGTAAAGTGTGCATAACATAAGCCTGTTTACTGAGACCTCTCTCTTCAGACAGATATTCTCTAGCCCTCCCTACTTTTTTATGATCCCTTGAGAGTCTTGCAAGATTGTAAAAAGAAATTGCAGAAAGAATTTAAATTATTTTGATTACAGTAGTTATACTTTACAGTTCCCACTACTAGGGTATGGGGTGAAAGTAGATTCTCCACTCAGAGCTTTCCAAAGTTTAACATGAGTGTATATTAGGGTGTAAGGGGATACTGGGGTCTTTACTGATACCTCTCACCAGGGTAACAACTCTGTATAGTAGGGTGTAAGGAGTGACTGCCCTCTCCACTAAGGCCTCTCCTCAAGGTGACCAGTGTGCAGAATAGGGTGTAAGGAGAAACTGACACCTTTCTTCAGGGGGGCCAGTATGCATAGTAGAGTGTGGGAGGGACTGGCGTCTCTGCAGAAACCCCTCTATCCGATGATGGGTGACCATAGTAGGGTATGTGAAGGGACTGGCCTCTCTGCTGAGAACCCTCTCTTGGATGATGGGTATGCATAGTATGGTTTGGGGAGGGACTGGCCTCTCTACTAAGACTGCTCTGTAAGATGATGAATATGCATAGTAGGGTGTGTAAAGGGACTGGTCGCTCCTCTGAGACCTCTCTCCCCAGATGATGCATGTGCATAGTAGGGTGATGGTAGACACTAGCCTCTCCACTGAGACCTCTCTCTGGGCTGAAAGGTGTGCATAGTAGGGTGATGTGGAGAGATTGGCCTCTCTGCTGAGACCCCGCTCTTGAATGACTGATGTTTATAGTAGAGTGTGAGGACTGCCCTCTACACTGACATGTTGTGCTCATTCCTCTCCCCATGGTGACGGATATGTATAATAGGGTGTGAGTGTGAACTGACCCCTCTGCTGACAACCCTGTCTTTAATGAAGAGTACGTGTAGTAGGGTATGCGGAGGAACTGGCCCCTATGCTGAGAATTCTCTCTTGGATGATGGGTGTGCATAGTAGGGTATGAGGAGGGGCTTATCTGTCTGCTCACAACTCTTCACAGGGTGACAGATGTACAAATAGGCTGTGGGGAAGAAATATATGCTGAGGAGTCTCTCTTTGATGACAAGCATAAAGACTAGGGGATGAAGAGAAACTGCTCTGGCAGGTCAAACCTCTCCCAAGAGTAACACATGTGTGTAGTAGACTGTGGATAGAGTCTGCTCTTTCTGTTCCTACCTCTCTTCATGGTGATGAATGTAATTGCAGGGTGTAAAAATGGAGTACACTCTTTGGTGAGAACTGTCTCTTGGTTAACTCGTGTGGATAGTGGAATGTGAGGACACACTCACCTCTCCCTCAGATGCCTCCCTATGGGGATAAAAACCAGCCAAAACTTGGTTATCAAAAACGGTTTATATTGTGAGTTAATCATATGTTTGCCTTTTTCAAATGGTTGCTCCAAAGGGAGAAAGGTGAATAAAGTGCTCAAGGTGGTGCTCGTGAAGGAAAGGGTGTGACAATAAAAAACATTTACAATGGTAATAGCGACCTGTCTAACAATATGTCCAAAGACTAACTAAACAATCCAAGTAAAGAGTTGCCATTAATGCATGATGAGTTCTCTGTTTCTGGGCTGAAGGGAGAAGTACAGGTCAGAATGTAAGCGAAGTCGACGTTTCGACCCCAAAGTCTGGAGGAAGGTTGTTCGTTCCTTACAACGGGGTCTTCATCAGGACCAATGGAGGAGCAACCTAGGTAAGGCACTGCCCGGTCGGTTGTGAGGAGGAATTAACCTCTATGGTAAAATCTCTCTCTCTTGGACAACAGAAATGCATATTAGGGTATGGGGTAACTGTCCCTCCACTCAGACTTTTTTCTTGGATGACAGGTATGCATAGTAGGGTGTGGGGAGAGACTGGCCTCTCCGCTAAGATCTCTCCTCAAGATTACAGGTGTGCATAGAAGGGTATAGAGAGGGAGTGAACTTTTACATGAGACCTCGCTCTTGGATGACATGTGTGCATAGTAGAGTGGGGGATGGAACTGGCCTCTCTGCTAAGACCATCCTCTTTGATGAACGGTGTGTGGAGAAACTGCCCTATCCATTCAGCCCTCACTCTGGTAAGAAGATTATTGCACATTTGTTTTCCTTGTATTAGCAAGCTGTGTGCTTTTTATGTGGTGGTGCCTGACTCCAAATTGAGCGCCATCTTTGAAGGGTATCGTCACCCGTTTTTACTAAGTTTATGTCATAATTTTCTCCCTCTTTATTTATTTTAGCTTTCTTTCCCAGTATTTTATCCTTCCCAGGGGAGCCTGGTGAGTGGATAAACGGGGTTGCTGGACCCTGGTTCTGTTTATGTTCCCCCCATTTTGCCTCGATCGGGGGCTTTCTAGCCACGCCCACCGAATCCTGAGGGGATTTAAATGAGCCTGATAGCGTGCCCATGCAGCTCTGGTGAGGAGATCATTGCCCGTTTATTTTCCATGTATCAGCACACTGTGTGCTTTTTATGTGGAGGTGCCTGGCTCCAAATCGGGCACCATCTTTGAAGTGTGTCTTCCCCCTTTTTTTACTAAGTTTATGTTTTAATTTTCTCCCTTTTTATTTTAGCTTTCTTTACCAGTATTTTATCCCTTCCAGGGGAGCCTGGTGAGCGGATAAACGGGGTTGCTGGACCCTGGTTTTGTTTATGCCCCTCCCGTTTTGCCTCAATCGAGGGCTTTCTAGCCACGCCCACCAAATCCAGAGGGGATTTAAATGAGGGCGATAGCGCGTCCGCACAGCTCTGATGAGAAGATCATTGCCCGTTTGTTTTCCTTGTATCAGAATGCTGTGTGCTTTTTAGCTTTTTTATGTGGAGGTGCCTGGCTCCATATTGGGCACCATTTTTGATGGGTGTCTTAACCCGTTTTAATAAGTTTATGTTTTAACTTTCTCCCTTTTTATTTATTTTAGCTTTATTGACCAGCATGTTATCTATACCAGGGTTGCCTGGTGAGCGGATAAATGGGGTTGCTGGACCCTGGTTCAGTTTAAGTCCCCCCCGTAGTTTGCCTCAATCGTGGGCTTTCTAGCCACGCCCATCAAATCCTGAGGGGATTCAAATGAGCCTGTCTGCCCCAGTCCGCGCCCGGATCTCGCTGAGCACCAGCCCCCCTGTCCGTTTGGCTTCCCAAACTCCAGTGATAAAAAGCTATGTGAGAGAGTAATTGCTGGCCCTCAACTTCAAAGGTAAAATGCTGTGATGCATCTGTCTCAATCCCCATACTGAGCTTGGCTCTCGGGAATTGACCTCCATTTGTTCCAAATGCGGTGAGGCTTTACCTTGGCTAAATGGAAAATGTAATGTTCTCACCCGACCTCTAACAACCACCCGATGCATAGCCACCAGTAATCACCGGCACCTGGGGACTCGTTGTCCCAGCATTCCTTGTGCTTCTGGCAGCAGGAGGGGCTGATTCTGTTTTCCCTGTGCCATGCGCATAAAGCGCCTCTTCACCTGTTGCAGCATGGGATGCACAGCCACCAATATTCCCCGGCACCTAGGGACTTGTTGTCCCAGCATTCCTTGTGCTTCTAGCAGCAGGAGGGACTGATTCTGTTTTCCCCGCACCACATGCATAAAGTGCCTCGTCACCTCCCTTGGCATGGGATGCACAGCCACCAGTAATCACCGGCACCCGAGGGCTCATTGTCCCAGCATACCTTGTGCTTCTGGCAGCAGGAGGCGCCACTTCTGTTTTCGCTGCACCGCACGCACAAAGCACCTCGTCATTGCACACGGTGCTGGACACACACAGGCTGTGCCTGGGCAAAGGGCGGGCCCGTCCTGCTCCTGATGCAGGGATTCTGCACAAACACAGAACTATGCACAGGATTATGGGAACTTGGTGTATAGGGACTGAGTCTTCCTACCACCTTAGTACCCACAAGCCCAGGACCGACTAGCAATAGTGTCTCATTTGCTCTCCTACTCACTCACAGAGAAACAAATGATTAGACACCCGAGAACACAACACTCCCAGATCTCTCAAGAATCGCGCTAACAAGACACACCCTTTCACTCACACTCTGGTACTTGTCCACAATAAGATCTGACAGAGACACAAAATAGTTTAAAATATTTATTTCAACTAACGTGCCCTAACATGCAGTATACGTGCCACAACAAGCAGGAAAATGCACAGTACAAATACAGTCAGCATAGCAGCTAGTCCATATATCATGACGGTAGATGTCATCATGGAAAGATAATAGAGCCTAACCTCCCTCCCCTTGCTAAGAAGCAGTAATATTATATATTAGAAGACCTCTGGGCTTTGTCAGCAGACCCCATACCTTAGCCTATAGATGGTAGATCTACATCATAGGTGCTGTCACGCTCTTCTACCTGCAAAGGTCCCTCTCCAAGTGTGTGCTACCTATTTGTGTATTCTAATTAAACCAAAGTACGTTTGTCCAAACAACAGCTGCATCGGTATGTTTTGTCTAAGGGCTAAGGCCTGGCCAGAACAAAATAACAAGGGGCATTGTTGTTCGACCTTGCACATAATGTTCAGTTAAAATCCCAGGAACATGCAGAAAGTGAACACAGCGATGATTTCTCATGTGAAAACAGCCATTGAAATTATTGCAAAAAATAAAGACGTTTAGTAACGTGTGCAAAGCATCAAGCAAGCTGCAGCGTGCTCATGCTAAGTTAGTGAAGACAACAATGTCCCTATGGGCCATGTGACACTCCTGTCCGTGCCAGGAGGTGACTGGGCTGGGCCACCCCTCTAACTTGTGTCATTGGACGGCCTGTAAGGTACTGTGCTCTACAAAATAGTTTTTTTAACCTTTCTCCAATTGTAGGAACTCCAACTAGAGGTCTAATTCCTGGACCTACTACAGATGGCCATATTGACTGTTGGTTATCTGCTGGGTCACATCTAGCTGCATCGGACCCTTTAGTTATCCTCTATTCCATAGTTTCATACTACTTCTTCTGTTTTGTCCATTTCCGTTTCGTAAATGGGCAAGAGAAAAGCATTAGATGGTGGGGTGGGGGTGGTCAAAAAGAGGCTAAAAAAACCTACTAAAGCATCCACGGGACAACTGTGTAATGGAAAGATTAGATGACATTGTCACCAAATGTGAAGAGATTTTGGTCTCAGACGTTGCTGCCCTACCCGCAGACAATAGGTCATCACTGCCTAGGATGGATGTTAGCAAACAGAAATGTATCCCTAAAATGTTTAAGAAACCGAACAAGAAACAGGCAGTGCCCAATAGCATACTACCCGAAGAAGGCAGATTTTAAAAGGCTAGTAAACACTCTACCCCAGTCGTCACTTGTTGCAATCGGTATAATCCACTGCAGTCTTTACTTGATAGTCAGCCAAGTGAGGGGGGGTCAAGTGTGAACCAAGCCCTGGCCAGTGATTTGTCTAAGCTTTGAATTGAAATAGATTCTCTTAAGAGTATGGTATGTGATCTTACAGCCTTAGTGAAGCACCTCCTTGAGGGCAGGGAGGCTTTCTGCACACAGGAGGGCACGGGCTTAGCCGCCCTTCCAGTTCTACTCCTGATCCATCTAGTGACTCTGCAATGAAGGCTGCTTGTACAGCCCCAACTGTGAAATCTGACCCGAATCCATGGAAGACAACTAAGATGGACGGCAAAAGTAGTGCAACATCCCTGGGCAACAGGAGATTCATATTCGGCTGAGGGGGGTCCAAGATAGGTAATGTTACCCCCTGCACCACCTCAATGGGACTTGGAATTCATAGCTGTGCACCAATAAAACTCCTGACGCATCCTCATCGACTGCCCCTAGAGAACAAGGAGGGTCCAGCTGACTGTAAAGTCTTTATGGTAAACGTGCGGAGGATCTCAATGAACCCACAATGGGAGGATGAGGATTCATTGAGGAACAAGGCCATCCATTGAATTCACCACTTTAGCAGGTCAGTTATTAGGGAAGATATTGTTGAGGCTAAAAGGTGTATGGATCCTTATAGTGCTACTGATTGTATTGAATTGTTGTTAACAAACAGGAGTTTTGTCAACAACTTGGTGGCTTTAGATCACAGAACTACCCCTCCATTATGTTCTAACATTCAATTTAAGTACAGTCTAGTATCTAGTGGGTTGTCGGTGCTGGACCTGGTTGACTGACTACAACAGCAATGAGGCCAGGAGGCAGTGGGGGGGAGGTGTCCCCCTCAGGTGGAGCTGATAAGAACTTCCAGATAGGATACCCTTGTGGCTATCCCATCCAATATGACCATACCACCAGTGATATTCCCACTGGCCAGCTAGTGGGACAAGGCAGTCTGACTCTATGTCCAACTCGTCTATCAAATCTGGTTAGCCCCAGTACCCATGCTCTCCTAGACCCCAACTATATGCTGTTAGCTTCACAGCCACCCAGGGTAAAGGCACCCCCATAATCTCCTTAGTTTCCTGGAACATAGCTGGAGTTAAATCAAAAATGGCCATACCCCACTTGAATTCGTTTGTGGAACTCACAGAAATTAGCATTTTTCAGGAAACTTGGAGTGTTGAGCCTATGCGTAGGGTTAGGTTTTTAAGTTTCCACATGCCCGCAACATCAAATAAGTTTGGGCGTCCTGTTGAGGGATTGCTAATTTGGGTGAGGATCGCACTAAGATATGGTGTTATCCAGCTTCAGCCTGGCAGCATTGAAATTCTGGGAAATCAAATTAGAAGGCACTCAAATTCTAATACCATCATTGATATTTACACCATCTCGGCACCACGAAGACAGCGGGGGTAGACAATCAGACACCTTGCAGCTGTTATTGAGTAGAAGAGATCCTTTTCACTTTCTGATTTCAGCAGGCAACTTCAATGTAACCTTTGAACCCGTGACTAAGTATGATGTGTGTGGGGCAGCTGAGGAAGATGAAATATGTCATATACTGAGACTGGTGCTATCTCCTGTTAAAAAGTGGACAAAAACTGCTACACAGTTTAAAGCCATGTCCGTTGAGTATGGGGTCACAACCCTCAATGTAGAACGAAGTCTGACAAACAGGGGGCACACACTTTTAGCAGGATTAATAGCTTGAGCCGCATAGACTATATTTTACTGGACCTACGACTGTGGCACCTAGTTGACCATATGGAAATAAGGGTAAGAATTGAAAGTGACCACAATCCCTGATGTTTAAGCTTGTTGTCTCTGTGGACTTCTTTGCCCAACCAAGCTAGGCAGAATAATCTTGAAATCTGGCCCTGTCCAATGATAAACAACGACTAAAGTGGAATCATATAGTGCCATGAGCCGCGATTCTACAGACTATAAAAAAGGATCTGATAGAAAGCTCCACAGAGATCCTAGCTTTGAGCAAGGAGGCCTAGGCTTGGTCGCTCATCAAAGTTCTAAATTCTTTGCCCGGCTGCTTCAGCATTTCATGGCACTAGTGGCTAGAACCAAACCATTGAATCACCCCAGGGCCACGAATACCTGGTTCGATAGAGAATGCAGATTAGTGCGATCACGTATTTTTCAAGCCATTAAGTTAAATGATGTATCGCTAGTAAGATCGCTAAGGAACCTCTTTAAGCAGACACAGGTAAAAGCAAACAAGGAGTGGGGATGAAGAAAGGTGTTGTCTTCCAAAAGAAGTCTGTAAAGATAGGGACCCTAGTCAATTTTGGTTCTTGTTCTCATGGGGTGGTACCAGAGCTGAATTAACAATCGAGAATTATACAGCAGCAGAGGAGTGGCATCCCCACATTTCATCTGTTTACTCTGAGGCCACCAACACCTCTTTTACATTCCCCTTCCAACCAGTATATGATTGTAACTTATTTGATCTGGGTGCATCTGCACTTCTATTGATGCAATTGTGCGCCTTAAAGCGCCAGGGCCTGATGGCATCCTGGAGACCTATTTTTCTTGAACGGGACAGCTGGGTGAAAACTATTTGGATATTTTCCAACGCCATAGCTGGCAGGGCCCCCATTCTGGGGTCTGGGAAAGAGGATGAGGTGATATCAATATATAAGAAAGGTGACAGATGAACTACAGGCCCATCAGTCTCATCGATTCAGCCCAGAAGGTCTTCTACCGGGCTTTGCTGTTGAAGATCCAGGACTGGATAGATAAGCGGAGTATATTGTCACCTCTCTAAGTTGGCGTTAGGCGGAGGATAAGTACTATTGACCAGGTTTTTCGTTTTCTCCTCCTATTCTGAAGCTTAACGCTGAGAAGACAGAAGTCCTCGTCCTCAGTACTACCCCTTCAGCATGGGACAACACCTGGTGGCCGACCGCCCTCGTAAGCCCACCCACCCCCTCAGACCACACCAAAAACCTCAGCATCGTACTCAACTCATCACTCACCATGAACCGGCAGGTCAACGCCGTCACCTCCAGCTGCTTCAACACCCTCCGCATCCTCCGCAAGACCTTCAAATGGATCCCCCCGGAGTCAAGGAAGACAGTCACCCACGCACTCATCACCAGCAGACTGGACTATGGCAACGCACTCTACGCCGACATCAACAAGTCCCTACTCCGCAAACTCCAGACAATACAGAACACCGCCGCCAGACTCGTCCTTCGGCATCCCCCGGCATGAACACATAAGCCAACACCTACGAAGACTTCACTGGCTCCCCGTTGAGAAAAGAGTCACCTTCAAAATCCTCTCTGACGCCTACAAATGCCTACACAACAACGGACCCAAATACCTCAACGACAGAATCAACTTCCACGTACCCAAAAGAAACCTCCGATCTTCCAACCTAGCACTGGCCGAAACCCCGCGCATCCACAGAACCAGAGCAGGCGGAAGATCCTTCTCTCACATTGCAGCCAAGACCTGGAACGAGCTACCGGCAGACATCAGACTTGCCCCCTCCCTGAACACCTTCAGGCAGACACTCAAGACCTGGCTCTTCAGCTAAACAGATCTGCGGACCCCCTCCCCCTTAGTGCCTTGAAACCCTCACGGGTGAGTAACGCGCTTACAATTCCCCTGATTGATTGATTCTGGAAAGTAGTGGGCATAGGGAAAGGGAACCTTTATGTCGCTTTCATTGATTTGAAATCTGCATTTGATTTAGTGCCCAAAGTCAATCTTTGGTGTGTGTTGAGTGATATGGCCATGCCCCTGGAGATTCTAACACTCATGGTCCATCTTTACGAAGTCAACTGTGCTAGAGTAAGATGGGGAAATCAGGGTCAGCTTACAGAATCTTTTGGTGTGTTCAAGGACTCTTCGCAAGAATGCATCTTGGCCACCACCCTTTTTTCTCTCTATTTGAATGATGTTGTTCACTTTCTTGCTACAATTCCTGCAGATGCCCCATCGCTAAACAGGGAGAAAATACTACACTCCTATTTGCTAATGACACCATTCTGGTGTCAAAATCCCCGGGTGGCTTGCAATTACTATTGAATCAGTTTGAAGCTTTCTGTGACTAGCATGGCCTTGAGATAAATACACCAACAACAAAATATATGGCAATTAAGCTTCATAAAGCATATAGGGGAGGCCTACCTTGGGTGGGGTCTCCCTTGAGAGGGTTGATACATTTCAGTATTTGGGTATCACGCTGTCGGAAAGGATGTCCAGGAAACCTCATATAACCAAGATGTCCCTTAAACTTAGGCAAACAGTTGAGGTACTCCTCAAAGACTATCAATCTTCAACCTGAAAACTTATTGCCCCAGCCCTCCAAATGTATGGTTTGAAAGCATTAGGTGGTGCACTTTATGGGGCAAAATTATGGGGTCTAGAGAAATGTGACAGACTTGCAAGTATAGAACATAAATTCTTGAGGAACTTGGTGCATGTCCCTCCCAGTACCCCGGTACTTCCTTTGAAGTTGGATATTGGCAGGAAATCAATTGGAGACAAGGCTAGAATGCATACCTTGCTGTATTGGAGGCGAATTAGGGCTACGCCTGAATTATCTTCTTATGCCTTGGCACTCCAAAAGGTGGTCACCCGTGGTAAATCCAAGAAACTTGCATGGCTTTGGAATGTAAAATCATTGCTGGCTGATATTGGACTGTTGGGGATCTGGGATTATAGTCCCATAGATAGCCTTCCCAGCAAATCCCTGGTGAAAGCTCAGTACCGGGAATGGGCTAGACATCTTGAGCATAAGCTGACAGCAGGTGGCCGCTTGATGAACGAGTTTTGGATTTTAAATCTGATTGTGCATTTGAGGACTGGTTCCAAATGAAAGGAAATTGTATATACAGTTCAGGTTGGGTACTCTTCCTCTTAATGTGTTTATGAGTAGGTTGTCCAGCACCACCCCTACATCCAACTGTTGCCCCTGATGTGTGGATATGATAGAGACTGTTACACATACAATGTTTGTATGTTTAGCCTACAGGACTCTGCAGGACAAATGGCTGAAACCAGTATGTAGAGGACTGGGCACAAGGAACCATCAAATTAACTTAAGGATTTTGAGATCTGATCCATCCACCCTGCATGCCTGTGCTGTCGCTACATTTCTGGCAACTTTCCAAAAATTGCAGTGCACACCGCTTGAACATCTTCCGTAATTTTGCCATTTTTATCAACTGTCATCCGTTTGCGTGCTCTTTGGATAGCGTGATCTACCCTGAAATCACGCGGTTATCGATACATCTTTTAGAATGGAGCGGAGTTTCCCTCCAATACCAGGTGCACAGCATCTCTAGTGATTATCACCAAGTTTTTCCAACTACTTTTGCGATTTCAACAATGATTATTCCATGTACTCCAAAATCTTTTTATAACTTCATTTATTTCTGGGGCACATGTGGAGCATTAGGAGGAGCCTTCTTATAATTCAATGTTCTTAATTTCTTTGAAAGGTAACCTGACTTTCAATTGAAAATTGTCCCTATATAAGGGGAAATGCCCACCATTTGTAGTGGCTTTTTAGCTCTATTTTATAGGCTGTTTACAATGATTCCTTTATCTATTTTACAATTTTATCTGTACTTTGATCTGTATTTATGTGGTTGTAAAGACATTTGATAGCACTTGGTTGCCGAAATTAAGTTATTACCACCCAAACATCAGCATTAAATGCGCCCTAATAAATGCTAGGTCATTAGTTAAACATCATTTTGAGTTTGCAGACTTCAGAGAGAGTAGTCAAATCGACGTTGCATGGGTCACAGAAATATGGGCTGACCAAGCCTCCAGGCCCCACTTGCTAGCTGCAACCACCCCCCCAACTTTGTTTTACACCTTTTGGACAGGTCAGTAGAGCAGGGAGGAGGTTTTATCCTTGGTAGTCAGGGATAATCTCTTTATGGAACACTGCTAGACATTCAATTTTAATATACAACTTAGTAGCGTACAATCCTTTATGGGCATGCTAATTTACCATCCCCCCGCCAAGAAACACCTATACCCAGACATTCAGAACACTCCTAGAGATTGGTCTAACTGCAAATGACTTCACCATTCTTGGTGATTTTAATTTCCACCTTGAAGACCATGATGATAAGCACTCAGCAGCTCTCATTGAAAGCCTAGAAGGCTATGGCTTGCCACAGTTGTTTAAGGAGTCTACTCTCTTGGCTGGTCACTCTTTAGAAAGGCCTCTTTTTCAATAATCCTCACATTCTCATAAAGGAGGATTGGTCCCTAGCATGGACAGATCGCAAGGCAATCATGTTTGAAATCTTAGCAAAACCTAATACCCCCTCTGATAAGATCCTATCACAAACCCATAAAAAATGGGCTTGGAATAAACTTCAGGTGGAGCTGTTCAATAATTCACTGGAGGATAATATGCCACTGTTTAACTGTAACCTAGATGAGTCGATATACAGCATGGCTCAAGACAGCAATATCAATCTCTACACCTCTGATAACATGGAGATCTCGGAGAGCTAAGTCTTCAGTTCCGTGGTTTTCTGAAGACCTTCGTCTTCAGAAGCAAGTGTGTAGGAAACAAGAGAGACGCTGGAGGAAAGAATTTAACACACAAGAAATACAGAACTAGCCTGCACACATATAAAGAATTGGTTTTCAAAAAGAAAACTGAATATTTCACCCATAAAATAGTAAAGGCCAATAACTCCACTAAGGAGCTTTTTCAGGTAGTTTACAACCTAGCTGGACCTACAAGAAACAATCCATCCTCTAACTCCCAGGCCTTCTGTGACACACTGTTAGAATTGACTCGCAAAACTGCTGTATTACTCACATATTACTCCATTGAAGGTTAGCATTGATATAGCTATGCAGTATTATTGTATCGTGTGCATACGCGAGCAGAGGATGTAGGTATTATGTTTGTTAGGTTGACATCCCTGCCGCCATTTTGTCTTGCCTAGACGCCATTTTATATTACAATCGAAACTGTTACTTATTCATTTACGAGAAATGGGCTTTGTAAAGTTTCGCTTCTTCAATGTCGAAAACTCATTCATTATTGCATTCTTCTGCTGTTTCATCAAGGCCTTCTCCCACCTGTGGTATGGGAGGATGAGCTAGACGACCTTGGGCAGTAGATAGCTTGTGCCAGGCTGTGGAATCGAAACTCATATTCTGTACCTCCATTGTATTACGACAGCTACCAGTGTTTTTTCATAATAGGCGGGTCTTAGAGGGCTTTGCAACATACATAATGTAACTTTATGCTTGCTAGAGTCAGTCCCTCATCAGCCATCACAGGAGGCTGGTCAGACTGGACTCCACTGCAGTGTATCTTATGAATAAACTAGTCTATATGCATTCTCTACTGCGTCATCGACTCTTCATTGGACAGAAGGTTAGTGGAGGTCTAGAGTGACCCCGGTGGCCCTAAACGGGTTACTTCCTTCAGTTGGTGCCCAAACAGGGACCCCACCAGGTGACCCATCTCGCCCATAGACGGGTTGTAGGGGTCGGGGTTGCGTCTGGTCGGATGGGCAGATCGGGGTACCCCACACAATCGAGCCTAGTTCTCGCAGCTGCCCCGCCTGTCTGATCGGGCGGCCCCTCGTCTAGTGGTCATCTCGGCTGGGGTCCTGAAAAGGCGAAACCCTTGGATCTGACCGTTTTGGTCTGAAGAGTCGACAATGGAGAATAATCTTGTTCGACCTGTGTGCACCAGGTGAGCTCATCTTGATTCTTGGTAAGTGCGGCGCCGTCTTGGTTAACTTGGTAGGTCTGCAGAACCTTGTGATACGGAGCGTTTTTAGAACGTTCCGCCAGGCCACCTGGTAATTTGGTATATTCTTGAAAAGGCCTGGGGCTAGAGCCTATCTTGTTTTGGTACAGTCTGCGGACTGTCTTGTCTTGGTGCAGTCTGAGGACTGACTTGTTTTGGTGCAGTTTCCGGACTGCTTCTTAAGAGCTCTTTGTTCGTGTTTTTGTTGTGTGTGTGTGTTGATTGAGAGATTAGTAAATGTGTCTGATGCTAAGATGCCTGGTTAGAGTAAAATGTGGTGTGTTGGGTGTTGTGGACGTTCTGCGGAGCTTCGGTTGGAGGAATGACAACCTGCGCCTCCAGAAGGCACTCCGAGTTTCGAGATGTATGTGAAGCATGGCATTGGCCCTATTATGTTCTGTACATTATGGCACAAATATACGAGAGACAATGCTGAGCTTCAGTGGCCACTAAATGGTACTTTTGATGAACAGAAATTGAATTATTTACTGGACAAATTATTTGCTAGAAGAAGTAGGCAGTCGATGTTTGACACGCTACAGGGATGGCAGAAGGAAGCTAAGCAGAGGCGAATAAAGGCCGAGAAGGCGTCTAGGAAGAAAGCAATGCAGACAGTTGTGCAGAAAGCAGTAGCTTATGATAAAGAGCGAACAGAGAATGGTGTTGAATGTACTGATAGGAAGTTTCGATTACAATGTAACAAGTCTTATGTGGTTAGAGAGGAAGAGGATCCTTTTGTGAAAGAACTGTTGGAAACACATCCCCCACCTCTGTTCGCCCCACAGAGATTATCTCCGGATGTTCCGGCGTCCCAGCCTTCGAATGTTCCCCCACTTTCCTCAAGCCTTCCTGTGAGTTCGACAGCCTCGGCTCCTGCTTTGTCTATTTCTTCTCCGGTTCTTCCAACTGCGAGTGTGGTGACTGCAGGCACCCCCGCAACACCTGTTATTTCTGCTCCCGTTTTCTCCCCTTCTCTTACTCCTTCTACACAGCCACTGTTGACATTGTCTCCTATGTCTGTTTCGACTATGTCATCCCCGAGTCTTTTGTCTGTTGTTCTGAGCAGTGTCCAGACACCAGCATGGGGGTCAGATGTAGGGAAGTGGGCGGCAGTGCGAGATCGAATGGAACAGGTGTTGACGCGATCGAATGTGGGAGAAGGAGAGAAAAAGATGGTTGCGCATCAGGCAGTGCAGTGGGTTCGGAGCCCGATTTATAGTGCGGAGGATATATGGAGTGTGATGAAAGATTTTGATCCATTTGTGCAGCAGCATGCCCTTCAACATATGTCAGCTACGATGATCAGTTTGTGGGAACAGTGCATTGGGGGCACTGCCCCTCAAATAATTTATGATATTCGAGATTGCATATATTCGGCAGATCTGGCCCCTTTGGAAGTTCTTGGTAATGTTGGGACGTTGCTTGGTTATAGAGAAAGATTACAGCAACGTACTCCGGTTAGTATACCCCAGTATCCGATGAGGGAGGTGCATCCTATTTTCACCCTGAGATTCCAGAGCAGCGGAATCAAAGAAATTAGGTGGTCCAACAACGGGTGGTGGCCCATTTTCAGGAACAGTGGGTTTATACTCCATAGAAAAGAAGTGAGGTATTGGCCCTTAAAAGTCAGTTACCTGACCCAAGAAAGAATCCTACAGCATATTATAAGGAATTGACAGAGGCAGCCTCTTTGTCGGTTATGACACTTGCAGATATAGAGATTTTGTTTGGGTTATTGGTCCCGGTGGACATATGGAGGCAAGTGCATACCCAAGATCATAGAGTGGAATTGGGAGGTACTTGGGAAGAAATCAAAGGATGGGATGCAGAGCGGAAGCCAGGTGAGAAACCTAGAGCTGAGATCTTGGCTTTGCCGAATCGCATCATTACGTATATGCATTCACTCATTCCACCCCGACGGGTGGATTGGGATAAGCTAACGGCATGTAAACAAAAGAAAGAGGTAAGTGTGTCTGATTTCTTTACTAGGTATGAAGGAGTTTTCTTGGATTTTAGTGGACAGGATTTGTCAGTGGAAGGGGGTGTTCGTTTGTTTGTTAATAGGTTTGTTACAAACTTGCTTCCAGAGATTGTGGCCCGGCTGCAGGCGTCAGAGAGTACGTGGACAACATCCTCCCCTTCGGTGATATTGAGTATG
Source organism: Calotriton arnoldi (assembly GCA_963921515.1). Lineage (NCBI taxonomy): Eukaryota > Metazoa > Chordata > Amphibia > Caudata > Salamandridae > Calotriton > Calotriton arnoldi. The sequence goes on from CAWUFW010006158.1 coordinate 1,016,642, forward strand.
GCTCAGTATTATGAACATCGTGAAAATGAGGAAAAGGATAAGGTGGAAATGAAAAATAAGGATTTGAAAACGAGGGTGTTGCTGCAGCAAGTTGCCAGAGGGTCTGGAAGGGGACGTGGTGGTGGTGGCCCAACGCAGAGAGGGCGAGGAGTTGGTAAAGGTGGTGCACCTCTTGGGCGAAATCAGTGTGCTTATTGTAAAAAGGAGGGACATTGGCGGAGTGAGTGCCCTGATTTATTGCAAAAACTTGCAGTCCCTGGCGGACGAGATTCGCGAGGCAGGGGTCATTATGCGACTAGCAGGGATGAGGCATCAGCAGGTGTGTCCACAGGGGGTCGTTCTGACTCGAACTATTTTGATGACCCCCGTGGGAGACAGTACTATCATGATGATTATGATATGGAAGATGCTGCGGGGATGTCCTATAGCTAGGATAGCCAGGGACAGGGAGAGGGACCAGTTCAAATTCCTGTAGATTAGCGTGGTCCTTATGTCACGGCAGATTTGCATGGTTCAGCACAGAAATTATGGGTGGATACAGGTGCGATGAATAGCTCTGTTTCTCATGCGCTGGTCCCTGGGGCAACCCTGTCTGGCCGTAATAGTGTTTCGGTAGGTTTTTCAGGCGTACCGGTTGCGAGCCCCATCTCTAAACCTCTTGCTTTGACACTTGGTCCTTTTACTGTAGACTCTCCATTTGTGTTAACGGCTAATTGTGGTGAAAATTTATTAGGATTAGATTTATTAAAAAGATTACATGCTACAATATCTTGTTCTCCAGATGGTGTTTTTATGACTATTGGCCCTAATGTGGCTAAAGCAAAACAGTGCTGGTAAAAGATGCACCCCTTCCTGCTGAATTTAAAGACGTGCCATCCTTTTTATGGGCCACAGGTGATACAGATGTAGGGCTGTTACAGATACCACCAGTTTCTATTAAAGTTAAGGAGAACGCTGTGCTCCCCTGTATTCCCCAGTATAGGATCTCACAAGCAGGGGAACGGGCTTTGATGCAGATTATACAGGACCTGATCAAAACAGGCGTGGTTGAGGAGACGGTGGGAAATGTGTTTAATAGCCCTATACTCCCTATTCTTAAGAAGGCACCATTGGATTCTCCTGATTCACATCCTGATGTTTATCGTTTTGTGATCGACCTCCGAGAGGACAATAAGATAGTCGTTCCCCAGTTTCAGTAGTTCCGCCACCCGGAAGTACTACGCCGTTTCCCTTATAAAATATGCCACAAACCATCACGCGGGGTTCAGCAACAACAGCAGATCCAGATAGACCGGACCGGCATTACGCCCATATTACATAAGGTAAGCTCCCCTAAGAATTGTGCACCTCCCAACCCCGTTTATATAAAATCTTCCCAACCTTGCTCAAGATGTGTTGCCAATGCCTACGGTTATTCCCCTAGATTGATCAGGACCTCCCACGTCTTCAGACGACCCAAGTCTCCTTAAGATTTTAAACAGTAAGATCGGACTCCTTTAACTCATGAGGCGCGCACGCACTGCCGCCTGGCTTTCAATTCTGTCAATATTCAGCGGCGACCCCACCAGGCATCACAATAGCGCTCTCCACCCACGCAGCCCCGCAATCACCCACCAAAACCCCTGCACGCCAGACCGAATATTTATCACGCTAATAAAGGGGACAGGGCAGCACTATCGTCATCAATGAGCTATTAGGGCCACAACTCATGGCACAGTATTGCGAACTGACATTGTTTTCCCTTGACTAATGAGTCTTATGTCATCTATATATTTTTAGATTCGAATTGGACCCACGAACACGATCTCTCTACAAAACTTGTAAATATATCGTTACCCTCTTTTTTTCCGGTCACTATTTCGGGTATAATACACACGTGACTTGTCGCCCTACTATTGTCACTGTGCCTTCCTGTCTAATCGTTTAATCATACATGACCTGACCTTCTTGATGTTACATCTCTTTATTTTTATTTTGCCCATGGATGCTATCTATGTCTTTGTCTTCCATCTATCCTCCTTCCCCCCGTCTTTCCTGTCACTGACGCCCTTCATGCCATGCACTAAATTCTGAAACTCAACCTCATTCACACGGCACGTCACTACCACTCTCTTAATATTCCGATGTCTAAACCCCGCATTTATTCCCCACCGTCACTTTCCTTCTCCACCTGTGCCACTATGCCTTCGTAATGTACTCATCTATGTCTTTTCTTTGAAATGTAAATGCAAATACTTACCTTTCCGTTCCTTGGCTTCAACTTTCTTTGTTACCTCATATGTTTTACATGTATAACTGTGTGTATTTTAATCTTATGAATCGCCAACATATATTGATCTGTTTTGACACACATCAACACGGACTAACCATTAATGTCAATCACTTTGTGTGCTTCTTGCCCTTTCATTTTTTCATTTTTCATTTTTCCATCTTCTCGCTCTCTCATTTTGGTTGCAATTCTTTCACTTTTTGTATAATGATTTACATCCCTATTTGCATTTCTGTGTTATTGATGATGCTTTTCTTTTCTTTCTTTGACTATAACTTTGGATTCCCTCCTTTTTTCTTATGTATTTCTCTGTTATGTGGAATCACACTCCTTTGTTGATTACTGTGTTTGAATGTACAGCCCTGAGTAAGCCCCAGGCCGGATGGCCATGTAAAGGGGCGAAACACGTGTTGGCTGTCAGTCACTTCTTTGCTCACCCTCACAGAAAGAGTGACAACACCTTATATAAACAACTATCACCATGAATCCGTGCTTATTGGAATTTTTTCCTGAAATAATACGATAAATCTAACTTGCCCTGACAACCACTTTGGAACTCGTTTATGTTTAGGGGTTAGGGGTTTCCCTCTGTCAAGGGCAAGTGTCGCAACAAGAATTGCTCAATAACTAACGGCCAGTAAGGGACCGGGACCTACTACCCCATATCACACAGAATTGTTCCAGTAGTTCCGGACATCACTGTCCTTTTAACGATGATTCCCTCCACAGCAAAATTCTTTTCTGTGATCGACTTAAAGAATGCCTTTTTTAGTATCCCTATTCACCCCAATAGCCGTTATCTTTTTGGTTTTGCATTAGCTGGAAGAAGTTTTGAATTCTGTCGAGCTCCTCAAGGGTATACTGAAAGTCCCAGTATTTATAGTCAAGCTTTAAAAGGTCAATTGGACTCTCTCTCTCTTCCCGCAGGTAACGTATTATTGCAATATGTGGATGACCTTTTGATCACCCCTGACACTGAAGAGCGTTGTCGGGAGGCTACTGTTAAATTGTTAAAGCATTTGGCGGACAAAGGACATAAAGTGTCTCTTTCCAAATTCCAATATTGTCAACAGCAGGTCACCTATTTAGGTCACCTGCTGTTGAAGGAGGGTCGGAGGCTGACACCAGAGCGAGTTGATGTCATTGTTAAGATGCCTGTCCCTGAGACACAAAGGGATGTGCATGCTTTCTAGGCATCACCTCGTATTGTCGACACTGGATTCCTGCTTATTCTTTATTAATACAGCCTTTGCTTCGCCTAACAACCAAAGACGTGCATGAACCCCTGCCCTGGACGCATGAATGCCAGCATGCTTTTGAGCAATTGAAAGTTGCGCTTTGTTCTGCACCTGTGCTTGGTATGCCTGATTATAAGAAGCCTTTCGTATTGTACGTACACGAAACCGCTGGATGTGCGCTTTCGGTGTTAACACAAGCCTTTCGAGGTAAGCAGAGGCCATGTGCTTATTTCTCTGCCACACTTGACCCTGTCGCCAGAGCTCTCCCCAGTTGTTTAAGAGCCACGGCGGCTGCGGCAGTCTCTATATGACAGTCGGCAGGGCCCGTCCTCAATCATGATCTCACAGTAATGGTACCCCATGCTGTGGATGTACTTCTAAACAAGACAAAAAAGCAGCACCTCACCAGTGCTCGTCTGACTGGATATGAATTGACTTTGTTTGAAACTCCATATTACTATCAAAAGATGTGCCAGTCTGAATCCAGCCACGTTACTACCCCTCCCTTCGGAAGAAAAGGACCAAGATGTCCATGATTGCTTGTTCCGCACTGAGGAAGAAACGAAGGGACGGGTAGACTTGACTGATGTTCCCTTATCAGACCCGCAAGGGGAACTATATGTCGATGGTTCTTGTTTCAAATTATCAGATGGCACTACTACAGCGGCGAATGCTATTACCACTCTGCGCAATGTAGTTGAGACTTTTCATATTCCCTACCAATCTGCCCAAGCTGCTGAGTTGATGGCTCGTTTGCGAGCATGTGAGTTAAGTGAAGGACTGACTGTCAATATTTATACTGACAGCCAGTATGCCTTCGGGGCGTCCCATAATTTTGGACGCCTCTGGGCAGAGAGAGGATTCTTGACTTCACATGGAACAAAGATCCAAAATGGTCCATTGATAGAGAGACTTTTGACAGCCTTGACACTCCCCAAATGATTGGCAAAAGTGAAATGTAGTGCCCATAAAGCAATCACTGATGATGTAGGGAAAGGAAATGCCTTTGCAGATCAAACAGCAAAAGAAACAGTTAGATCAAAAATGACGAAAATGTTTGTGGCAGGACCTGCTAGATGGGTACCTGATGTTACCATGTTTGAAAATACATTTGATAGCGTCAAGGAAATACAGTCTGAGGCGACAGTTGAGGAACTGGCAATGTGGCAGGAACGCACAGGGCAATTAGATGATGAGGGGTGCTGGACTGATAAAAGTGAGAAGCAGAGATGGATGTTACCTGACGCATATGTTTTCCCTGTAGTCACCATGGCACATGGCCCAGCTCATATTAGCGCCAAAGGAATTGGTAAATTATTAGATCCTGTATGGCAGAATGATAATATTTCAAAAGTTGCTGCAAATTTGGTGAAACATTGTATGGCATGTATGAGGCATAGCCCTGGGAAAGGTACCCCTACACCTTCTGGTGATTTTGCACCACCTTCTCTTCCTTTTGAGGTACTTCAGATGGATTATATAGAGATGCAACGAGTTAATAATTTGAAATATGTGTTAGTGGTGGATTGCGCATTTAGCGAATGGGTTGAGGCTTATCCAACAAAAGAGAACACAGCCATGGCTACGGCGGAGGCTCTCATAAAAGAGTTCTTCCCGCGCTACGGCTTGCCCCGATTGATCTGGAGTGATAATGGCAGTCACTTCAATGCCAAATTGATTCAATTGGTATGTGAAAGTCTGCACATTAAACAAAAATTTCATGCAGCGAACCATCCCGTCAGCGGGTTTGGTTGAGAGATATAATAGTACCCTTAAGCTGAAGATGGCCAAAATAAAGGAAAGTACCGGATTGCAATGGCCAGATGCGCTACCCCTTGCTTTGTTGTCTACCAGATTTACAGCCCACTCTAGGACAGTGTTGTCACCATATGAAGTGATTTTCGGCCGTCCCGCGAATGTGTGGGGCGTCCCTAGGCCAAAGAGATTTTCTGAGATAGATTATCCTTTATTAGTAGATTACTTGTATGATCTTACTAAAAGTTTGCGTTCTATTCATCAACAGATCCAAGAGGCGCTGCCTCCAGTACCAGAAGGGCCTGGGCACATCATACAGCCTGGCGATTACGTGCTCATCAAAAGCTTCCAGAGGAAGGAAAGCCTGGAACCTCGGTGGAAGGGCCCATTCTTAGTCCTCATTGCAACGAGGACGGCAGTGAGAGTGGAAGCTCGGAAGAACTGGATACACTCGTCTCACTGCCGACGGGTCCCGCTTCCCCTCCCCTATGATCGTTGGGTGAAGGAGGGAATAGGAGACCATGAATGTGAGCAAGTTCCGCATTTTGTGCCCTTTTCGATGCCCAGTTGACTTGGGTACGAACAGAAGAGAGTGAGGCGATCTTGAATGAGACAGTTCCTCCAGAAATAAGGGCTGCTCAGGGTTCCTCCACATCAGATCGTCAGGAACCTGAGTCTCGCTCTCCGACACCTGAATTGCAAATTCTTCACCAAGACGAGACGGTGCCTGAAGTAGAAAGGTACCATTTGCGTCCCCGACGGAAGGGTAGTGCACCAATGGATAAGTGAGTGTAGAAATCTAAATAAATCTAAATCCGTATTTGTAAAACGCGAACTACTCACCCTTACGGGTCTCAAGGCGCTGGGGGCCGTCGTGGAAATTAAGTGAGCTATTGCCCAGAGTCACATGGTGCTGAACTGAGCTGCTGCCGGAGCCGGGGATCGAACCGTGAGCCCTGTGCTCCGAAGTCAGCTGCCCTGGCTGCTGCACCACACCTCTCCACAAGGGATGGACTTCATGGATAAGACTAGTATAATGTCTCTTTGATTTCGTTTTTCTCTTTAGTTGGATACAGGACAATTGGTGCACTGCCAGTAACACTGGACAGGATAAAAGTCGAGGGTGTTTTCTTTGAAAGGAAAGTGCCCCATCCTGAGGTTCGTGAACATTTGCTGATGAGCTGCAACAGTGTGGCTCCACCGCCCATGCTTCGTAGCACCAACGAGGATTGAGCAATAGAAGCCTGCCAGGTAGCCTTGTGACGGACCCTGATATTTTTCCTTTTTGCTTGATTTTCCTACTTTTTGTGTCCTTTCCACCGTTGGTTCCAGTATATAACATTTCCTTCTCTGGTGCTTTTCATTTGTTACAAAAATGTATTTGTTTGGTCGACCTCGTTCAGATAATGAACAGTTTCTCGTTGCCTTACAGGCAAGACAAATAGGTTTTGAATGGTTTTATAAGTACAAAAAGTTTTGGATTGTGATTATATTATTGTTTTTCCTGTTGGGGGGAGGGCTCTTCTGGATTCTAGAGTGCTCCTATGAGGATGCACCATTATGTATTCTTCATCAAGCATCTCTTTCCGATCAGGATAAAAAAACGGTGCGTAGTAATGTTTTTTTAGATACACATAGAATATTCTTTGGAGATAACACAGCTTGTTACCCTATAGATTCTGTTACAAGTTTATGGACAGCTTATCCATTGTCTTTAGTAAATTATACATATGTTCACCCTCCTCAATTTGTAGAAGTTAAGGGAGAATTTGGTCTCAGCTAACCTGGACCTTGTCTATATTATAGGAAGCAGAGGGGGACAGGGTATCCTGGGTGTATGCCTGATATGTATTGTGGTGATTTGTATTTCGCTAAGAAAAATATCACACTAACTGGCTGGCACTATCAAGATCTGACTGTCACTCAAGAAGCTGGTATCTATGCCACGTGTTGCCCTGTACTAAACAGCACTGATACTTATTTGTATCTCAATTGTTCCGGAGAAGTAGTGTACAAAAATGTAATGTGCTTTGGAAATAAAGATGATCCTACAATGGAAGGGATGAGTACTAGGTATGCCCCATAAGATTATCAAGGTCCATTATATGCACATCCGGGTTTCTATTTTCTGTCGAATGGTACATATTCCAATATGTACAATGGAACAGGGGATGTGGCCTTAGGAATGGTGTTACCTCTTGGGGTGCCCTGCAAGTATAGTACACCGAACATACGATGGGTAAAAAGAACATTGACTAAGGGATTCTGTGAGGGCGTTACTGATTTAGAAGTCAATAATTATAGCAATGGTATCACTTTTGGATATATCCTCTCTTCTATCATTACCTTTGGTGGTACTGCCATGGCCAGGGGAGAGCGGGCTAGGGAATATTTTGGGTGTAATTTACAGATTTTATCTAATTCCACAGTAGCAGCTTTAAGGGATATTACCACTCAGTTGGAAAGCAGGCGCATATATTCTGAGCAAACAAGATAGGCAGTCGATTTTATTTTAGCCAAGAATGGTGGTGCATGCTCAGTAATAGGAGACCAGTGTGTAGTCGGTATCACGAATATGGAGAAAAATATTACTAAGCACATTTTAGACATGCTGGAAAATGTTCGAGGAATGAGGAGTGGTAATTGGAGCTGGTCCTTATTTGGTGGTTGGGGTTGGATTTTAGAAAAAGTTATATATTTCATTGTTATTCTTATATGTTGCTGCATTTTGATTCAGTGTCTCCCCTTGTGCTGTTCTTATTGTGCTACTTATTTGACTCCTAAAACAATTTCGATTCATGATACCAATACAAAGATAATGCTTCAGCAGGATGTTAATAATATGATGCAAATAGACGAGGGAGTTTTCGGCTCCACTATGTTAGTTGCAGGGTCCCTTCTTGACTTTTCCTCTGATGAAGATGTATAAGTTTTCTTTTGTTCTTTCCTATATTTGCCAGTATGCGTAAATAGTAATGCATTTATGTATATTGTTGCTTCGTTATTACTTTATATTCATGTGTTAGTATTGTAAAGGCCCTCCCTTTTGGCATTAATAAAGAAGTATATTTTAGCTATATCATGCTAAAAGGAGGGTCTGTTAGAATTGACTCGCAAAACTGCTGTATTACTCGCATATTACTCCATTGAAGGTTAGCATTGATAAAACTAATGCAGTATTATTGTATCGTGTGCATACGCGAGCAGAGGATGTAGGTATTATGTTTGTTAGGTTTACATCCCTGCCGCCATTTTGTCTTGCCTAGAAGCCATTTTATATTACAATCGAAACTGTTACTTATTCATTTACGAGAAATGGGCTTTGGTAAGTTTCGCTTCTCCAATGTCGAAAACTCATTCATTATTGCATTCTTCTGCTGTTTCATCAAGGCCTTCTCCCACCTGTGGTATGGGAGGATGAGCTAGACGACCTTGGGCAGTAGATAGCTTGTGCCAGGCTGTGGAATCGAAACTCATATTCTGTACCTCCATTGTATTACGACAGCTACCAGTGTTTTTCCATAATAGGCGGGTCTTAGAGGGCTCCGCAACATACATAATGTAACTTTATGCTTGCTAGACTCAGTCCCTCATCAGCCATCACAGGAGGCTGGTCAGACTGGACTCCACTGCAGTGTATCTTATGAATAAACTAGTCTATATGCATTCTCTCCTGCGTCATCGACTCTTCATTGGACAGAAGTCTAGTGGAGGTCTAGAGTGACCCCGGGTGGCCCTAAACGGGTCAGTTCCTTCAACACTGGCCAGTTTCTTCCTGGATAAAATGGTCCAAATTTATAACAAGTTTGATCAAATATCAAACTACAGCCCGGTTCGCCCCTTACCCTCACCATAGTCGAAGAGGGGCCCATGCTTCTCAACTTCTTCCCATTGTATCTGTAACAAGTGGCCAGAATTCGTACAGGGACCAAATTGGGATCTTATTGCCACAGACACCATTTCAAAGGGACTGACTAGTATTTTTAATGCAATGTTAGAACAAGGCTGTTTCCCCGCCCCTTGGAAGGAAGCATCCATTCTTCCACTTTTAAAAAAGAGAATCTGGATTCTAAGATCCCGAACAACTACTGGCCCATCTCACACCTTCCTATGCCAACAAAAGTAATTGAGAAAATCATGAATCAGGAGCATCAGTTCCAAGAAGTAAACAAGTTTGGATTTTGCAGTGGTCATAGCACCAAAACGGCCCTCCAAAAAACAACTGAGAAAATCAGAGCCATCGTGGATGGTAACAGCAGTATTGCATTAGTGCTCCTTGACTTGTCCGTAGCCTTTGATACGGTCGACCATAGCATTTTGGTTGACCATCTCAGGGATGTCGGGGATTTTCTATCGGACAGGAGCCAAACGGTGGCCTTTGGCCCGTACACCTCTGAAACGTTTACTCTGCCTTATGGTGTTCCACAAGGATCTGATCTCAGTCCTACATTATTTAATGTCTATGTGAAACCTCTGACAGCACTGATAAGGCTGTTTGGTTTGTACCTCACCTCCTATGCAGACGATACTCAGATAGTGATAGCTATGTCCTCCCCCCATAACTTGGGGGTGGTAATTTCCATGACTGCATGAGAGAAACTGGAAAACGGATGGACCAAAACTGCCTGCAACTTTATCCTGGGAAAGCAGAAGTGATTCTGTTCAGGAATAACCAATCCCCATGGTCTCCTTCTTGGTGTCCTGAGAAAATGGGCCCACTCCCAACTCCTGTGGAAAAAAAAAAAACTGGGAGTACTAAAGGACAATAAGCTCACCTTCGGACTACAGGTAAATGCAGTCACTTCCCCTGCCTTCTTTATACTCAGGATGCTCAAAAAGATATTTCCTTTCATCCCCTTAAACTCTCGGAAAACGGTAATGTCAGCTCTGGTGCTTGCCAAACTGGATTATTGCAATGCCCTCTTCCTGATCATGCAGCACTAGCATCTAAATAGGCTTCAGGTAGTACAGAATGCTGCAGCCAAAATATGGACCTGGACACCTAAACCCTCTTTCATCTCGCAGGCTAGAATCAAACTTCACTGGTTGCCAGTTAGGCAACGTGTAAAATTTAAGGCACTATGCCTGGCCTATAAGGCCCTGCATGGCATTGGCCCGGTTTTTCTGCAGGATTCCTTTAAATGGTATAGACTGAGAAGAACCCTCCTATCCATGGCCGCCCATAAATTAGAGGTCAACAGATATAGACTCTCAAACTCGGGGGGGGGGGGATCTTTGTCACATCAGCAGCTAAAGAGTGGAACCTTCTTCCTCTCCAAATCAGAACCATGTCTAATCTTCTCTTGTTCAGGAAGGCTCTTAAAAACTGGCTATTTGCCAATTAAGAAATCCATCAGGCACCATATCAGTTCACCATGAGCTTAGCACCTTAACACCCATGGGTATTTGTCACGTTATATAAGCATTTACAACATAGCATAACTCTTGGATGACAGATGTATATAGTATGGTATGTGGAGGGACTGCTCTCTCTGCTGAGACTTTTCTCTTCGATTATGAGAGTGCGTAGTATGGTAAGTGGAGAGACTACCCTCTCTGCTAAGACCTGCCTCTGGGCTGATGGGTGTGCATAGTAGGGTGTGTGGAGATACTGGCTTCTCTGCTGAGACATCTCCCCAATGTTACAGGTGTGCATAGTAGAGAGGGAGTGGTCTTTTAAGTGAGACCTCTCTCTTGGATGACAGGGACATATCAGGCTGTGGGGAGTATGGTGTAGAGAGGGAATGGCCTCTATGCTGAAACCTCTCTCTTGAATTACAGAAGTGCATAGTTGGGTTTGGGGTGGGACTGCCTCTCCACTCAGATCTTTCTCTTGGGTGACAGGTGTGCATTGTAGGTTGTGGGAAGAGATTGGCCTCTCCACTAAGACCTCACCCCAAGATTACAGGTTTGCATAGTAGGGTGTGTGAAGGGACTAGCCTATCAACTGAGACCTCTCTCTTGGATGACAGGTATGCATAGTAGGGTGAGGAAAGACACCAGTCTCCTGTATGGGCTAATGGCTGTGCATAGTAGGGTGTGTGAAGGGACTAGCCTCTCTCCTGAGACCCCTCAATTGAATTCTGGGTTTGCATAGTAGGGTATGAGGAAAGACTGGCCTATCCACTAAGACCTCTCTCTGGGATGAAGGGTGTACGTAGTAGGGTGTGTAGAGGGACCTGCCTCTTTGCTTGCTGACAGCCTTACCCATACATAGTAGCATGTTGGGAGGGACTAACCTCTTCATTAACACCCTTCCACAAGGTGATAAGCATGCGTAGTAGTATGTGGGGAAAGACTAGCCTTTCTGCTGAGACCTCTCTTTTGGATGACAGATGTGCATAGGAGGATGTGGGGAGGGACTGGCCTCTCCGCTAAGACCTTTCCCTCAGATGAGGAGTCTGCATAGCAGCATGTGGGGATGGACTGGCCTCTCCACTGAGACCCCTGTCTTTGATGATCAGTGTGCAAAAAAGGCTGTGGGAAGAGCCTTAACTCTCTACTCACAACTGTTCCCTAGCCGATGCAGTAATGTGTAGTCACATTTAAGTCAATGTGTCATGATTATACAGCACAGATGTAAAATGTCTGCCTATCATCTTTTATGCTTTGCGTATTCTACTTTGCATTTACATCTGCTGTAATTGGTTTAATTATGTCCTTCCCTTTACATTTTTTGTCTTTGATTTGCTCCAAAACCATCATGTAAAACCTGTCAGAGTAACGTGATTGTTTAAAAGCGTTAAACATTAATTTTTAATTTTTGCTTAAGGTTGCTACCTGCTCTGATTTCACTGGATTTTGCCAGCAGAATTTCCTCATTTGGCCACAATCTGCTTTTTACCAATGCTTGGTACATTGGTGATTTGCGATTTGATAATCACAATTTGAATTTGCATTTTACGATTAACAAAGCTATGCTGTTCAATATGCAAGTTTTGCAACTGACTCAATTTTATGTTCTCTTTGTACAATGTAACATACTGTGTTGCCATTTACAAACCTGTTTGTATCTGCTATGGGAATCGCAAATGTTGGGAAGTGGTTTATTAGTAGTGATAAGTAGGGACCTACCTCTAGTAATAAGGCCACAAACACAATCAAAAGGTTCAGGCAAGGTCTTAATAAATGATTCCCTTGCTCAACCTGTGGCAGCTGGCAACAAGCAAGCAGGCTTAACTTAGGAGAAAAGTATGTAAAGCATTTAAAAACTCCAATATATGAAATAAGTAAGTCACAATACAAAATAAAAATCCAACCCAATTTATAAAAATAGGATATATTTTTATGAACAAATAGACACCAAAACAACAAAATTCCAACGTAGGAAACAGGAGATATACATTATTTAAGAATAAACACTTTCTAGTGCTTAAAAAAGAATAGCGCCACCTGGGACATCTGGCTGCACTTGACCGGGACAAAGTCGAAGTTTAAGGCTACCCACAATGGAGTCTTTGTTTGATACACTAAGCTAGAGGCCTTGGTCAAAATTTTACTTAAAAACTTTTCTGGAGGATTTTGTCTTGAAGTCAAGCGAGACTCTTCTTCAAGCCAGATCTGGGGCGACGTTGTCGGCTTGGCTAAGCACGAGCCCTCGGTGAAACCCTGGAAGTCTTGAGCTTCGGAGCTTTCAGCGGTATGAATCGGAAATTCAGGCTGAGTCGCGGTTCATCTCCTCCAGCTTGACTCTCGATGTCTGGTCGGTCACCTTGTGGAGCTTTTTCTAAATGTTGCTCCAAATTTCTCCAAACTTCTGGAATTTCCTCCTGAAGTTCCTCTTGTGGGTTCAAAGTGTCCAAAACACCAATCCAAGGGTCTAGAATCTCTGTGATGGTCCTTGGGATGTTGGGACTACAATTCCCACAATGCACCCGGCCAAATCCTTAAAAGTCCACTGGACACACTCCAGGGTGGAGCCTTCTTGGTGGAGATGATGCAGGTGGGCTCTGTTAACCTGTAGCTTGCAGGGATTTCACTCCTTAAACCTTGTGAAGCCAGGCAACATCTCGTAGTACTGTAGTAACAGATTGTTTCAGGCAGAAGGTCTGAGTTGCTTAGGAACTCTTCCATATTTATTCAGCGTTCCTGGGAGGGAAGCAGGGGGGCAACCCTGACCATTGGGATGCAGGGTGCCACTCTCAGGTATGACCATTCCTCCAAAGTGTGGCATAGTCTTGTTCCAGAATGCACTGTTCTTCCAAAATGCAAGATGGAGAAACTCTCTCCTAGAGGGTTAGATCTGGTGAAGCCAACCCACTGGTGTGATTAATATTCTCTAACACTCCCATTCCATCCCCTTTCCTAATCAAATTACAGGGGCTCCTTTGTGGTTGGGCGTGCTGGATGTGGGGGTGAGCCTGTGCTCTCCTGAAGTGTCATTCTCCCTTTGAAGACCATCCTGCCTTCTGCTTCTGCAGCTGCAGTTCTTCATCCACAGGAAATGTTTTGTCTCTCTAGCAGGCCACTTCACACCTCATTAGGACAGCTTGCCTCAGCCTGGCAGAGGCTGGCCAATCAGGAGAGGGCAGCTGGAAGGATGAACTTTGGCTGACAGAAATGAAAGTTCTTTAACTTCTTTTTGGTAATAGTTATTATAAATCTAACAACAGCAAGTTGTTGGATTTATTGTAAATATCATTTTGAGTCTTTGAATGACATTTCTAGCTCACTCCTGTAAGTATTTATACTTAAATAAAACATTCCCATGTTAGCCTATGGTGCTAGTTTTCTACAATGGGGGAAAATGAAATTGGCAGTTTTTTTCCTGACCAAGGCTTATGAAAAATCTTTTATAATGTCCCTGCATATAGTTACAAGACACTCCAAGCGCGGGCATCTAAGGGGAGTCCTTAGTGTGACTTATAGTTAAAATAAGGTAACTTGAGACTTTGGAAGTACCTTTGATTCCAAAGTTGAATTTAATGTAAAGGCAGCCTGAAAAGCAGTGCTGCCTCTGAATGACAGCAGGCACCAGAGTAGTGCACCATTAAGTGCATTAACTCTACTGGGCCTCTATACCTACATGCCCTACCATATACTAGGGACTTACAGGTAGGTTGTAAGTACCAAATATAATTATACCTAATTACCATGTACTTTTAATCAGAGCACAGGCCCTGGGTCTGGTTAGCCGAGCCCTGGGCGCAGTCAGATTGAGAAAAACAGCATCTAGTAGTAAAAATGAGGGCGAAACGTGGGGGACACTGCAAACAGCTTCTGGTTTCTCACAGCAAAATATAAGTGCATCTGACCCTTAAATTCCCAATATTTACTTGTTGCAATATCTTCTTACTTTATGTAAATATGTGTTAGTAATGGGGGTCTATAGATGGCAATGGTTTGCACCGTTATCCAAGTAGGGACCCTTCTTCCTAGTCAGTGTAAGGGGGATACACTTCTAAAATAACCTTTGCTCACCCCCTTGGTAGCTTAGCATGAGCAGACAGGCTTATCAAAGAGCCAGTGTGTAAAGCTTTGCGCACGCATACAGTAATACAGTGAAAACACTACAAATGGATACCACACCAGTTTAGAAAAATAAGTAATCTTTATCTAAACCAAACAAGACCAAAATAACAAAAATCCACAATACAGTAATAAGAATATGACTTTTAAAAGGTAGAAACAGTTCTATCCATAGCAAACTATAGATGAAACACTTTCAACACCAAGTAGCTTGGATGCGCCAAAATCAAAAGCAAGAACAGGCGCAGGGAAGGTGATGCATTGGTTTCTTATGCGCAGGGAAGGTGATGCGTTGGTTCCTTACCCCAGGGGAGGTGATGCGTTGGTTCCTTTCTGAAGGGGAGGTGATGCGTCGGTTTCTTACTGCGGGCCCAGTGTCCTTGTAGACTTGGCACCCGGTGCTATGCGTGAGGATCGGGGTTGAGTCAGTTCTCGATGTGGCAGCGGCAACAGTGGTGTGTTGGTTTTTTCAGCCGCGGTCCCATGATGCGTTGGTTATTGCAGCCGCACATCAGGGCCAGCGTCGGAATCAGGGCGGTAATCTCAGACTCCGTGGATCGTGCACTCGATGCGGCGTGCAACGATTTCTCCAGCGGGTAGGCGATGCATCGGTTTCTTCAGCGATGCATCGGAAACAGGTGTGGATGCGTCGCGCTTCTCGTCGTTGCGTTACTTTTCCAGCTCCCAACAGCAGGAACAACCTCTAGAGGCCCAGAACAGCAACGGGCTCCTCTTGGTGGGTCAGAACTCCCAGCAAGGAAGTTCAGGGGAGCTGGGGGTGAAGTCTTTGAATCCCTGAGACTTCAAAAACAGGAGGCAAGCTCACCTTCAAGCCCTTGGAGATCTTCCTCAAGCAGGGGACACAGCACACAGCAAAGTCCTTGTCCTTTCCTTGGCAGAAGGGGGACTGTGTACTGATGATCGCTGTGATCAAGGGTGGGGGGAACCCACAAGGGTAATAAAAACTGCCCTCACACACAGCGAACTGTGTCATGCTTCATCATAGGGCTGCTAACACACCTCAGCGCAGACCAACGCTGAGGTGGAGCAATAGGGAAGGGGAAGACAATACAACATGTAAGTGAAAACAGTATGGGATCAAGAGTGAACAAAGGTGCAGAAACAGTGATTAAAACTGGTCACGGGAAATCCCAAATACAACTTTAATCTTGGATACCCTGCCCAGAGTAAAAAGGTCAAATCACGACCAGTGGATGGTGGTACGGGGAGCTATGATGAGTCACCTACCCCTGCACTCTGCAAAACCGTCGACATGTTTCAGCTGGCAAAACTAAATACCCCAGCTTTCATCAGGACTCACATAAGAAATGATCCAATGGGTACTAACCCTACCTCCTCTGGTACAAGGATAGAGGGAAGACACCCTTCTGAGTAAATGCTCAGATAATGTGTGGTAGAGCGCCTTGCTCTCCGCGAGGAACCTGTAAAGTTAATAAAAACAAGTATCAAGCAAACCGTGCAGTGCCCTCTGTGAATAAACATACAAGCAACCAAAGTGGTATTCACCCCCTGATCAGGACAGCGATTCCTTATGGGCGTCGTGTCAACCGCACAGGCCAAAAGGTGCAATTCTAATTGCCCTGCGGTATGCTTAATAAAGACAGACGTCCCAAATGAGCGCGTAATCTGCACTCGATTAAAAGAGCTTACTGAAGTAAAACATCAGGCATCAATGCTAGGAGACAGGTACACAACCAAGCACTCGGCAGATCTTACCGAGTTCATTTAAAATCAAAACTTGAACTGGCGGGGGAGTGAGGACAGCTCCCTATAGTCACACACTGCGGGACATAGGGATAGAAAATTACAAAGTGAGTAAATACAGGCACACGCAACTATGTCGCAACGGTCTCTCTGAGGAGAGACCCGGGTTGTCATTAAGTTTTATTAAGGATGGTATCAGGGCACCGCGAGGGACAACAGCCTCTGTCCCCTTGGCCTCTCACATTCTACCCAAACCGGATTTCTCTCCGACCTACAATGAGTCGTGAAAAGTGTCCCAACTTACTTCGTCAAGGTGAGCTGTCTCCAAACAACTTGTCCCTCCCAGCACCGTGCAGGTACAAGCTGCCACGCTCCCGGAGCCCGTGTTAAACCTCCCTGACCCCGCCCACGTCATTACATACGTGACGTAGCGTGGCCTGGGGAGGGCGGGGCGGGGCCGTGACAAGAAGAAGCACTGGAACGCTAACAACCAACCCCATGTTGGGGATGTCGGCGTTTCAGTGCGCATGTGCACTATGAGTAATCCTCTGTGGAACGGGAGGAGTAACCTCCAGTGGACTGCTTCCCACAGAGAGAAGACATGAAACCGGGGGTAACAATTGAAAACAAGAAATACAGTATTTCTAGGGGTGTATACACCTGCAGTGCATTGTAGAGCTGAAAACGTGTTTGTAAAAACAATGGGGATTGTTACAGACACGTATATATAAACAAATTTCCTAGTTGAATACTAGTACTTCCAATCGATCCCCATATCCATGTAAAGGTTTAGTAAGAATGCATTAGTAAAGGGGAGCTAAGGTGGTCATTATCCCATAACTAAAGACATGGATCAGATCAGAGGTGGGGAGGGGGAACAATATTTTCCGAAGAGGAATTATGAAATATGCTAGCGTTTGCAGCATAGACACTGGGCTGAGAAAATGTCATGGAGCAAGAGTGTCCCTGGTGTCTCAAAGATTGTTCAAAGTATTCCAGGGTATATCATCGTTCAAGCCTTCAGTATGGCTACGGACCCTATAGATCCATTTCTGTTCCCTAATAAACAGGGCATTCTCAGGATTCCGGGTGGTAGCATTTATGTTGGGTTTATCCAGGACCGTCCAGAAAATGTCTTCGGGTAAATGCTTCATCTCCTTGTAGTGGGACGTGAGGCGACTCGTTGTCCTTTGGCATCTGATGGTAGATCTGTGATCCATTATCCTGACTTTCACCCTCCGAGTGGTCATACCGATGTAAAAAAGGTTACATGGGCATTTCAACATGTATATAACATTGGTGGAGTTACAGTTGGTATGCCTCCGTTGTTCCCAAGGGTGGGTAAGTCCAATGTCCACTGTTTTGGTGTTTGCAGTTAGGTGGCACACATCGCATGTCCCACATCTTGTATGTCCCGTCACTGGTGGGAGGGCCCACGCAACCTCCCTATCAGTTGTCGCTCCTGGTCTAGCTGAGAAATTTCTGGGTCTTGTATGGACCAGTAGATCTTTGATATTCTGGCTCTTCTTGAAAGAAAACAGAGGCTTCTCCAGTTGTAAACCATTGGAGATGAGGATTCTCCAGTTCCGTAGAATAATCCTCTGGATGTTACTGGAAGCCGTGCTAAATGTGGTTACACATATAGTTTTGTCAGTCTGTTTTTTTTTTACCGTTTCCAAGAGGGCTTCACGATTGCAATTGATCGCTCTCTTACGGGCCCTTTGGACAGCCCTATGGGGGTACTTCCTTTGCAGCAGTTTATTTGTCAGGGTGTTAGCTTCTGATCTAAAGTCCTCGGTACGGGAACAATTTCTGCGAAGGCGCAGAAACTGTCCCACCGGTAAGTTTTCCCTTAGGGATTTAGGGTGGAAGCTCTCGAATAACAGGAGACTGTTCCTGTCCGTTGGTTTATGGAACATCTTTGTCTGTAGACCACCCTCATTTGGAAAAATGATCAAATCCAGGAAGGGTAATTTCTCCTTCGTGATAGTTGAAGTAAACAGAAGCAAGGGGTTGCAGCTGTTCAACCACTCCTGGGAGGGGAATGCACAGTCCTTTCAAGACAGACAGAGGCAGGTTCAGAGGGAGAGGAAACTTTGGGGAATAGAGAGGGCAAAATCAAAATCAGGAACAAGGGTACTTCAGGTCAAGAAGGAGGGTGTACAAGCGGTAACACATAGTCAAAATCTATCGACAATTGATACGTGTAAAACTATCCCCATCTATAATCTCTCTAAACACATACTCACAGATGCAGAATTAAGCATACTCCAGAAGCGTTTGTCCTTTGTCCCAATGACACTACCAAATTCAGTGGAAACCAAGACAAAAATCTTGCAGTTGCTACGCAAGATCAGGTTTAAAGTCTTTTTTTCTGAGGCCAACGACGTGAGGGAGACCAACGTCAGTGTCTTAAAAAATAAATCAACATTTTGCCCTGAGAGTTCCACAATGCCCATTGAAATTTTGGGACTTGAAGAACAAGTCTTGATGGAGATTGACGCCCTCAACGATAGAGAAACTTTCTTTAAACCCAATTGCTCTAAGGCTGAATTTTCAGCCATAAAAAGGTTAGTGGACAATCCCACTACAGTAATCAAACCGGCTGACAAGGGCGGGGGAATTGTCATGTGGGATAGTCAAGCCTATGACATGGAAGTGATGAGCCAACTTAACGTCACCTCCCACTATAGGCAAATTCAAGAGAATCCTACTCCACGCCTGAGAGCACAAATATTACACCTTACTACAGAAGCGTTGGACGGATGGATAAGCAAAAAAGAATTTGAGTTTTTGAACACCACTACTTGCAAGACTCCGAATATATATGTTCTACCAATAATACACAAAAGTGTTGATAAGCCCCCCGGAAGACCAATTACCTCGGCCTGTGGTTCACTATTGGAACCCGCAGCCAAATATATATATATTCGTTCCTGAAACCATTTGTTAAAAATGAGAGCCTTTGTCAGAGATACTATTGATTTAATCTCTAAGATAGAAAATCTGCCGTTTGACATGAAGAAACAACTTTTGGTCTCATTTGACATCGAAAGTCTATGTACTAAGTTCCCCCAAGACGAAGCCCTAGCCGTGCTCAGAAGTATTCTAGATCAGAGAGACCAACCCCATCAGGTCCCCACGGAATTTGTGACTTCTTTGGCCACCCTATGCCTGAAAAACAACTTCTTCACTTTCAAAGACATGCTCTTTTAGCAGATCAAAGGAGTAGCCATGGGGTGCTGCTTCGCCCCTGAGATAGCGAACCTGGTAATGGATTGCTTTGAAAACCGGTGGATCTATAACACCAATAACCCTTTTAAACAACATGTTCCACAATGGTTCCGGTATATTGATGATATTTTAATGGTTTGGGAAGGAGATCAAAATACTTTACAACTTTTCCATGGTTGGTTAAACGCTAGGACCCCTGACCTGAAGTTTACAGTGTCCTTTAGCAATGAAAAGATCAATTTTTTAGATGTTTGGATACTGAATAAAAATGGAAAACTAGACGTCAGTCTGTATACGAAACCCACTGACCGTAATACATTGCTTCATTTTACAAGTGGACATCCGAGAAGCCTGAAGGAGAACTTGCCCTATGGGCAATTTCTTAGAATCCGCCACAACTGTTCTAACAGAGAGGATTACTTCATGAATGCAGAGAACCTGCTTAAGAAATTATTAGATCGAGGCTACCCTAAGAGGTTGGTGAAAACGGCACTCAAACAGGCTTTGTTTACACCAAGAGAAGAACTTTTGACCCCAAAATCCAAATCAGAGTCAAACCCATTGACATGCGTTTTAACGTACAATACTAAGGCAAACAAAATCAAAAAGATCATTCTATGCAATTGGAGGATGGTGAGGCATCTGGACATCCCCAAGCCAATGTTTTCATTCCGCAAAGGAAGGAATTTACGTCAGCTCATAGTCAAAGCGGCACAATCAACAGAGGTTAAAAAAGACCTTCGGTGGATGCTGGGGTTGTCACCCTTAATTGGATACTTCAAATGTAACAACAGCGCAGCGTGCTCTATGACCAGTGACTCTAAATCCATTATGATTAATGGTCAAAAACACACACAACACAGTTTTTTTAACTGTAATACAAAAAACGTTATCTACTGCTTGAAATATCCATGTGACAAATTTTATATAGGGCAAACCACCCAACCTGTCAAGATGCGCATTTTGCAGCACAAATCCAGTCTTCGATGTTATACACAGGGTGCCCCTCTAGTACAACAATTTCAGCAACACAACCACAATGAGAATGAGATCCAATGGTCTGTGTTGATTGTGGTACAAAACACAAGTACATTGACTTTACAAAGTGTCCTGAACAAATTAGAGGCACGGATGATTGAAAAATATAGAACAGCTGTGCACGGCTTGAATGATCATGATGAAATATGGGCCTTGTTATAATTCATCTCCTGACCCTCTATTTTACTTTTGATTGGGACATTAGGATTTCCCATGTTGTAAAGTGAACAGGCCAGTGGACTACATTGGTGTTCCCCAGCTAAGGCACCCTCTTGGACTTCCGTGCCTTATGGTCCTCTGCCATAGAAATGTTATTTCAGTAGATCTGTGTATACACATGGATATTTTTTTATATGTATTAATTTATGCTATACATTATGACCTTCACAGTGTAGTTTCCCTTGAGTCGTTGCCCTTTAAATTCTCAGCCTTACACGTTCGGCATCACGTGACCGCGAGCTGAGTGCAGCTGCGCTCAAGGTTCGTCCTGGTGTTTCAGCGTGTATGCCTTGCTGAGCATGGTGCCTGCGTTTCCATAGAATTAAGGTGCGAGCGGGCCGGGTCCTCTTTGAGCAGTAGCGCCCCAGAGAGGAAGCCCCCTGCTTATCCCCCTCTTTCTGCTTTCAGCATTCTACTCACACTTGCGGCTGTGGCGCTACGAGCATGTGGCATTCGCAGCGCTCTCTGCCTGCAGTTCCCTCTGATATTCACCCAGGTGAGATTCAGCTGGACGGTAATGTTCCATAAGTGTTACTCCTGTGGAGGAATTGTCCCGTTTTCAGCATCTACTTATTTTGCCCCCTCTAGCACGCCTATAGTCCTGTACACAGACAGCTGGCCATATTTGAGAAGTAGATGTTGGACTTCCCGCACCTGGAAGTAACCGGGGAGTTTCCATTGGTTGCTGATTTTGTAGGTATTTTTCCCATTGTTCCCATTTAGGTAACGTTTGAGAGCCCTTCCTCCGGGTTCTAATAGGGGTGTATACATTGTTCTCATTTTTAGACAACCAGTTTGCTATCCCTGTAGAGGCTCCACGTGAAGAATAGTTTTCTCTGCCTGGAGGTGCAAGTTACTTTTTCCCCCCTCCCCTGGTGTTTCAGATAGTTCAGAGATCTTCCTCTCATTTTTGCTTTTTCGGCCTATGGATTCACGCTCATATAGTTTTACATACATGAGCAGTGGAGGTCTTTGCTATTTTTCAGTTTTTCAGCGTGGGTTATTCTTAATTCAGTCTTTCCTTTCTTGCACTGCTTTTGAGTCACGCTGTACACTTTGGTGGATTTCTACTTAGTGCATGGCGGTTCCAAGTATGTCTTCACATCTGCTGCTTACACATTTTGTATAGTGAGCACATTTTTGTGCATTTTGGATATGGCAACGGCTGTGATTTGGTGTAAGTTTACACTACTATATATTATTTTGTAGGTGTTTTCTTCCTTGTACCCATGTCCTGATGAGGCCCAAATGCCTAAGCCGAAACGCGTCGACCACACAGAACCGAGGAGTCCAACGGAACTTGAATACCAATAAAGAAATAGGTTACACACTGTTTGAATGTAGTAGAGGGTTGTATTGGACTACCTCATGGTTTAATTGCTTAAAATTATGTAGCATCCAAATGTTATAAGACTGGGTAGGAAGAAATGAGAAATGATTCATCCAGTCATTTATGTTGTTGTTTTGTGATTTTGTATCGTATGTGTTGTTTAAAAAGATAATGAAGTAAAGAAATCATAAATGGATTTTGAAAAATTGTTTCAGTTGGATTTGGAGGTGGCATGTAAAAAAGACAGTTCTATTAATTTCAGGGACTTTGTACTGAGGAGTAGGGACTAATTCAAGTTTTACCTACTGAAAGTCCTTTATTGATTCCTCCACATCACCCCTGACTTTTTTTCTGACACCCTAGAGGTGTGGCCAGCCTTCCTGGGGGTGTACACCTACTGCTTAGCTAATTCACACCTTGCCACGGTGGCAGAGCACCTGGAGCAAGAGGAGGGCTGTTCCCTCCTCAGGGGGGCAGCCTAGATGCATATCAGAGGCAGTGTAGCCTTTGAAGCTCACGTCTCTGATATGCCAATTCATTAGCTATCTGGAGAGGAGGGAGGTGTGACATCCTTCCTGCCCAGCCTGTGTCTCTGACTTCTGGAAGCGATCACACTGCCTGGCAGGAGGTCAGAATCTTGTCTTGGCGGCAGCAGGCATGGGAAGAGCAGAGTGGTCAGCCGGAGCACAGTAAAGCTGGGGGCAACTTCTAAGGTGCCCTTTGGGTGCACGCCACGTCACCCAGGGCACAAGAATCATGTCAGGAGTGAGAAGGCACATTGTTTGATACCAAACATGACGTATTTTAGTGGTATAATCACGGAACTGCTACTCTCGAGGGTACCCGGTTGGCAGCCCACGTTATCCTATGGACCGCTAACACATATAGTGGTTTCCAATGGGGAATGCCACTATAGGGACATATAGGCTTGCACTTACATGCTCACACCTTAAATATAATGCACCCTGCCTCCTGGGCTGAGGAGGCCTTCCTTAGAGGTGGCTTACATACATTAAACGCAATGTATGTGACTGTGCCACAAATGGTGAGGGCACAGTCGAGGTCGAGCAGTTTGCACTGCTCCTGCAGTCTGCAATGGCAGACCTGCTGTCAGTAGGTTGCATGGGTCACAGAGGGTGGCCCAAAATCATGCTGCAGCCCTGGAGACCCGTTTACACCAATGCCCTGGGTACCCCTGGTACACTATACTAGGGACTTATAAGGGGTTAAAGTTTTGGTCAATTTGGGATTACCAAGCCAAACATAACAGTTATGGGAGAAAGCACAGGCATTGGGGTCTGGGCAGCAGACTCCAGTGCACTATCAGAGTCATAACCATCAGCATTTGGAGCAAAACGTGGGGGTGACCAAACAAAAAGAGGCACTTTCCTACACACTACTTAAAACATATTTTCTGAAGTGAATCAGACGCCATTTTGTGATGGAAACCTCACAACCATTTTGTTCTCTCCACCCGCCAGACTACCAAAACCGGTGCAATGTCATTCCAAAGGGACATTGTGTGCTATACACTACAAAAGCAGTGCAATGTCATACCATTAACACACTGTGTGCTATACACTACGAAAGCAGTGCAGTGCCATACTAATGACAGATTGTATGCTACACACTACTGAAAGCTATGCAGTATTGTACCAGTGGCAGGTTGTGTGCTATTAAAATTCCGATAATCTACCATCACCCAAGAAGACTCTCCGGATCAGCGAATCGTATAAGCTGACAAAGCAGCAGGCGCCTTTGTCCTTTTCTCTAAACAGCAGAAAAAGAAGCATTTTTGAAGTGCTGACTTGTGCTTGTTGAAATAGAATCATTATGTAAGTCCATGCTTCGCATGTCATCAAGAATACCTCTATCCACAACATCTGTCCTACTTTTGAACTCTTGCTTTTACTGTAATAGTAAATATTTCGAATTAATGTAAATTACTGCATCCTCTGAAGTGCAATGTTGATGATATTTTATTAGGGGACATAGCGTCCCTTTAAAATTGTTTCCTGGTGATAAAACAATCACCCCTCTGTCATGTTGTGTAGACCACAGCTGTTCGAAAGAAATTTCTGTCGGGTGGTTTTTATTTAACACAGTGTTACCAGTTCCTCAGAGACCAACTTATGTCATCTATTTTGAGTAGGTTCATGTAAAACAATTCTGTATTTATAAAGCAGGTTAGATCAATTCTTATAACTTGGTTTTCAACTGCAACTTTGAAGAAGGATGCAAATATGCTAAATTATATTTGCTTGCTTTGGGAGGACAGCTGGATGTCATCAGTTACACTTGATCTCAGATTGTCTTGTGATAACAAGATTAATTCAGGCCTTTGGAGTGAATCTGAACAATTGTGTCTTGATAGTAAATCATGGCAGGCAGCTTACACTTTGGCAAATGGGAAGAGCCCAGCAAATTGTGATAGTGTTTTTTTTTAGATAAACCTAAGATTAACAAACACATTCCTCTAGTGGGCACTCTAAATATGTTTGAAATAATATAGCTGTCAGACTCTGAAGAGTACATTTAGATGACATCACTCATTACATGTTCTATGACATCACTGATAACGTGATTGAAACATCTGAAAAGACATTGTTGACAAGGCTGTGCATGGCAGGGGCGCGAGTTATAGTTACTTCAGCGCTCGAGTTATAGTTACTTAAGATAACTATAACCTATGAATTTCGGCGGTTTTGTTTGTTTAAATAGCATGTTTTACGTTTTGTCAAATTCTGTTTATTGAGTTTTATGCTTAGATTACAAACATTGCAAGAAAAACAATAACCATATTGTGTTCAGACTTTCGTCACAGGTACACAGTCCCGACAGGCAGCTATAGTAAAAATACAGTTTCATAACATCTTGTGGACGGTGCCTGTAAGCCGACCTGGAGAGGAGGGTATTGCCCTGCATCAAGCATACTCCTATTACCCACCAAATAGAGCAAGCGCAAATCCCCTCTGTATGTTTCTGAAGAAAACGAACGCTTTCGATGATAGAACAACAAAACCCTTATAGGTAACTGAGGGACGATTAGCAGAAAAGGAAAAAGGAAAAACCCATAAGAAGAAAACGAAAACCACTAAGAACCATACCCAGGGAGGTTCATAAGCTAATTTACTGAGGTGAGGAGGCGCGGGGACAAGAGGGAGCCCCCCGCGACCCGCCCGGGAGGCTGCTGGCAGGGTCACACCCCTAGGGACCCACCCTCAAGGGGGAAGGAGACCCCTGCTAAATCAGGAAGAGGTGTAATGCCCTCAGTCTTGGGCTGCACGCAAAGAGGGGAAGACCCTCCGAGAGATAGCTGACCAGAGGGCTCCAGATATAGTCGAAGCTCTTGCGCGAATCCTCAGCGATGTCTGTCAAGCTTTCCAGGGCGAGTGCACGCCACAAGCGAGCATGCCATTGGGTGAGTGAGGGAGCTTCCGGCCTCTTCCAGGCTGCGGCAAGAGCCATCTTAGCCGCCCCTAGACAGAGCCACATAATGGACCTGTCCCCGTGTGTCTGGTACTTAAGCAGTGGGTTACGGATTCCCAATAGGATGTGTTCCATAGAATCCCCAATTGGATACCCCAGGATGAGTTTAATTTGAGACAGAATTTCTTTCCAGAAAGTTTGTATGGCAGGGCAATCCCACCATATGTGCTTAAAGTCTCCCAAAAGGCTGCACCCTCGCCAGCACCGGTCAGACGTGCCTGGAAAGATTGAATGGAGTCTTTGTAGGTGGAGGTACCAATCATATAAGACTTTATAGTGGGCTTCCCTCAGATACATGGATCTGTTGAATTTTGCAATATCCCTATACAAGGTGTCCCACTGTTTATTTGATGGTGGTGATTGCAACATGCCCTCCCAAAATGTTCTGTGGCGTTGCGAGCGCTGAGGAGCCGAAGAGAGCAATAGTGTATATAGAAATGAAATACACCCCCTCCCTGTGGTGCCGGAGCATACAAATTTTTCCAGCGGGAGTAGCGCTCGAGTGGCTGCCTGACGGATTGGTGGCTGCTGAACCCAGTGTACCAATTGTGTGTAGTGATAGATTTCAGTTCGAGGGAGTCGGAAGCGGGTCATGCATTCGGCGAAGGAGCGTATCTTCTCTCCCTGAAAGAGATTGGAGATCATGATGCAGCCCCACTCCCTCCAGAGATCAAAGGGCCCGCCATGGAGGGCCGGGGGAAAGGCAGCACTAAAGTGGATGGGAGTGTAAGGGGACGGGAATGTAGTCAGGGGCAGAGCTTTGGTCACTGTGTCCCAAACCTGGAGAGTTGTTGACGTAGGGATACTCAGGTAGGCGTTAGCGGATCTGTTGGATTTCTGTCTCCAGGGTAAGTCCCATATGGTTCTACCCATCACCTGTCTGTCGATGTGGAGCCACAATTTGTCCGACTGTCGAAGGGACCATTCACTCAGGACCCGTAGTTGAGCCGCCCTATAGTATAGTAAGAAATCCGGAAGAGCAAGGCTCCCCCTAGATCGAGGTCTCGTCAGGAGAGAGTGAGAGAGCCGTGCCCTTTGTCCTTGCCAGATGAACTTGATAATCATGGATTTTAATTCGGTAAAGTGTCCCTGTTCCCGTAGGATGGGAAGCCCCTGGAAAAGGTATAGGAGGCGGGGTAGCACGTTCATCTTTATTACGTTAATCCTACCGATCCAGGAGATATAAGCTGCACTCCATTTTTTAAAATCTGCGTGGAGCTGTCAAAGCAACGGGGGGAAGTTAAATCTGTATAAATCGCTCAATTTAGGAGTAATTTGTACTCCCAGGTAAGTAATGGATTTACGAGCCCAACTAAACGAAGTCACCCCTTCTACCAGTCTCTGGGTCTCAGGAGGCAGGGTCAGGTTTAGTAGAAAAGATTTTGTAACATTGACCTTAAAGCCCAACACTTTTTCGAACTGTTCCAGCTCCCGGCTAATTTCGGGCAGTGAGGTAATTGGATTAGTGATGGGCAAGAGGACCACGTCGGCAAATAGGGATATTTTGTGGTCATCGGTTCCAAAGCGGATCCCGCTGATCTTCGGGTTTGCTCTCACATTTGCCACAAAAGGTTCGATGCTGAGGGCAAAGAGCATCGGGGATAGAGGGCAGCCTTGCCTAGTCCCCCTAGCCAAATTAAAAAAATCAGAGGCCACTCCATTCACTAAAACCCTGGATCTAGGGGCACTAAAATAGCTTGATGTTTTAAGTTTTAACTGACATTTTCACCTATCTACAATGTCACTTTAACCTTTTTTCATATATTTATTTTAGTGAATAGATAGATAGATAGACAGACAGACAGACAGACAGACAGACAGATAGATAGATAGACAGACAGACAGACAGACAGACCGATAGAAAGAAAGACAGACCGATAGAAAGAAAGACAGATAGATAGATAGATAGATAGATAGATAGATAGATAGATAGATAGATAGATAGATAGATAGATAGACAGACAGACAGACAGACAGATGATAGATAGATAGATAGATAGATACTGGTATGCCTATCTCGAGAATATAGAAGACTGTTCAATTTGCCGTCCAAATGATGTATGACCGCAGTAGCTCATGATCATTTTTAAAGTCGACCTAAAAACCATATGCTACAGTAATTAGTTTCAATAAACATCATGCCCTGTCATATTTCACAATACGACTATCGAGCTAGCATGATGTAGTAGTGGGTGCAGCTAGTTAGCGCTGTGATGTGACTTGGTAGATAATAGAAGCCACCCATGCCTATACTACTGCGAACAGTTGGCCTGATGAGGGCTTTGAATCCTCAAGTTGATTGCTGCACCTGTATCTGTGTAATGCTTCTTCCAGGAGAGATTGGATTGGTGGATAGCAACACCGTACTGACGATACAAGCATGCTAGAGAGTAAGAGGGCACAATCAGTGGGCAGCAGCTCAAGGCACGCATCTGCAATAGGATACTGGCCTAGGGCCTTCAACCGAGCTTGAAACATATCATGTCAGAGTACTGAAAGGAAGCATCGCAACCAACACTCGTACACAACAACAACTGTGAGCAGGAAAATCAGAAAAGTGATATGTTCCGAGTTTAAGCTGCACAAATTAACAGTAGTCATGCACTTGATTTGCAACCAGTCGGCAATAAAGTGCAGTTCTTTAAAAGTGTGCCCACCTCCTGGCCCAGATTGAACTCTGGGAATGCATACTAAGCATTTGGGGGAATTGTGCTTGTTGACTGGTGGCGGAGTGTGGTGAAGGTATTCCCAATTTGTTGCAACAACATCACAGAAAAAAACAGGATTGATTCAGAGTAGTATGCATAGCAGTCGGAAACCCACACTCCACCTGAAATGAAAACGCTCGTCAGTGCTTAAAGCTCTTCGTGGGCTGAATAGAATCTCAGGTTCTACTAACAATGGGAGACATGCATATATTGAGGGGGGGATGGGGGGTCGGGTTCAATATTCTAACACCAGTCTTGCCAACATTGGGGAATGCCGGTGCTTCTCAACCTCCATGCAATCTTGTAAAAACACAAAACATGTGCTAGATTGGAAGGGTCATTTGCAGCTGTGCCATTTGTTCTGGTTAACATGTCACTCTGGGCAAGGCTCAGAAGACTGCATACAGAAGACTCCACTCTGAAGAGGTACTATGTTGGCATGGTTGGCATACCAGCACTCATTTTAAAAGGTGACGTGGGTGTATGCCCCACACTGTGCTGGCACTGCCAAGCCAAGACCCATTCAGGCGGGTTGCAGAGAGTAAAAGTCTGTAAGGGGATTTTGTTTTCCCTTGGCTTGAGGTGAGACCTGTACAGTAAGAAGAACCATTACAATGACAATTAAACACCTTAATAAACAAAGCAGTACAATGTCAGCACAACTATCCTATATTATATGGCTAGGCCTGTTCTAGATTTAAATCTATAGTAACAGATCAAATCCCACTGAAAGAGAAACAGCCATCATCAGTGTCAACATGTAAACACTGATAAACGCCTCCATAACCATAAACTAAAATGACATTCTAAGAAGAGGAAGTGAGAATTAGTCATTTTTATTTCTTCCTGAAGGGGCCAAAACAATGTAATTGTGTTATACATGCTAGCAGAAAGAGAGACTTTTATACACGTTAGCGGAAGGAGAGACAGGTCTAACATTATTCTGCTTGAGTTATATTGTTAGGGATGCCACAAAAATAGTGTTTCTTCTTCCTTTAATGTCCTGCAGTTTTGTGTGTTTGAATTAAATGTGCAGGGTTTGGAAGCATGTTTTAGGTAGGATCCAATTATTTTATACTCTGCAGACAATCTGGGAATATTAAAATCATATTTAATCTTTTGCCAGTGTTTAATTATTTCACTGACTGGTGATTAGTTCTCATCCTATGTTACATATTTTGGAAAAATCAGGAAAAGGTGTCTGGCACAGGTTTGGCATCAAAGCACCTTGTCTCCTTGTCTTTTAAGGTGAAAGACCTTGTTGATTGTGCTGCCTGTAGAAAAGTATGAGGCAATAGGCATGACCTATTCTTCTGGAACTTCACCCTTACGTACGCAGTGAAAGGGAAGTATCATGGATGACATCTGGTATGTCGTTCCTTTGGCACTGTGGTAGGGTTTTTGTTGGGAAAAATAATCCTATCAGGGTCCTGTGCACAGAAGGAGAGAGACTAGGGAGCTGAACCCTTTTCCAAATTTGCAAAATCTCCTAGAATAATATCAATTGCACCCTTCTTGTATTACCCCGTGCGTGTGGTGCCAACTTTATATTACTGCAAGTACTTCAAGAAGTTAAGCAGTTGGCTGTAACATCTCTCTCCCCTGTCTAACCAAACAGAGAACACTTGGCCACAATGTGTCCCTTGGGTCTTGGTGGTCAGGGACTCAGATTCCGGTTCCTCTAAGTGACCGGGCTATAGAATGACAGCATGGGAATGATTCATTTGGCTGGGTTTATCTCCTGGTTCGTCTATCGTTCTTCTTTCCTCTCCTCAGTGTTGTTATCCACATCACAGTCAGGTCAGCATCCTTCTTTCTCTCTCTTCTCTAGCAATTCTCCAGCAATTCCGACAAAGGTACAAATCTTTGTACTTTCCGTTTTCCTCCAGTGTCGACTATTATCCCCCAGCTCCACTCCTCCTGGTGAAGTTCTATCCATATGCACTTTTCGCCTCATAACAACGGAGACATGGAGAGGTCCTGCTGAAAAGGCAAGAATAGTCCAGCAGATGAATGGACGGTAAGTCGAAATCCTCAACAAAAGATCCAAATGGTTCAGAAAAGGGCTGGAATAGGGCTGGAATCACTGAATCTGCAAACAGAAAATTCCAGGAAGGTTTCACATACTAGTACATATGAACTCAATATACCCTTAAATTCAGTATTTGTCATCTTTTCTTGTAAGTTTCCATTCTCGATATCACAAAACTCTGAATGGGGTTTGCGAGAATTCTGTGTGTGAGGACCTCAGGAGAAATCACTTTCTGGACCCTAACTGTACCAACTGGGAACTTTCACTTCTGGTGCCCTGGGACCCCCAAGTGGCAGGCCATCAAATTAGGACCCTTATACCCCTTTTAGCACTTGATGAACATGGTAGAAAGCAGAATAGTCCTATGGTGTTTCAGGGAGAAGCCAGGAGCTGGAAACTCAGAACTCAAAAGACAACAAATTGCCCTAAATAAATACATTTCGGTTCTTTTTCTTTGAAAATTAAAACTGAATGCTACACACAAAATCACAAATATGCAAAACATGGCAGATTGAAAAAACAATGGGATCACCCTCCAAAGGACCTTGCAGACATCTGGGGTTCACATGTAAAAAATGATGACATTGGTGAACTAACCCACCTATAAGCAGACTAGTGGGTATGAGAAACCTTTACCGGTTAGTGCACCAGCAAACCTTAAACCACAAAACCATTATATGTACCTATAGCAAAACATATGTTAAACAATTATATGAAACTTAGGCATAGTGGCTTTATTCACAAATACTAGTAAGTGGAAACTAGGCATTGCAATATGCCAGAACAGTTCAAGATTTTAGTACAAATATAAGAATATTTTGCTTTTCACTATTAAAGAGAAAGACCCACAAGCTTTGATGCACATGCAATAATAAACATTACATTGAAAAAACGTTCAACCAGGTTGCTTATTAAACAAAAAGGACCTATAGCTCAATGGGTCCTACATATTTCTAGGGCAAACAAAAGCTCAGCTTTTGAGAGAATTTTTAAACCATATTCAGATTCTCCTAGGGTCACTGACTCCCACACCATCGGAGACTTGAAGCGACATTTTTTAAAAAGACATGCGGTTTGAGGGTGATGCCAACAAGTGATGCTGGGTGGCCCCTGGCACGTTCCAATCATGCTTGTTTTGCCCTTTCCATTCTGGGGTACCACAACAGCCTATAAACACATTTTTACCACAGTGCAGTGGCTTCTGGTGGGCTCTTTTGCCCTGAGGGCTTGTTTCTCTGATGCTACAGTGAGGGTGCTAGCTTTTCCTATTGCTCTTTTCTCTCAGTTTAATTGAACCCACTTCGGAAGGAATCTCTGGTGCCAGAGGTCCCTACCCTTTTGGAGCACGCTTGCACAGCCATGTGGAACTTTGCAGCAGCCCCTTAAACAGTGCTGTCTGGCGTTTTCTTGCCTCTCTTTGCTGTCTCCACTCTCAAGGGGACATCTGACAGGTGGGTGTAGTCCCAGCAAAACCACATCACACTGCTGAGATTCAATGTGACCCATTCCCAATCTCCTGCACTCTAAATAGGGCCCTAATGCCACTCTATAAGGAATGACTCAATTACTAACATGTGAACTTTATTACTCCGAGTCCAGGTATTCCTCCTTACATTCCTTACTAATTATAGCACAGCCATATTATGAAAAGGGACATACTTGACCAAAAACAAACTTGTTACTAGTTGTTAAAATAGAAAATTATTTGAAACCTTTTTATATCTTGTGCCACAGTTTAGCTCCTTTCTGCAGAAATATATACTCTCTCACATCCCATTCTGGAGGTAACTAAGCCAGACCTGTGATCAAGATCAGCATTGTGTTAGAAAGTAAGGAAGACAAGAGTTATGAAGAGGAAGACCTTGTATCAGATTAACAGTGTTTACTGGTAAATGATCCAGCTATTACAATGTTATGCTTCTTTTTTGTCATGTATGTTACTAATTGATGACATGGCCAAGCAGAACCCAGCACTTAGCCAGAGACAAAACAACAACTATCAAAGCTTGAAAATGCTACATCAGTCTATTCACTGAATTAATGTAGATGATGAGAGCATAATGCAGAAGACCACTAAGTCATGCATTGAAAATGGAGCACCCCTCCAAACAAATATTGCAAATTTGATCCAAGGAAAGACCATTGAATTCTGACAAGAAGGAGTTAATCCTCAACTGGAATACCCCTGGATTGCTCCTGGCAAAGGGAACCTTGTCTTCTGGTTAAGGAAATGGTGGGATATATGCAACAGCTGATCTGAGAGGAATCACACCAGAGGGGACATGTAATTTTAATGGAGTACAAATTTGAAATACAAAGGTTAATGGGAAGGGGGCATACGGAGGATCTTGCCATTTTACACATAAGTATTAAGGGCTAAGGAATAACATAAAAGATAGTTTAACATTAAATAAAAGTAGATAAGTAAATTAGTAGATGAGACTAATGCACATATATTTTGGAAAACAGGAGAATGAGAATACTCATGTTTATTTAATTAACAGAAAACATTCACATGGAACCAGCACATAAGGTTTCTAAACATTCCTCCTGGGTGTTGGAACACACTTACCTGAATAGCCAAGTTCTGCAGGAGCGAAGATTCTCCACCCAATCCCCCGTTGATCAACCTTCAACATGGGAATTAATCAAACAAATGTTGACGGCTCACTACCAGAAGAAACAAGTTTGGGGTGAGAGAGGTAAATAGACAAGGAGGGAGGCATCAGACGTCTTCCCCTAGGTTGTTGTGACTGTGAGTTTCTTCTCGGAATCTCAGATAGGTTGTGATGCGTCCTGCAGGTTGACTGGTTTCCTTGGGTGACCTCCCGGATATCTTTGGATATCTTTCTATAGTGCATACGAGGAGGTAATAAAGATAAAATCACAAACATACACTCTATACTGTTCAAGTACACATTTTTTAGTAACTATTAAGCTGCTAGTCAAACAATATTATCACTCACCCTGACAGAGTATATCCTATTGAGACAAAGAATACTCTTGGAAGATATCTTTTGCGGAGATACCAGTAGAGACTCAGAAGACCTCCCAGATACAAAGGGGCATATTTACAACGAAGTGGCGGAGCATGGCGTTAACCTCCTTGGCTTAACGCCACACTCCGCCACTTCTGAAATGCAGGGCTGCATCATATTTTCAGCAATATGGTGCAGCCCTGCATTTCCCCCTGTGCTGGTGCTAAATCTAGCAGCCTAGCGCCAACACAGGCACCTTTGCACCTTAGTGCAAGGGTGTCTGCATTGAGGGGACGATTGTTCGTGTGCAGGAAGGTGTCCCCTCCTGCACATAAACCATCTTTAAATGGCATTTTGTCACCTCTATGTGTGCTGCTTAATGCAGCACACATAGAGGTTACAAAATGTCATTTTTTTAAAGATTGTTCCTGCACATAAACAATACATGGCCTTTTGCTGTTTCTATATGTGCTGCACAATGCAGCACACATAGAAACAGCAAAAACGAGGAGAAATAAAGCATTTCTCCTCATTTTGCCTGTTTAAGACCATGTTTTCCCTGGTATTAATTTTGGCGCTGCCTCCTATTTACGCTGCCCTTGTAAATAAGGGGCAGTGTCAAAAACAATGGGTGTTGCGGTGGAACAACCACCACAACACCCATTGCCCATCCCTTTCACACTAAGTACAGCGTGAAAGGGTGCCATCTTTACAAGGCACCAATAAGCCACATTAAGTGGCTTAACACTGCCTTGTAAATAAGGCGAAGCACATATCGCCACAGGAACGTAAAAGTGACGCTCCTGTGGAGATAGGGCTTGTAAATATACCCCAAAGAGTGATTTGACTTGCTTACTCTCTTACTTGAGATCTGAGTCTCTGAATTCTTTGTGGCCAATACAAATGTCTATGTCACAATAAAAACCTTGTAACTATAAAAGTCCTTGTTGAATAAAAAGTCTTATTGTACTCATGCTACCGTCAGGTTTGTCACAATAAAGTCTTGTAACATTAGAAAGTTTCTGCCACTATCACAAATCTTGTAGCTAAACTCTCACAAGACTTTTTCACTTTAAGAGGTATTGAGGTACAGTGCACTGAGGTTGCGTGCACTGGCAATATCATTAACAGTAAGTAACCTTGTCTGCTCTTTGTTTTTCTTGCGGGAGCAATGCTGGATCCAAAGCAGAAGAGGAGGAGAAGCAGAAAAAGAGCCAAAGCTCACCAGGGTCTGGAGCGAAGGTACAGGTAAGATGCCTGATACAAAAAAAGTAACCGGTACAGGATGCAGGGCAGGAACTGGACGCAGGGCTTCTCTCTCAGAAAAGAGTGGAAAGCCAAGCAAGGATCTGGGGATTGGGCGCAGTATTTATATACCATGCCCTAAAATGGCCACCAAATCATGCAAGTGCTCGAGATCTCGTGAGATCTCATGAAATCCTGAGTCTCGCTCTAAATGTAGAAAGCGGCTGAATGAGGGCTGAAAGGCATCCTAAAAAGGGTAATGAGCAAGAGATTGGATTTGCGGGGTAGAAAGAAGGGTGTAAGGAGACTATGTGTGTCCTAATGAAGAAGTAGTGGAACATGATGGGAAGATGGCCTTGACAGATGTGTGCTCACGTTGGGAAACAAGAAATCGCTCTACAAACTACATAAGCAGAGCATTTCTTAATTCTGGGTCAGAGATGATAAATAATGAGCCGTCTTTCCAAAAGGAATCTGTGCAGACCTACAAGATGTCCAAGGCCATAAGTATATCCAAAGAGTTCAAAGTGATTACAATCAGGAACTCTACATTTACTGACAGACACTTTAAAAACCTCCTCAAAAGATCTAGAGAGACTGCATGGAGGATTTGGAAAACAAAGGAGCCCATTAAAGACACTTATGTTTGATAGGAAGGAAAAGGTTCCTCTCCAGTCTGCTCAGAAAGAAGATTCATGAAGTGAACATTAGGCAGTAGAGCATTTTCTTCAATTGCAAAGAGATCTAGCCAGAGTAGATTTAAGACAGTCTGAAGAGAGAGAGGGAGAGAGAGGGAGAGGGAGAGAGAGAGAGAAAGACGCTGATAAGGGAAAGAACCTCTTCACTGAGCTGGTTAACTATTTTTCCCCACAGGACTGGCTTCAAGTGTGCAGAGGAGCAACTGTTCAGCACACATTCCCTATCATATAATACCACACTGATTTTCGCCACTTTATCTGTTCATTCGGATTTAGACAGTGTGGTTTAGAACAATGGTGCAAAGGTTAAGAACCACTGTAATGGGCTGCCAGTTTTCTCCATTTTAGTAGCAGCTTGCCTTAGCCAGAGTCCAGATTTGACAAACATGACTTTTTCCACCCAAAGAAGCTTAAAGGCATGCCATAGTGAAGCTGGGAATGTGAGGAAGTGGCTGTCAAGTGACAGCTTTTGTCTTCCTCATGCAGCCACTTAGAGCAGCCCTGATCGACAATAGGCTCCTTGCAGCTTCAACATCCCTCCATTTTTTGTGGTATATGTAGGTCCAGGGAATAGGACAGGATTAAGTGGAACTTCCCTATGGGTGAAATAGTGAAATTTAACATTTCTTCAGATAGGGTAAAGATTCCTGTCTTAATATGCAAATGTTTTAATTTGGTCCCTCTCTATACTGTAGACATGAGATCATGACTTCAAACTGATTTAAGAAAGGAGGGCAAAAGGCTAGAAGACACCTTATTAACAGTTTTAAATGCATGCACTCAAAAGGAACCACCTGAGTGAAGGTTACTGTTTCCACTAGGTCCTGTAGCAATAGCTTGCTGTCCCGGCTCAGCTTCGGCATGCAACAAATCTGTCATACTATAGCAGGTATGCTCCAATATGGGATTCACCAGGCTCCCCGGAATGTCTGAAGGACAGATTAGCAGGGAGCTTAAAGGAAGCAGATACAAATGAATGGGGGCAGATACTTCCAGAGGGAAAATGTTGCTCTTGGACACAGCTTCAGCAATTAACTAATAATACTGCCTCTAAATTTAAATTTCTACAACTGCAGAGTTGGTTCCGGACTATCGGAGAAGATAAAGAGGACACCAATGATCTAGAAGAACATCTGATTAAGAGTACAAAAGAAGCTGGTGGCAACATAGTATGCCCTAATTATGGATAATTCAGAAAGGGGACAGAGTGTATCTCATTCTCTGCGCGGAGAGATAATGCCGAACACGAATCTTGGCTATCTGTGGCAATTATCCTTTCGAGTATTATATAGTACGGTTAAACCAGCGTATTTAAGGTGGAACCATCTTTTCTCTCTCCACAGAGCCTATTGGTCACCAAAAAAGCTGGCAAAACTGGGGGGCTCTGCTGAACCCTGTTGTAAAAAATGTGGCAGGAGGCTGGCAGATGACGTCACATGTTTTTGTCTTGTCCTAATATCCAAGATTTCTGGAATGAGGTGTGTAATTTTGTGAACAATCTTCTGCACACTCGAATTCAGGTTAGCCTGGAACAGATTATTTTTGGGTGCTGCCACCAGATGGGGGAGAATATATGAACTACCAAAATAAACTAGTTTTCTATTTGAATCTGTTGGGAAGAAGGCAGACTTGTAAAAACTGGACTCTATCAGTGCCACCGTCAAAGGCAGAATGGTGGGAATCAGTTCTCTATGTCTATAGGTTGGACATTAATCGTATGGTCTCAAAAAAGGTGGTAAAGCTGTGGGAAACCCTGACTGTGTGGCTTGAAGGGGAGATGAAAAATAAGTACAGAGACTAACTATGAGGGAACAAAATGTATATGCTTCAGTTTGGTCCAGTGATTATAGCCATTTGGGGAGAGGACGAGGTAGTCAAGGTTCCCTTTTCCATAAAACTGCGATCTCAAAGGCTTTCCAGTTGGATAGATAATGTCTGGAGATTTCAGTTGGAATAGGTATGGCAAATAAGGACAAAAAAATATATATAAATTTTGCTGTCCTCTCCGACTTTATGATTGTAGCTGGGTGGTTAGATCTGTAGTTTATCAGACTGGATGCAGAAAGTAACATTTTGCTGTGGTCTGCCCTGGAAGGTGCCTCAGTGAACTCTCTGTCCAGTAGCTTTTCCAATGGCGACTAAGGGCCTGATTATGACTTTGGCAGTCTTGGGACCACTGTCGAAATGGCATTGGAATTACCACCACACCGTTGGTGGTTCAACCACCAAATTACAATGCATGAGGTTTCATAGATGAAAGACTGCCACGTTCCCACCACCACCACAAGGAAATTGCGATCACGGTGGTGGTAGGATAGGCCAATGCATCTGTCGGAGGGTGGACCACCAGTGTTCCCGCTGGCCCAATTACGATGTGCCTTCCCACTGACGTAACTGTGGAAGTCCAACCACCACATCTGAGCTGGCAGAAAGGGAGGGATATAAGGCTGAAACTCACCTGTACTCAGCATAACATGTCCTGTGCCGCCATGGAACCAAACATACACACCCTGCTGCTGCTGTTCCTGCTTGATGACATCCAAAACCCACATCAACACAAACATCAGTGTATTGCATTACTGTGCATAAACGCTCTATTACCATGGTGCACTGTACACTGACAATGACGGTATTTTGTGAGTACAATTCAAAATGTACAACATTAGGGTGCCTAGAGGGCATATTTACGAAGCTGCATGCTCAGCCGGTGCGTCTCTTTTTTTGACACACCGCCGGCATAATGTAGTGCACCATATTTACAAGGCCACGTAAAGCCACTCTGCGTGGCTTTTCATGGCCTTGTAAATACGGGCCCTTTTCATGCAGCACTTTGCGTGAAAGGAGCGTGCCATGGGTGTTCCTGTGGGTGTTCCCAAGCAACACCCATGGATTCTGTTGCATTCTCAGATTTACAATGATTTGTAAACCTGGGAATGCGTTAGAATCCTATGCCTCCCGAGGGGAAGTGTAGGGAGGCGCAACAAGAGGGAATACTTTAATTTCTCCTATTCTTTCCTCCTTCTATGCGTTCTGCATTTTGCAGCACACATAGAAAAGTAAAATATCTCTTGTGATTGTTTTTGTACAGGAAGGTGTCCCTTCCTGCACAAAAACAATGATCCCTGCAACACAGGCACCCTTGCACCGTGGTGCAAGGGTGCCTCAGTTGGCGCATAGCAGCCGGTTGTGCGCCAGCACAGGGGAGAGCGTAGAGATCCGTCATATTGTTGTAAATATGACACATCCCTGTGCTTTGAAAGTAATGCAGCATGGCGCAGCCAAATTACTTGCAGCTCCGCGTTGCATTACTTTCTTGTAAATTTATCCCCAAGTGTAGAAGTACATACGGTGTCTCAACACTGTAAATCTGAAAACACAACATAAGAGCTATTTGTGTTCCTTGCTACTACTGTGTCACTGGTGTATTTAGTATCTCATTACTGTTCTACTTAAATATGAGATTTAAATTTTGGGAAACGGTGCATATAACAATCTGCACATTAATTTCTATCAAAGCATATAGCTCACTAATTCTTTCAAGTATAAGCAGAGTGTGTCACAGCTTGCATATATAATTCACCAGATGGTTCTAAAAGACTACATATTCCTCACTAAAACGTGTAAATACATGTTTTTGTGGTTGAATACATGAATACTCCCTGGATGATTGAATTAGTGCACAGGTAGTGTCTAGGTGATTCTCTGAGGATACATGTAGGGCATGGATGATTCCCTGAGTATATGAGAACTCCATGGGTTGTTCCATATCTGCATAGTTACTGCCTGCGTGTTTGCATGAGTATATCACTGCTCTCTAGGTGTTTGGATGAGTGCATTAGTAGTGCTTGAATGATTAGTTAAGTGCATGCCTAATGGCTCAATAATCCAATACATGCATAGATAGTGGTTGGATGATTAAATGAGTGCACCTCTAGTGCCTGAATGATTGCATGAGTGCATAGATAGTATATAGGTGATTTATGGAGTACATGGATAGTGCATACATGATTGTTTAAGTACATGCATAGCACCTAGCAGATTGGATGAGTGCATGAGTAGTGTTTCAGTGATTGGATGACTGCATGGCTGCTGCCCATTAGTTTTTGGTTCAGTGAACAAGCAGTGCCTGGGTGTTTAGATAACTACATGGGTGGTGCCTTGATAATTGAATGAGTGCATCAGTAGTGCATGACTAGTGTCGAAGTGATTGCATGACTTCCTTGTTAAAGCTTGTGATTGGATGAAAGTAAGTGTACTGCTGGGGTGATTATGTTAGTGCAAGAGTATTGCTTCGGTAATTAAATGAGTACATAGGTACTGGTTGGGTGATAGATTTACTACAATGGTACTCTCTACATAATTAGATGAGTGCATGAGTAGTGCCTGAGTGTATCCATGAGTGCAGGCGCGTGCCTCAGTATTTCAATGACTGCATGGGTTGTAAGTGGGTGTTTAAATGACTGCATAGGTTCTGCACAAGTGTTATAATGGCTGCATAGTCCCACAGTATATATAGCTATGTGCAACCAGAAGAACCATATCTCACCAGCTATAGCACATAGCTACATATACTGTGGGACTTTTGAGTTTACTTAAAGATGCAAAGAGGTATATATTTTTGGAAAGATGGCTTGAAGGTGTACATCTATTAAGAAATTGCATATCTGTTTACATGGTGATCTATGTTCAGTAAGGCTGATGAGAATTTCATGTATATGGTGAGGGTGGTGTTTTTTCTTTAAACATGTTTGTTTAAAATTGCATATGCAAAGCGGTCATATAAGTTAAAAACCACATTGACAAGCACTTCCCAATATATACCTAGCAAGTATTACTTCTTTCTAATTCATATACAGACTGACAACAAGTTCTCATCTTTTATTTGAGACTACATTACTCTTGTTTAATAATGTTATTAAAAGTACTATAACTCCCAGAATGCAAATAACAGATGTATCTATTCTGCACATTATGTTTAGACATTTAAAACATTCTTAGTTCCTCATTGCAACTCTACACAATACATACTATTACTTTTCAATAAAGTACACAATGTAATAAAGAGACACTTATTCATTTTTCTCTTACTTCCCAAAACATTCACCACTAACCTCTTAAACACATACCCTCTAATAGATACAGTTCATCTGATATATTTTTTCATATCACTGTGATACTCTTTTTTAGCAAACTCCCATATACATCTTCATGTCTAATGCCATTTTAATAAAGGATTAAAAAGTTATGTACATACCAGTGAATTCAGTTTGTAGATTATATTGTTGTTTTATCTCTTTGTGGATAGTTTTGCCACTGTTAGGATATGTAAAAACTAAGCACAAGAATGGTACATCACTCTCATAGAAAGCAACCATAAAATGACAAAGTCTTCAACTTTCCACTTGTGTATGATTAGTATCTGTTAACCCTTTCCCTCTCTTTCAAAAAGAGATTGCTATCTATGTGTGTATGCGATGCATTCGTGATGATCACAGATAAACCTATATCTAGCTTCATTTTTTTTAAATTTAAATACTGCACAACAGTTTATTACATAGTCCTGAGTTGGAAATTAAAGCGTGCCGTTGCATAAATTGTGTCATCACTCAACTTTTAAAAAAAATGTTCTGTCTCTTTAACACCCTTCCCCCCGATGCACTCAGTGGAACCAGTAGGTCACAAGTTTACAGCCCATTCTAGAAGGAACAATCGACTTCCAAATGAGATGCAGCAGGTGGGGTTTACTCCACAGATTCAAAAGTATATCCATGTCTGTATTACATTTCTTTTTTTAAACAACAGCCAATAATAAGACTTCTTCCTAAGGCATCCAACACACTACCTAATTTTATTCCCTTTCATGCTGAACTAATCAAATACATTTTTTTTTAAAAACCTCCATTTTAACTGCTTTTTCTTTGGACAACTACCTCATTCACCTCCAGCCTTCTCCTGACTACTATTGCTCCTTCACGTCAAAATGCTTAGAGTATGGATTGTGGGCCACAGCTACATCTATTGGGCTAAAGAGGCTGCAAAAAAGAGAGGTATTGACAGGGACTTGGGTTTGCCAAATGCGCAGATTACTTGGTTTGGCCAGAGAGGGTTAAAGTTTCATGAGTTGCTGGCTTTGGCTAAATCCATTTTGGATTCCCAAGCTCCTCACCTCATGATTGCACACTGTGGTTGCAATGACCTAGGCTCATTGACTGGGGTAGGGCTGGAAATCCTAATGAAAGAAACCTTTGCAGAACTGATGTTGCTTTTCCCTCACACTGTCTTGGCGTACTCTAATATATGTTAAAGACAGAAATGGAAATGGTCAATCAATCAATCAATCAATCAGGAGTTTGTTAAGCGCGACTACTCACCCGTGAGGGTCTCAAGGCGCTAGGGGTAGGGGGTTGCAGGATCCATTCCATTAAGGAGGGGGTCTGTCGAAGAGCCAGGTTTTGAGGTTTCTTGCGAAGATGGGGAGCAATGTTGTCTGTCTGAGGTGGAGCGGAAGGGCGTTCCAGGCTTTGGCCGTGAGGAAGGAGAAGGAGCGGCCTCCTGATCTGGTCTTTCTGGTGCGGGGGACCACGGCGTAGGAGAGCTGGGCTGATCGTAGGGTCCTTTGGGGTGCGTGGAATTTGAGTCGGCTGTTCAGGTATGCTGGTCCAGTGCCGTGGAGGGCCTTGTGTGCGTGGGTGAGTATTTTGAAGGTGATTCTCGCCTCGACGGGGAGCCAGTGGAGTGTGCGCAGGTGCTGGGAGATGTGGCAGTGTTTTGGCAGGTTGAGGACCAGTCTTGCGGCGGCGTTCTGGATGTTCTGTAGCTTGCGGGTGAGGTTTTTGTTAATTCCGGCGTAGAGCGCGTTGCCGTAGTCGAGTCTGCTGGTGACCAGGGCATGAGTGACGGTCTTTCTGTGTTCGAGGGGGATCCATTTGAAGGTCTTACGAAGGAGGCGGAGGGTGTGGAAGTAGGAAGACGAGACGGAGTTGATCTGGCGGTCCATTTTGAGCTCGGAGTCCAGGATGATTCCCAGGTTGTGTGCGTGGTCCGTGGGGGTTGGCGGGTTTCTGAGGGTGGGGGGCCAACAGGTGTTGCTCCAGGCATCGGGGTTTGGGCCCATGATGAGTACTTCTGTTTTGTTGGTGTTTAGTTGTAGGCAGCTGTTTTTCATCCATTTGGCGATGGCTTTCATGCCTTCTCGAAAGTTGTGTCTGGCGGTGTTGGGTTCGTTGGATAGGGAGAGGATGAGTTGGGTGTCATCTGCGTATGACACAATGTTGAGTCCGTAGGTTCTGACGATGGGGGCGAGTGGAGCCATGTAGACGTTGAAGAGCGTCGGGCTGAGGGAGGAGCCCTGGGGGACTCCGCAGGTGGTCGGTGTAGGGTCCGAGAGGAAAGGGGGGAGTCTGACCCGCTGCGTTCTGCTGGAGAGGAAGGAGCGGACCCAGTCGAGGGCCTTGTCCTGGATTCCTGCGTCGTGGAGTCTGCGTATTAGGGTGCGGTGAGAGACTGTGTCGAACGCCGCTGAGAGGTCGAGGAGGATGAGGGCTACTGTTTCTCCTTCGTCCAGTAGGGTGGGGATGTCGTCTGTTGTGGCGAGGAGGGCGGTTTCCGTACTGTGGTTTTTCTGAAGCCTGATTGGGAGGGGTCAAGGATGTTATGCTCTTCGATTAATGTGGCGAGTTGGCTGTTGATGGCTTTCTCGATGACTTTCGCTGGGAACGGGAGCAGGGAGATGGGTCTGTAGTTTTTGAGGTCAGTGGGGTCCGCCGAGGGTTTCTTCAGGAGGGGGTTGACCTCAGCGTGTTTCCAGTCATCGAGGAACGAGGCGGTCGCCAGTGAGCGGTTGATGGTGTGGCGGAGCATGGGTGCGATGGTGTCGGTGCTCTGTTGAAGATGTGGTGGGGG
The DNA here is from genome assembly GCA_963921515.1 of Calotriton arnoldi. Lineage (NCBI taxonomy): Eukaryota > Metazoa > Chordata > Amphibia > Caudata > Salamandridae > Calotriton > Calotriton arnoldi. The sequence continues at coordinate 1,059,970 of CAWUFW010006158.1, forward strand.
CCCCTGAGTGGATTGACTTAATTGTCTTCACTGTGTTTTCGGTGGGGAGGGCTGTCCAGTTGTCAATCGCTGGTTTTCGGGTATCGGGGGTGGTTGGTGAGGGTTCAGTGTGTTGGTTGTCTTCGTCGAAGTTGTCGTAGATGCTCTTGATTTTGTGGTGGAAAAAGGTGCTGAGTTTGTCGCAGAGGTCTTGTGAGGGAGGGATGTCAGTAGACTCGCTGGTGGGTTGGGCAAACTCATTGATGATGTTGAAGAGTTCCTTGCTGTTGTGCGCGTGGGTGGAGATTCTGTCTTCAATCGCTTTTTTCCTCGTTTCTCTGATGAGTTGGTGGTGAGCGTTGGTTGCGGCTCTGAAGTTGCTGTGGGCATCTGTGGATTTGGTGTTCCTCCAGGCCTTTTTGAGGCGGCGGCAAGTGCGTCTGGACTCTCGAAGTTCGGTGGTAAACCATCTGGCTTTCTTGGCATGGGTATTGTTGTTTTTCTTGAGGGGGGCTATGGTGTTGGCGATGTCCGAGATCCATCTATGCAGGGTTCGGGCTGCGGTGTTGGGGTCGTCGTTTTCTACGATGGTTGGGGTGGAATTGTTGAGTGAGGAGGTGAGCTGGTCGTCAGTGATTTTGGTCCAGTTTCTTCGTGGGAGCAGGTGCTGGTGTCTGTGGGTGTTCTGAAGGTGAAGTGGACGCAATGATGGTCGGTCCATGGGAGTTCGGTGGTGTGGCTGAAGGTGATGGAGTTTCCTGTAGTGAAGAGGGGGTCGAGGGTGTGTCCTGCTGAGTGCATGGGCTCGGTCACGATTTGGCGGAGTCCAATGCTGTGGAGGTTGTCCAGGAGGGATGTGGTGTTGGGGTCCAGTTGGTTGTCAAGGTGGAAGTTGAGGTCTCCTAGCAGGGTGTAGTTGGTGGATGCGATGGCCTGCGGGGAGATGATGTCCGTGATGGAGTTGGCGAAAGGTCCGTGGGCTCCAGGGGGTTGGTAGATGAGGGTTCCTCGGAGGGTGGCGGTGGGGCTGGCCAGTATCTTTAAGTGAAGGTGTTCCATCAGGTCTATGGGCTCGTCGGGGAGTGTGCTCAGGCGGAGGGTGGATTTGTGGACGATGGCGATTCCTCCTCCCGGGTGGGTGGGGTGGTCCTTCCTGGAGATCTTGTATCCTTGGGGGATGGCGATGGCGATGTCCGGTCCCGAGGTGGTGTTGGTCCAGCTTTTCGGTGAGGAACGCTACGTCCGGGGTGGTGGAGGTCCCAGATTTCGGTGGCGTGTTTGTGGAGGGATCGGACGTTGAGGAGGATGCATTGCAGGGTCTTCGGTTTGTTGTGTTCTTGTGTGCGGGTTGTGCTGGATCCGTGTTCTTGGTGGTGCTGCAGGTGTGCCGGCAGCGGTGACAGCTGAAGGGTCCGTGGGTGTCGGCTGGTGATGCTAGCTTGCAGTTGTTGCGGCCTGGGTTGAGTGTGTGGAGTGCTGCTGGGTCGTAGCGTTGGCGGGGCAGAGGTCCAGGGTTCCTGGCGCTGGTCACGGTTGGGTCGCAGACGGGCACAGATGGGATTGCATTAGGCGCGCCTCTGGCGCGCCAGCGGCACTCCCACTGCGCTCGGCCGCGCAGCGGCCGCCATTAAGTAGGGGTCGGGGAGGGCTGGACAGCTGGGAGGCGGGAGCGGGGAGGGGAGCTGGATTGGTCGCACTGGTCGTGCTGGGGGGAGGGGCCGTGGGGGCAGCAGCGGCGGGGGAAAACGGGCAGGAAAGAAGGAAGTAGGAATAAAGGGGAAAGAGAAAAACAAGCAGAACGCAGGAAAGTGCAGAAAAATAGATTTAGGAAGAGGGTGAAAATGAGTAAAAAACGAGTGAAAAACAGAGCGGAAAACAAGCAGAACTTAGGAAAGTGCAGAAAAATAGATTTAGGAAGAGGGTGAAAATGAGTAAAAAAAAGAGTGAAAAAGAGTGAAAAAACGGAGCGGAAAGCGGGAGACAGAGGTCCACTGGACCACCAGGGATGAGGCGCAGGTGAACCTGCGGGTGGAGGAGGGCCTCGAACACTCACACTAGAGAGTGCAGGGGCTTGGGGAGGCCTCACTCAATGGTGGAGCTGCGAGGGTGGGAGAGCAATTTCACTGACAAAGGGTCAGTGGTCTTGCTCGCCTGTGCCAGCAGCGGCCGCCATTAAGTAGGGGTCTGGGAGGGCTGGACAGCTGGGAGGCGGGAGCGGGGAGGGGAGCTGGATTGGTCGCGCTGGTCGTGCTGGGAAAAGGGGCCGCGGGGGCAGCAGCGGTGGGAGAAAAGGGCGGGAAAGGAGGAAGTAGGAATAAAGAGGAAAGAGAGAAAAACAAGCAGAACGCAGGAAAGTGCAGAAAAATAGATTTAGGAAGAGGGTGAAAATGAGTAAAAAACGAGTGAAAATGAGTGAAAAAAGGGAGCGGAAAACAAGCAGAACGCAGGAAAGTGCAGAAAAATAGATTTAGGAAGAGGGTGAAAATGAGTAAAAAAAAGAGTGAAAAAGACTGAAAAAACAGAGCGGAAAGCGGGAGACAGAGGTCCACTGGACCACCAGGGATGAGGCGCAGGTGAACCTGCGGGTGGAGGAGGGCCTCGAACACTCACACTAGAGAGTGCAGGGGCTTGGGGAGGCCTCACTCAATGGTGGAGCTGCGAGGGTGGGAGAGCAATTTCACTGACAAAGGGTCAGTGGTCAAATCAATTCTGTCCACAGATTGTCAAAGCCAGGAAACATGTTAATACAACTGGTTCTACATTCTTCTCATCGCAAGGGCTGTATCTATAACAACAATCTGCGTTTTGACATGCATGGAATTTATAGAAATGATGGAGGGCACTTCATAGCTAAAGGCAACAGGGTGTTTCTAAGTAACCTGACACTCTGCACCCGGTCTTATTTATAGCAGCCATATACACACAACCAACGCGATGGCTCTTGTCAGAGCCACCCAAGTACCGGAAATACTGTGAAGTTTTTTTCTAAAGGTTTTTTTTGTTTTAACAATGTTCGCGACGACGTCGTGGTCCCAGCAGAAACGTTGCAAAAATACAAAACAAAACCAGACATTCAATGACCACCAACACATCCAAAAATAATATGTAAAATAAATCCATACAGAACATTGCACTACATATATTACTATATACATACTTCTTTCAAAGTGTGTTTAAACTCATATTTATGTACTAAGTTTCCTTAAAAGCAATCTTTCAGACCTGCTTTCCGTTTTCACAGTTATTCTTGATGTCGCGATGACATCGTTAAGTGCGATGAACATGCCTTTTCCATAAAGTCTAAAATACAAATATCCACACATATTACAGTATTTTACCCACTAGGGGTTATTACAGTATTCTCTAAAGTCATGTTTTTCTAGAGAGTTTCTATAAAAACCATCTCTAAAACCTATTTGTTGTTTACATGGTGACACCGGAGATCACAATAATGTCGGTACCAGCAATCATCGCTGTTATGTTGCGAAAATGCAAAGCAAAAGCAGGTATTCAATAGCCACCATCACATTCAAGAATTACAACAATCTTACTAATTCTAACCATCACACAAGATAAATCACTATCTAATTAACTTAAATTAATTCAGTCGGTTATGTGAGCGCATGCATAAGTCTCTGAGTGGGTCTGTCACTGCATATATAAGTCTATGAGTGGAAATCAGAGTAGACTCATGAGTCTTTCAGTAAGTGTGTCACTGGCTGCATAGGTCTCTGAGTGCATCTCTCTAACCAGTGAGCGGATGAGTGTAAGTGTAAGTCTCTCATTGGCTCTGTGAGTCAGTACATGATTGTCAGACTGGATCTGTGACTGAGTCAATCAATGTCTCAGTGAGTGTGTGAGTGGAATTATAAGTCTCTCAGTGGGGCTGTGATTCAATGCATGAATGACTAAGTGAGTCTCTGACTGGGTGTGTGAGTGTCTGAATAGGTCTGTGAGTGGGTGTATGAGTCTCTGCGTATGTGAAGGAGTACATGAGCCTGGGACTGGATCTATGAGTTGGTGCATAAGTGTCTGAGTGGGTCTCACAAACAGCAGGTGTGTCAGTGGATGCAAAAGTCTCAAACTGGGTCCGTAACTGGGTATATGAGTGTCTGAGTGGGTCTGTACGTGGGTGTGTCACTCTCCAAGTGAATCTGCAAGTGCGTGCACGAGTGCCTGAATGGGTATGACAGTGGGTACATCAGTATCTGAGTGGGTATGTGACTGGATATATGTGTGTCAGTGGGTAAATTGGTGTATAAGTGTCTGAGCAAATATGTGAGTAGGTACATAAGTGTGTGACAGTCACCAGCTAGTGTGTACAAATATATATATTTTTTTATATTTCCACCAATATTCACGGTGTCGCCACAATATTGCGCACGATTACAAGAATCTATTTTGGACACATAACTTGTGTCATTAACACCCCCATTCTGCAAACATGGGGTCAGAGTACCTACACTCTGACCCCTTATGTTAGCTTTTTCAGACATTTTCAACCCAAGTAACCTTTCCTGATCAATAAAATGGCGGACACAACTTTCTGTTCAAGTTCCAGCCAGCCAATCAGAGCATTTCCATTGGCATGTGCATTCACGATTAATCACGGAATCGTTGTGAGATATTCTCGGCCAGAAATATCACTATAATTTTCAGCTTGAATTTCCAAAACTGCTGAACAAATTTATGCCAAATAGGTAAAGGCCCTTCCTTGAACCAACATCTACCTACCTGCCAAATGTGGTGTAAGTGCGTTCAGCAGTTTGGCTGTAGGTGTGGCTAAAGGTTCCTATGGGAATTAACATTACAAATGAACCTTTTTTTTCGAGTCCCAGATTCTCGGTCCCCACTGCACAGATCACCCCCAAACTTTCCATTACAACCAGAACCTACCTTGACACTTTTTGGGGTAAATGTCATGAAGATTGGTCAAACGACTCAAAAATTATAGGCAAGTCAAAAAATGCTTTTCCTGCAGAAACTTTGTCCTAACTATAACTACCTACTGGCGACAGCCAGTTAATATATATACATGCTGCATGTGGTCATCTAAGACTGTGAGAACTTTTAAATCATGAAAAACTAAATGTTATCCATTTGGTTTAAATGTCATGAACAAACATACTGGCCTGGCGGCCAGCAACACTGGTATCTGGACTTTGAACAGCAGTCCTTTTTTGCAGGCTACGTCTCCTCCAATGAAAGTATTTTTCACACTATTTAAAAACACATGCAAACCATTATGCTAATAAATGAGCACTAAAAAAGGCAGTGCACCAAAATGCATTTGCTCAAGATTAAAATTCATAAATATCCTGTGAGTGCTCCGTGCCCTTTTGTTATCAATATATATATATATATATTCACTGAAAAAACCATAGGTTTCAGACACGTTATAGTTAGAAATTTGCATTTAAAAAACCTTTGAAATTCACTGAAAAAACCATAGGTTTTAGGGACAGTTATAGTTAGTTGGACATTGCACTCGTACAAAACCCGTGAAATTCCCCCATTATAGTTAGTTCAGCTAACTATAACTCGCGCCCCGCAATGCACTGCTGATGACGTCACATATTACATCACTCATGACATGGTCAGTGACATCACTGATGACATCACTGAAGAATGTGCTAGTATTTGTATGAGTAAGTGAGTTGGTGTGTGTATAACTGTATAGGTGAGTAAATGGGTGTGTGATTAATTTTTGCATGACTGACTAGGTGTGTGAGTACCTCTATGGATGAGTGGCGGTGTGTGAGTGTTTATATAGGTGTATGAGTGCATATGATAGTCCTGTACTCAGTGACCGTAAGTATGAGTGACTGTACGGGTGAGTGAGTAGATGTGTGTGTGTGTGTAGACCTAAGAATCAGTGAGTGGGTATGTAGTTATTGGTATTGGAGTGTGTATGGTTTTGAGAATGGCAGTCTGTAATTTAGAGTGGGTGTATCAAAAGTTATATTAGGGTGTGAGAAGATGCATGAAATTATCACATGGATGATGTCATCAGTGATGTCATCAGTGATGTCATTTAAGATGTCATCAGTGATGTCACTGACCATGTCATGAGTGATGTAATATGTGACGTCATCAGCAGTGCATTGCGGGGGCACGAGTTATAGTTAGCTGAACTAACTATAACGGGGAATTTCACGGGTTTTGTACGAGTGCAATGTCCAACTAACTATAACTGTCCCTAAAACCTATGGTTTTTTCAGTGAATTTCAAAGGTTTTTTAAATGCAAATTTCTAACTATAACGTGTCTGAAACCTATGTTTTTTTCAGTGAATTTCAAAGGTTTTTTAAATGCTAATTTCTAACTATAACGTGCCTGAAACCTATGGTTTTTAAGTGAATTTCAAAGGTTTTTTAAATGCTAATTTCTAACTAACGTGCCCTGCACCCTACCTTCACCACTGTGCAAACGCGCCCCTTGGCGCGTTTTAAGTTGGGGGATTAAGTCCCCTTGAATCATGAGGGTCCCTGGGGTCCAACTAGCCCACCCTGTACCTCCAGTATGCGCCAGGGAGGCTGCGTTGCAGAGAGGTGTTCAGAGGCCATGCCCCATTTTACACCTCTCTGCAACGCAGCTCTGTGGCGCTTTCTGGGCGTACCTGGTGGGCTAGTTGGCCCCAGGGACCCTCAGGATTGAAGGGATTTAATTCCCCATCTTAAAACGCGCCACAGGGCCTGTTTGCACACATGTGACCTGAAGCCCCGCCCCCTCCCTCCACCACTGTGCAAACGCGCCCCGTGGCGCGTTTTAAGTTGGGGGATTAAGTACCCTTGAATCCTGAGGGTCCGTGGAGTCCAACTAGCCCACCATGTACCTCCAAAAAGCACCACAGAGCTGCGTTGCAGAGAGGTGTAAAAAGGGACGTGGCCTCTGAACACCACTCTGCAACGCAGCTCCCCTAGCACATACTGGAGATTCCTGGTGGGCTAGTTGGCCCCAGGGACCCCCAGTATTCAAGGGGAATTACTTCCCCTTCTTACAACGCGCCAGGGGCGCGTTTGCATAGTGCTGCAGGGAGGGGCGGGGCCTCCGGCACAATGCTGTTTTTTGGTTTTTCTTTCTTTTTTTTTTATGGGAGGGGGCTGCATGGCCCCCTTCCTCGTCCACTTTTGTCCCCGGGGACCCCATCCCCCGGGGCCTGAGGCTGTTCTTTTATTTATTATTTTTCTTTTTTCAAAACGGGAAGGGGGCCGCATGGCCCCCCTTCCCTGGGCCTGTATTTGCCCCGGGGACCCCATCCCCCGGGGCATGCCCTCTTTTTTCTAAAAATAAATATTTGGAGGGGGCTGCGTGGCCCCCTCCTCAGGCCATTAAAGGCCCGGGGAGCCCATCCCCGGGGCCGGCCTTTGCGTCCTTTTTTTTTTTTTAATTCCTTTTTTTTGGGAGGGGGCTGCGTGGCCCCCCTCCTGGACCACTAATGGCCCCGGGGACCCCATCCCCCGGGGCCTGGCCATACGTTGGGGACCGTGGGGGTCCCCAATCCCCGCACGGTCCCGCCGGCTCCCCGCGTCCTGCGGGAGCCGGCATTGCTTTCCATAAGGGAGCTGCTGACATGCAGCTCCCCTTATGGAAAAGCAATCTGCTTGCTTCATTGAAGCGAGAGCAGGTTTCCTGCTCTCGCTTCAATGAAGCTAAGCTAAGTTTGCAATGGCAGGACGGGAGCCGCGAGGCTCCGTCCCTGCCATTGCAAACAGCAGTGTCCCGGGGTAGGCACCCGGGACACTGCAGGAGCCGGCCCTGGGGGTGGCGGTCCCCAGGGCCACCACAGGCTCCAGGAGGGGGCCGCGCGGCCCCCTCCCCACTTCTACATAGCCCCGGGGAGGTGGTGGTCCCCGGGGCTTCGGGGGTCCGAAATGTACCCCCACATGTATTTTCTTAGTGCCCCGGGGAGGTGGCGGTCCCCGGGGGTTGTGGGGGGGCTGGAGCCCCCCCACACAGGTATTTCAGATTTTAAAAAAGAAGCCCCAGGGGGTGGCGGTCCCCGGGGCTGCGGGAGGGCACAGTGCCCTCCTGCACCATTTTTATTAGAAAGCCCCGGGGGTGGCGGTCCCCGGGGCTTGGGGGCCTTAGAGGCCCCCATTAACTAAAACCAACCCCCGCATGCCCCCGGGACTTGGCCCACCCGAGGGCAAAATAGCATCGAGCGCGGGAGACCGCGCTTCGATTTTTACGGCGGGATCCGCGCACCCTAAGCGCATCCCACTTATTTTTTTTTACAAAAAATGCTTTTTTCTGCCCTGGGGGTCCTTGTGGGACCCCCTGAGCAGACCTAGGGGGTCAGGGTGTTTCTACCCTGCCCCCTTTGTGCGTTTTGCGCACTTGTTTCTGTCCCTCGGTTTTACCGAGGGACAAAATGGCTGCCAACACTTCCTGATTTGGAGTGTTGACAGCCAATTAGCATGCAGCTCGTGATCGGGAGGGTGCGCGAATCCGACGCTTCCATAGATATATATGTGATTTTCATTTTGATTTTCACAGGAACTACTGAACGGATTTACACCATTTAACAAAAAGGGTTCTTTCTGAACCAAGAACTACCTCTTTGCCAAATTTGGTGTAATTCCGTTCAGCAGTTCGGGCTGTAGCCGTGGCTAAAGTTTCCTATGGGAAAATGAATGGGGAAAACACGTTTTGAGACCCCCCTTTTTTCTCAGCCCCCGCTTGACGAATCACCTCGAAACTTTCAGGGTAGGAGCGGACCGGGCCATAAAGTTTGAAAATTTTGCGTTGATTCGTCAACTGACGCAAGAGTTATTTCAAATAGAATGTTGCGGATTTCCTATGGAAAATAGGTCCTAACTATAACTATCTACTGGCGACCGCCAGTAGATAATATATATATATATACACACACATACAATCAAGTTCCCAGTGATTCCACCAAAGAAAACCGAGCCCAGATCCGTAAGCGTGGTTAATCAGATATTTATTTGTTCAATGGCAAATCGCCCGACGCGTTTCGGAGCAGCCACTCCTTTCTCACGGGTCAGTAAATGTTTGTAAATCCATAGTACATATAGTGCTCATATCACAGTGCAAAACATAAAGGTAGGACTACTACACCACATCAAGAGTAATGCAAATTGGCAGCCATTTTGGAGTGGTGACTTATTCTCCACATACTTTCACATGAAGTACTATTTACATCATAAAGCTGATGAATCATCAACATTGCAAATACCATTTTCATCATTGAGCTAATGAATCAGATTATAATGTCTTATAAATCCATTGGTATAGAGTTGCTAAACCATTTCATTAGACAATATAATTTAACGCCATGATATACAAGTTTCTCGTCATAGCTTTTAAATATTGCCCCAGTGGGCTTTCATTTTCTGCATGATTATACGCTCTTTAATACTTTAAATAGTGGTGCAATAAATATTACATGTCCATACTCCATATGAGTGATGCATCTTTCACAAAGTAAATCTTACACTTGTATAATCATCTGTATAACTAAGTGGGAAGTATGAGGTCGGGAAAGGAGCGACCACCATTTCCCCCTATTAGAAGGAAAAAAAAACTTCAATCTACAGCAATTTTAAATAAAATGAAAATAAAACAAGCAGGGGAAAGCCAGTCGTCAAAAACAGCTATGATACATGTTTTTGGGAAAACAAAGCTCCTGTCAAAGTTTGATTTTATGAAGGACTCAACGGGTTCAATGTTAACATTACAAACTGATTCAAGAGGATTACAAACCCCAATTAAGCCAGTGAATGATTCCAGTGCAATATCCCAAACGTACGATATACGGGAGATTGACCAGTATGAAAGGGACGTAACGACAAAAACAAATGAAGAGCCTGACAACCAATGGGGGCAAATAACTGATCTAGAGATGTTAACAATTCCTCCAACAGGTCATTTGCAAGATGATGAACAAAGTGATACAAGAATACAGTGCGGAGATTTCCAACACCTTTCAAAATCAAGGGCACCATTACCAATTGAAGTACAGGTAAATGTAATAAAAGCTACTACAACAGGCGACCCAATGAATCTGGTGCAGCCAAACCAGTGTCAACAAGACAATTTAAAAAAAGGGGAAGATAGCCGAATAGCAATAAAAGACAACATGAATTTATCGAATCTCCTTCAAACTGACATTATACCAATTGTAAAGGATGTAGAGCAAAATTTGGGTCAGGAGAATTTCAAACAGAGTAATAGATCTCAAAATAATATGGATGATTACACTATGAAATCGGATAATCTGCAGCGATGGAGTACACCTTATCAAAAAGATGAACGTAATAATAAGTTAGAATTTATTGATTTAGGAAATAAAGATGGAGAACCCAAAAAACAACACTTTTCTGTAAATAACCAAATTCAGGATGCACACTGTCCGGCCAATTGGGACTCGGGATCAATATGGGATCTGTTCTTTAGAACCTCTCAATTAATACTAGAAGCTCTGACTTATCAGTCCAACAAAATGGAGGTGCAGGTAGACCTTCTTAGCACCATGGCATCCTCAGTAGCGGGTATTGATCATAAAATAGCCATGCTAAATAATCTGGTAATAAGAGCTCAGTCACAACCAACATCCTCACACATAGACTGTAGTTGTGCTCCACTGATTAACAAATTGGCCACAATTCCGGAAGTATTAAATACAATAATCGAAGACCTAAGAGGAAATTTATTTACCCCTGGAAACAAAAATGGGAGCGTATCGGAAAAAATAAAGATTAACAAAATTATAAATGAGGAAAGTAGTAAGGATTTGACGGAAGAAAAAAATGAAGCTCAAACTGGGAGAATTTCATTCACCTCACAAACAATACAATCAGAAACACCACATGAATACCAATTATCAAAAAGACAGAGAAAAAAACAACGGAAAGCAAGGAATAAAGTTATAAAAGCTACAATAATCGTACCTTCTCCTGAGATTAAGTTAATAAAGGTAGGGAACAGAATAGAGAACCAAAAGGGACAATTTTGAAACAAGTAGACAAAGTTATAGATGTAACAAAACCCCTCTATCCTTTGTTTAATAAAAACTTTTCAGATATAATTAATAAAACCATTAAAATCCCAGTAGATCAAAAAAAACAAGACGACTTAGAAAGTAAACAACATCAAACGGATAGTATAAAAGCTAAGGAGACAAATACAAAAGTGAGAAGTGATCTTCCTCATAATGAAAAGACAAAATCAAAATCTGACCAACCTACATTAACTGAAGAGATTATAGGCAAGATAAAAAATCAGAAGGACAATAAAATAACACGAGATTGGGAAATAGAGAGAATAAAAAATCCTTAACACGTCGAAGACAATATCTCAGGTTAGTCAACCATTAAAACATTCTTTAGGGACTGAGATGCAATTGAAACATATACTTGAACCAAAGGAGCAGGAGCTATCAAATTGCTGTAATTCACTGAAAAAAACCAAAATAATAAAACAAGTAGAAAAGGAGGGAGGAGTTCAATTGATTTTTAAACCCGAATATAAATCCAGGGGTAACAATGATATCTTGAACCGGGGTAATATTCTGAGATTGTGTAAAGCAATACCGGCGTTAGAAAGAATTAGAAGTACAGATATCGAATCAATTGAATTTTTAGTAAGTGAAAGCAGCAATCATGAATCAACTCGGGTAACCTGGACCTCAACCAACCCTTTAGATCTTATTATACAAGAATATGACCTTTTTTTGGCTTGGGGAATAAAAGTTATGAGACCGCTCCAACCCCCATATCCAAGTCCATTAATTTCTCCAAATAAAACAACTAAACATCGGAAGGGGTTGGAGAAAAACCAGGCATACTCAATATTAAAAAATCCAATAGGAACAAACATGGGGCAAACATCAAAATTCTGTACGGAGAACAAAAGAGAATTAGGGGACGAGTTACAACTAGGTTGGTTAACGACTGCACTGCATGGAGCAAGGGAGGATTGATGGCTTATAAATGATAACTCCAACAAGGAAATAATAAACTTAAGTGGTGCAATACGATTATGCTCCTGGAATATAAAAGGAATCCAATCAAAATTACAATATGAAAAACTAACCCAAAGTTCGAAAGACTATCAAATAATCTGTTTACAAGAGACTTGGGCAACTGATCCTTTTATATTAGAAGGCTTTAAGGGATACTATATGGCCGCAACAAAAACAAGTAAATATGGTAGATCTTGTGGAGGCCTGGCTACTTTTATTTCAACAGAATTAAAAATGCAAAGTGAGGACGAAATACAAAATTCACTTGACTGTTTGATAGTAAAACTATGATATAAAGATAAATGGATAAATAAAACACTTTTGTTAATAAATGTATATATACATCCGGATTGCAGTTCAAGAAAAGCAATGGTTAGCAGTTTGTCAACTACGATACTCCAGCTCCTGGAAAAGGACACGCAACCTGAGGTCATCATTACGGGTGATTTTAATATGAATATGTTATGGTCTTATATGAGAGATGAAGAAATACAACAACAGAACTATTTATGGGAAATCCCAAGTCCCTGTTATACATTGGATACCAGGAGTGAAAAGAAAGGGAAAATTGGGGAAAAGTTTTCTAAAAAATCTGGAATTCTTAGGTCTAAGGGTGCTAAACGGACGTTTTCTGGAAGACAGTCCACCAGCCTGGACATATCAGGCTTTGGGTAACAAGTCGCGAATAGACTACACGATAGCCTCGTTAGACTTATTTCAAAAGATTTTAACCTATCAGATCGGTGAAGCACACGGAAGTGACCATAATCAACAAATAATAGAGTTAAATTTAAATTGTCCAAGGCATGGAGAATATATGACTCTTCTGGGAGATATAAATACGGTAAATTATAAGAAACTTTTTTGGACTGAATTCACTAAAGAATCAATCATAGCAACATCGAAAGAATTGGTTGAAATTACTTTTGATGGAGATGGTTCTAGCGCTATCGAAAAATGGTCCCTCTTTACAAATAAATTAGTTTTAAGCCAGAAACAAAAAGTTGGTAATAAAAAGTGGAATGATAAAAAATCAATGGCGCTGGTTAAACTGTCTTTGGAAAGTCATTTATTAAAAAAAGAGCGTAATAAAATGTTAAGATTGGCTAAGAAACACCCTGTGAATCAAACTTATAGAGATAAACTAAAGAAAATAAATGTAGAAGTAAGAAAACGAATTTGGAATGAAAAAATGCAAACAAAACAAGCACTTTGGGCTAAGGCATTATATACCAGTAAAAAGAATAATGCAAGGGAATTTTGGTCTTTAATTAACAGCTTAAATAGATCTAGTAGAGTAACCATATCCTCTGTTATTTCTGAGTCAGACTGGGTGAACTTTCTTCATTCGCATCTAAATTCCAACATAAGTATGGATTTGAGACCCGGCATAAATAACTTGAGAAAGTCAGAGGATAATGAGAACACTGACATATCTATTACGGAAAGTCAAGTAGGTAAACTTATAAAGAAACAGAGATCTGACGGCGCCCCTGGTCCAAACGGGATTCCAGCTGCCTTCTTTAAAGAGAATGCTCCACTTTGGGCCAGGTACTTAACATTAGTATTTAATCAAGCGGTGCAAACGTTAACCATCCCGGCCTCTTGGAGGGGTTCCATAATCTCACCTATTTATAAGAGCGGGGAGTGGTCACAACCCGCTAATTATAGATTAATAACACTGCAAGATATCGAAGCTAAGGTCTTTGCATCAGTTCTTTTGAAAGAACTAATAGAATGGGCAGTGGAAAAGCATTTAATTCCTCCAAACCAATCAGGTTTTTACAAGGACAAGGCACGACAACGAATATATTAATACTCGGAATGTTAATAGAAAAATATAAAGTGAAAAAACAACCGTTATATGTATGTTTTATTGATTTTAAATCAGCTTTCGACTGCGTAGATAGGCAAATTTTATGGAGGAAATTGGAAAATTATGGTATAAATGCTGGCCTTTTAAAAGCAATTCAATTATTATATACCGAGACTTGGACAAGGATTCGGTTAGGTAATGGCTCACGACTATCAAGAAGAATAGATACAACTCAGGGTTTAAAGCAAGGATGCGTATTAGCACCGTATTTATTTAATCTATTTTTATCTGACCTCACGGAAGAATTGGATAACGAGTTGGCTCATTCTCCGAAACTGGCAAACAAACAAATCTCAAATTTATTGTACGCCGACGATGTTATTTTGCTCAGCCAGACAAAGATAGGGTTGCAACGACCTATAAATAAAATATCAACGTATTCAATTAAGAATAAGATGGTAATAAATGAAACAAAAACAAAAGTAATGTCAGTCTGCAATAGGGCATTGAGCCACCGTAACCATAAATGGTACTTACAAAGTCGGCAGCTTGAACAAGTAAAACATTACAAATATTTGGGCTTATGGTTTGACGAGAAGGGTTCATTTTCACAGCATAAAACAGAGTTGAAAAAAAGAAGTAACAGCTTGATTATGGCTTTTCGTTCATTACATAGCTCTTTGGGTGGTCCAACTTATGCTCCATTATTAAAGGTTATAAAAGCGAAGCTAATGCCCAGTCTCACTTATGGAAGCGAAGCTCTTTGCGGTACGGACTTTGCACTTTTGAACAATGCTATAACAAAACGTTTAAAAGCCTGTTCCGACTTCCGGTTAATGCATCACCGGCCCAGATCCGACTGGAATTCGGTTTTTTAATCAGCAAGTTGTGAGGATGGGCCACTACGTAAAGGTATGGAAACAAATTAAAACCAATAATTTTAATCCGATGAGCTGTCTACTCTGGCAAGAATTGCAACAGAATCAAACTTCCCGATTTTATACATACCTTCAAACAGCACTGGAGGAATTGTCTGCACACGAGATTTGGGTGATGTCAATAACACCATTATCTTTTTAAAAATTAATAAATAGATTAACAAAACAATTATCACTTTTAAAGGATAAAGAGTTGTTCATTAAAAGGTCTCATGCCTGGATGATTGTGAATGAATATACGACCATCAAAGTGCAACCATATCTAGAAATTCCGTGGACTATACAAACAAAGAACTTATTTATGTCTGCAAGATTTGGAAACCTGCCGAGGATAATGCACACAAAGCCTTGGCTGAGACCAACTAAGCCAATCCCCTGTAGATTATGTAACCAATGGGAAGAAAATATTATACATTTGGTTTGCATATGTACATCATTGAAGGTTGAAAGAAAGAGGCTCTTAAAGATCTGTTTTAATGAAAGAGGGATCCGATCATGCAGACAAGCTATGTTAGCGTGTTTTAAGCCTATGGATATAGTAATGATTGCAAATTTTACTAAATTTTTGACCCTTGTAAAAGAGAAGTTGGAAGTCAATGACTCAAGCCTAACAGGAATGGAAGTCGCTGGTAGTTGAGAGCATTGCACATGAGACATTGCACAAACGTAAAGAACTTATATCTGTAAATAATTGTTATTTTAATATTTGTAATAATTGATTTATAATAACGATGAATTGAATTTGTCTATTTAATGTATTTTTATGACTGTGCTTGTGTAGACATGTTTTAATGATTGTGTATTGGTGATTTTTTTGAATTGTAAGATTTTAATTAATCATGCAATAAATAAATAACTACTCCATATGAGTGATGCATCTTTCACAATTCTGCCCCAGTGGGCTTTTTGCATCTCATCACAGATATCTTAAGCTTTTTTGCATTCATCCTTATCTTATCATGATGGTGTCTCCGTCTCCTACAATATAAAATACAGACATGTGGTCAACGGTCACTTGACATCGATTAAAATACAAACTTCATCAGGGGTACACGATTGATTTCGACACTACATTCTCATTCCATCACAATTCCACCCTCAACCTAAGTGGACAGATAATTCCTCATCTTTGTTCAATCCTAGAGGATGCATAGTTTCATATTTAATAATCATCCTCGATTCTAATCGTCTGAGTTCTTTTAATCTATTCCCTCCTCTTTCCGAGATAGGAATTCTATCCAATGCACAGTACCTTAACAAGCGGACATTTTTGCCATGGGCATCCTTAAAGTGTTTTGCTATTGGATACGGTTTGTCTTCATTAACAATAGCCCTCCTATGCTCCAAGATACGTTGTTTTACTTGGTGAATGGTACTTCCATTATAAATCAGCGGGCAAGGACAGATAAGTGCATATACACAATAATCAGATTTGCATGTCACATGCTTGTTAATGACAAATGGTTTCTGATTTTTAGATAGCTCAATTTGTTTTAGATTAACACTATTTTTGCAAGCTTTACATGATCTACAAGTAAAAATCCCTTTACCTGTTGACCACCTACAGCTGTTTGTACAGTGCTGCTGCATAACATATCACTTAAATCTGTGCATTTCCTGAACGTGATTTTAGGATTATCTCCCACATGTTTTTTTTAGAGTTGTATCTGTACGTAGAACATTCCAGTATTTCTTGAGACACCGTCTGACTTCCCAGGATTGATTACTATATGTTGGTATAAATCGTATGGGTTCCTCTGTGTTGACATCTCTATTGTTATCTTTCAATAAATCCATTCTATTAACTAGCTGGATTTTTTCACATGCTTGGTTTATCATCTTGCTAGGGTATCCTCTCTCACTGAAACGTGTTGTCATATTTTCCATCTCTACCTTGAACTCAGCATCTGAACTACAGTTCCTTCTTGCTCTTAATAGCTCACCATATGGTATGCTATTAATCAGATTTCTCGGATGGCAGCTATCTGCATGTAGCAGACTGTTGCCAGCTGTTTTCTTCCTGAACAGTCTACTCTCCAATTTCTTGTCATTTACCTTCAGTTCTACGTCCACCAAAAATTCTATTTTTTTCCATGTGAATGGTACTTGTAAACTTCAGATTGAAGTTATTATCATTTAAGGTTTCTACAAATCTCACAGCTTCAGTTTCAGAACCCCTCCAAATACAAAATACATCATCGATGTATCTTGCCCAGAGGACGACGTGTTGGGTAAAAGGCATCGATCTTCCTAGCCACCTGCTCCTCCCACCAGCCAAGGTAAAGTCCTGCATAGCTGGGGGCGAAGCAGGTCCCCATCGCCGTCCCCTGGGTTTGGCGATAGATCACATGGTTGAATAAAAAGAAGTTATTGGTTAGACATGCCTGCATCATAGTTAGGAGCATTTCAGTATGCATGAAATACGATAGTTCACGTGTTTTCAAGAAAAACCGACTAGCCTCAATACCCAATTTATGTGGTATACATGTGTATAAGCTGTTAACGTCTAATGTCATCAACAACATATCCTCCTCCCAAATGATATTTTCTACAAGTCTGAGAAAATCTCCAGTGTCACGTACATATGCAGGTAAGGATTGGACATAAGATCTCAAAAAGAAGTCTATATACTTTGAAGTATTCTCATATAGGCTTCCCATGGAAGAAACAATAGGTCTTCCAGGCGGGTTGTGGTGATTTTCATGAAGCTTCGGTATCATATACATTACGGGCAATTTTGGATATTCACAGTATAAAAATTAAAATTCATCATCGGTTAAAAGCTGTTCATTCCTCCACTTAACCAAATTCATTCTATACTGTTCATTACTTTCTTCATAACACAGTTTGTTAGCTCTCACATAGTTGTTTATATCATTCAATTGTCTGTTCCCCTCATCCAAATACATCTGTAAAGGCCAAACCACAATATTTCCACCCTTATCGGATCTCTTAATTACTATAGATTTATTCTCTTGTAATTTGTTAATTGCCGAATGTTGTTCATGGGTCAGGTTGTGGCTTCTATTGGGTTTACTTTTGCTAAGCTTTTTCAGTTCATCTTTCACCCCTTTCTCGAATATCTCAATGGCATCACAGTGTATTTGCGGTATGAATATAGATTTTGATTTAAAACCGCTATCACTACTGCGGTCCAAAATCAAATGTTCTTCAGTTGTAAAATCTTGTGGGTTTCCACCACCCCCCAATTCTTGCATGGTTTGTAAGATTTCCAAGTCAGCAACTGTTAAATTGGAATTTACATTAGTTGGTAAACATTCCCCACTTTTCTTATGTTCATACCATTTTTTAAGTTTCAGCTTTCTTGTGAAGTGGAACAAATCTATTCTGCCCTCTGTGTAATCAAATCTTTTAGTTGGACAGAATGTTAAGCCTAATGATAAAACATGAATCTGGTTGGTGGAAAGTACAGTATCAGATAAATTTACCACTGTAAATAGGTCCTTCATTTGGCGGCCGATTTTCCTCGCGTTGTCATCCCCATGAAGCCATCCAGTTTCCCTTGGTTTTTTTACGCCTTGCCTTTTTCCTCCTCTGGCGCCTCGACCACGACCTTTGTTCTCTTGGGGTCCTGGACTTCCTAGTCCTTGATGTGCTATAGCCATCAGGTCGAACTCCTTTAAAATTTTGGATTTTACTCCAGTTTGATCTTCTTGTCCCACCTCTGTATTTACTGTCACCTCATTAGTAACTTCTTCAGGGGGGGTTTCGATAGTTTCAATGGTAGGTTCCGTTAAATCCACAGTTTCTGCTTGTTTTGGTGCTGCAGTATTTTCCACTTTATTTCGGCTAGTTTCCCTTAGATGATCAAACCTCTTTCCGAACGTAAAAATTTGTCCCAGTTCGTAATCCTGTTGATCTCTATGAAACTTCCGCTGTTTCTTCTGCTTGATCTCTTCTTCTGCTTTTTCCAATCTGAGATTTAACTTTTTCATTTCTACTTCAAATTCACTTTCCGAATATTTTTCTTTCAGCAGGGATGACAGCTTTTCAATTTCCATTGCCAATCTTTGTGTATCCTTAGTTGCATATTTGATTAACAACCGTAGCATCACCGTAGAGCATGTGTGATTATTAACGGCCCATTCCTCTATCAGCTCGGGATCGGGGTCATTGAAGGTTGGCGTTATAAATATTCTTAAGCCTCTAGGGACCATTTCAACATCGATATATATATGTCACACAACCCCTGCTCCAAAAGGAAAAGAGCACGCACACGAGGATTTCAGGGATACGGCTACTTTATTGCAATGGGTCTCCCACGACTCAGCTGCCAGGAGAGATGCGTTTCGGCTGTAACGACAGCCTTTGTCAATCTGGTAAGCGCCATTTTTTTCTTTATATATATAGTGTTTCACCTTCATAGATACTGAAAACATACTACATGCTAATACAAAATTGGATACATAGCCTAATGCATTGATATAAACTGCACAGTGTACATAAATAAAGAAAATCATGAAGAAACAGTGTGGCTAATTAAATTATTACAAACAACTGCACCAATAGTTATTTGTATTGCCAATAACAATGCCCTATCGTACTCTAATTGTCACACATTGCGCAATAAGCATGAAGTACAAAATAAAACATGTTGCAACTGTTAAAACGTGTTTCAATTATTAAAAACCACTTCAATACTATAGTTTTAAAAGATTAGCGCAAACCACCTCGGATAGCACTAATGTGACAAATGGGCTGTCGGTGTGTGTATCATGAAGTGGACACGGGTTGCCTGAATTATTTTTTAAATGTTACTGCTCGTCTCGCAATAGCAGAACAAACTAGTCCTGGTAACATTTCAAACGAATTGCATGCATTCCTCCATGGCTCAGAAACGATGCGAGATAATCTTGCCTAATATTCCGGGACAAAAATGGTTGCTACGCACACCAACAATCTAACATTAGCGTTGCTAAATGTCATCTTACTTTCACATCGCTATAGCACTGACTCGGGAGACTAATAGTCCCATAATGCATCAGTGAAGCAATCTCTGTATAAACGTGATGGACATGTATTTTATGTCATGACAAACTATGTTAATTTTTAAACATGAACAAACTGTGAACCTCGGGAAAGATTAAAGCAGTCTTTGTTTCCTGGAGTGCTCAAGGAAAAAATAAAGCAACATCGAGTATAAACTGTTCCGCATCAAAATATGCTGACAGACAGCAGGTCCCAGGCAATCCAGTCCACATACCATGTGATTGTCCAGCTGGAAAAGTTCCCAACCAAATTCAACAGCCCATTGTTATTACAACTACAGGGTCGGGGGAGATCTTCACCAAAAGAATGATATGCGCCGCAATCCTCACCAAACCGAAGCAAATGCTTGTGTTGGTGCCCAGTCACCAAACCTCCATCGGCATGCTGAGTGAGGCTGTAGTACGTTTGGCGAAACTCCGTCCCAACGCTGAAAATCAGAAGATTTCCCCGCGCTGAGTCTCCGTCTTCCATACCATCCACACCTTCTATTACTCGTCCCGAGGTAAGGTCTGGGGGCAAGCCGGTAAAGCACTCACATACGTCTCCCCAAAGGTACGGTTATTTCGACTGTCCAGAACAACTGGTGGTGCTTGAAAAACATCAACCATCGATGTCTAGTAATATAACACACAACCCCTGCTCCAAAAGGAAAAGAGCACGCACACGAGGATTGCAGGGATACGGCTTCTTTATTGCAATGGGTCTCCCACGACCCAGCTACCAGGAGAGATGGGTTTCAGCTGTAACGACAGCCTTTACAATCTGGTAAGCGCCATTTTTTTCTTTATATATATATAGTGTTTCACCTTTATAGATACTGAAAACATACTACATGCTAATACAAAATTGGATACATTGCCTAAGGCATTGATATAAACTGCACAGTGTACATAAATAAAGAAAATCTTGAAGAAACATAGTGTGGCTAATTAAATTATTACAAACAATTTATCTGTATTGCCAATAACAATGCCCTATCGTACTCTAATTGTCACACATTGCGCAATAAGCATGAAGTAAAAAAAAAAACGTTGCAACTGCTAAAACGTGTTTCAATTATTAAAAACCACTTATATATATATATGCAGTTTCACTGTCCTAAAACAGGAGCACGCACACTCCAGTAGAAAACCACCATAGTCGACCTCAAGTGTAAACAGATTTATTAAGTGTGATCATGCATGCCATCGGAAAACCCAACATGTTTACACACGCCTTACTCATGGGTCCTCCCCATACACACACTAATCTCGCAGGGTACTGCATAGAGGAACAGTGGCTGCAGATATATGTGATTCTTAGGCACTGAGATACAAGTTGAAAAACCTGCAAAATATAATGGAAACAATAGAAAAAAGAAAAAGAAAAAAAGATAACGAGATGAACACAATTTAAGCAAAACTATGTGTACAAACGTTCATATGAGTGTGTTTACTATGTCTATGCCGCTATGTACACACAACGTAGCAAGGTATCTATGGTGGTGAAACAATGGCATCTTTCAAGTGTGAACAGGACAGTGGAGACTGTTGAAACACGTTACGTTATAGTTAGTAAAACGTTGTGAGAAGCTTCCTGTGGTGTCGGTACCTGTTTCCAGATGGACTGATGTTGAAAGTGATGTAGGACTGATCTTTACTGGTGTCAGACAAACCAACACACTTTCAATCTGATGCAACGTGGATTCCAGCAGCTGTTTAGGTTGGATCTAACACATACCACGGAGCTCCCCAAGCTGAATGAGATGAGCATTGGAATTATAGAGGTGCACAGCGAACTGCTACCTGAGAGTTGGAGGACGCCTGGAGAGCAAGTAGGTGACTCTTTAAGCTTCGCTCGTGAAGTGGGACTATTGGTAGAGGTTGCTGTTAAATACAACAGTGGAAACGGGAACACACAGTAACCTGTTTGAATTGACAAAGCTATGGCATCTAACTGGTTGAAAGATAGCAGACTGTAGAGGCAATGTTTGATGAAAATAGGGCGAATGCTTTAGATCTTGCACATGGCCCTTCCAATACTGCCGCCCCAGAAATGGATCTACAGGCAAAAATGCAGAAATTGGAAACATTAAGCATGAGTGAGATCTCCAAATGGTAGTGTTAGAAGGTTGTTCTGACACTATGGGCCGCCCGGATTTTTCGCTTTTTGAGCACCTGTGTGTTGAGCTTTTACTGTGGGAGAGCCTCATAAATTGGGAGTCATCCACAGTGAACTCATGATGAAAGAGACTGCATGTGGATTTTACTGGTGTCCCCCTGGCTTGACTAGGCCGCTGCGCAGCAGCTGGAGTACGGGGCACTGGGCTGGTTACATGCAGACACCTGTGTACATGCGTGTGCACACGTGTAGGGGCTGCGCAGGGGAGATTCCTGGCGTGCGCAGTCCAGGAGCAGCCACAGAGTGAATGGTGTGGCAGGACTTATGCAGAATTGGGTGGTGACATGGAATAGGCTTTATACACTCGGAAGAAACATGCCAGGGAAAGTCAGTGTGCTTTACTGTGTTTTTCACTTCATTATTCCCCTATGGGGAAGTGGAGCCCATGGGCTAGTGTCACTTTCCTAAAGCCTACAGATTCCAGACACGCACTAAAGTCCACTGTAACGGGTGTGAGAAGAAGTATTCTGCAGAGTCCAAAGTCATATTTGTACTGCTTTTGGGTCATCCAGAAATGTCACATTTCTCTCAGTCAGTCATTACCAGGGCCAGGCTGAGGGCTGACCTCAGCTGGATGGATTGATAACCTTTTTTTCCACAAGCTAAGGCCTCCTCTCCACGAAGAAGAAGATGGGTGGGGCTACAGGCTCATCCATCAGCAGCTATCACTGGTGCCAGGCACCAGGCTGCACCAAGGAGGGAAGGGCTCGTGTTTCAGAGACCATGTGGCCAGAGACCCTGGGCAACGCCATTTTGAACCAGCCCAGAGGCTGGACAAGAAGGAGGGAGCAGGGGCAGGGAAGTGATGTGTCGCTGTTTGATAGGACCAACAGAGACTTCCTGCCAGCCCCCTACTTAACTGTTAAAAAGTTTTTGCACAGGAAGAGAAGCTCTCTCTGGGGTGTGGTCTGCTGAGGCGGAAGGTGCTGGAGCCTGGCAATGGGCAGTTGGAAGGAGGAACCCCCTGACTGCCCCCCAGGGCCCTAACAGTGCCAGAAGAAGAGGCCAGGATCGGGGCGCAGAAGCAGGGGCCTCTGCGCAGGGAGAAGAGAGGCCCAGGAGGAGAGCCAGGCGAAAGGCTGGCGCAGGGAGCCAGTGAAGACAGCTCCCTGCTGAATCCCCCCTCTCAGAGACCCGGAGGGCAAGGAGAGTGCTCCCAGTGGCTGGGGCGCCACCAGGAGCAAGAAGACGTGGAAATGGGGCAGATCGGACCCCCAGGGGCTGAGATATGGCCCCCGGAAGGTAGGCGACCTTTGACCCCTAAGAAGACCGACGACGAAGCACGTGGGGCTCCGCCGCCGGTCTCAGAGATGCCCCCGGGGTGGGTCAGGTCCCGGGGGCTGCCCCCCAAAGAGAAGTAAAGCCGGGGGGGCGCCGTCGCGCTCCCCCCGTGAAGGTGCCCTGCAGGGGGACCAGGAGCACACCCTGGCCCCCACCGAAGATGGAGACGGGGGAGCGTTGTCGTGCCCCCCGCAAAGTTGTGCCCAGGGGCCCGGGACCCCATCCCCAGGCCCCGAAGAAGTAAAGTCGGGGGAGCGCCGTCGCGCCCCCGCGAAAAGGTGCCCAAGGGGCCCGGGAGCCCATCCCCGGGCCCGAAGCAAAGTCGGGGAGCGCCGTCGCGCTCCCCATGAAAGTGTCCCAAGCGGGGCGCCAGGAGCCCACCCTGGCCCCCGCCAATGCTGGAGGAAGGGGGAGCGCAGTCGCGCCCCTTCGAAGAGGTCTGCGGGCCCGGGACCCTATCTCCGGGCCCCCGAAGTGAAAGGTTGGTGTGGGGAATGCCGTCGCACTCCCCGAGGACCGGAGGAGCCGGAGAAGTCCTGCGCGTCTGCCCGGAGCGGGCAGACCAGAACTGCATTGCCGGCTCCTGCGGCAGCACGCGAGGGTGCTGGCCCGGCGGGGAGCCAGCGGGGGCAGCTGGGGGTGGGCTCCCCGGGCTGCCCTCCAACGTGGAGGTCCTGCGGGGGTCCCGGGTGGGACCGGGACCCTGTACAAGAGAGGAGGGGCCCGGGTGGGACCGGGCCCCGAAAATTGGCAAGAGCGGCTGGGGGTGGGCTCCCCGAGCCGTATCACTTACCTGGGGGTCCGGGTGGGACCGGACCCCCCAACGGGAGGCAGATGCGGCGAAGCCGCCAGCACCGGGATAGCGGCTCTCCCCGACTCAGCGGGAGAGCCTCAGATAAAATATTCACTGCACCAGCGGAATCGCCCCATAATGCCTTGCAGGCCAGGACCGGCCTGCAAGGGAAACCAGCGTTTTTCTGCTTGTGGTGGCCCCCAGGAGAGTGGGGTCACCACTACATGTGTACCAGGGTGCAGGGGGAGCTGCAGGAGCAGCGCAGTCTCCCCCAGCACCACGAAGAAAAGTCCACCCTAAGTCTCATGGGGACTTGAAAAGGATAACCCCTCAAGGGCTCAGCTTGCATTTAACACCTTCTAGGCTGGAACTTTTGTTCTACAGCTGAGGGTGTATTATGAAGTGCCTCACGGAGTGAAGGGCTGAGTTGGGGATGTCTGGAGAAGGGCATCCCCTGGAGATGAAGAGGTGTAATTGCACCAGAAATGCATTTACTAACGGTTATTTCTTTTTAGAGGGACTGAAAGTCACATGTGTAATGTGAAGTACCTATGTAAGGTGATGTCATAAGCAAAGTGGGGTTATGTTGCCAGACATTCCTGCTAGGGTGTCTGGCTGTATAAGCGTAACCCTGTGATTTAATCTGTGATGCCTTTAGGGGCTGTAATTGCAATGCATTCTAATGTCCAACAAATGTGATGAGTACTGTCATTCTAAGGTAATGCGTAAACATGTATTCTTGCTACTGCGCTTAAGTGAGGAACAACCCAGACTGTTAGCCCTGAATATGTAGGGGTGCATACTGTATGGTCAATATAAGATGCTCAGTCAGGGTTATGTGTCACTAGGGCAGGTGACCCTACTTTTAATGCGTGTTGAGGTAATGGGGTGGGTCGCCACTGGGATGGTGCCAGTGCGCAAGGCCCTCGCTCCAGGTTATGTTCAACTAACTGCATTAGGGGGCAAGATGATGTGCATACATGGGAGTGGTGGTACTAGACCCCACCCCCCTTTTGGGAGGGGTGGAGATGTTACGCAATGTCACAAAGTAATTCCAACAGCTTATGTATATTTGTAAATTGGTGCATAGTATTGAGTAGTGTGTGTGTTTAATAAATGTACTCTTACTTTTATAAAGCAAAGTACAGGCTGGACAATCAATTATTGAGTGTTATTTCTGCGCACCTGCAAATGGCGATTACTAGCCCACACCACCTCCCTTGAGTAAGCCTCAGACTGCTCTGCAACGCTACCCTCTGAGAGTCAGGCCCTACAATTGGGTGTTTGGTTCCCAGTGAAGGACAAATGTAGTCATGTTATTTGTGCAGGTCTCACAGATGCTGCCTCGTTTTCCAACAGGTAGGGATTTAAATCGCTTCTAAAGTATTTAAAAGTGGGTAGAGTCCCGAAGAATCCGGATCGGAAATGTTGCGAGAATAGGCTGCAAACAGTGCAGAATCTCCCAAAAACATGATAACAATTCTTGTCAAATATGCCAAACAGGATCGGGACAAAATAATGGGGGAAATACGAGTACTACAACACGAGCTGAGTCAGCATACCAAACAAGAAGAAATCCAAAAGTTCGAGAAGGAAATGGAGAGCAAATAAAAAAATTATGAGCAATCAATCATAGATTCAATACAGCGAAATTCTCATGTGACAAGATTGACTATCAAAGAGGGCAGATATACACTTTTGGGTGTAGATATGATAACATACATTAACAAAAACCTTCCCACAAGGCATCTAACCAATCATCTAACCAAGGAAAGTGGACAATAATGAAGACAAGTTCTAAACTCAGTTCAGAAGTTGAGACAGAGCCGGAAGCGGGTGCGCGGACCTCTGCCGGTTTGGGTAATAACTTTGAACCACCCACAGTCATTGAAGAGCTCAGTTTTTTATGGCGAGATCACACATCAAACATGAGGCCTCACCCACAGTGAAGAGGAAAGTTTATCAGAAGCGGCACCAAAGAAGAAGGAGAAGGCATGGAACTCAGGTCAGTAACCAAGCCAAACAAGCGTGGTAGTGCAAATAACAAGGATGGCGAATGCCCAAACTATAGTCAATCTATCAGATCTAGAACTTTCCAGGGAAGAAGAGGATGTACGTGCGCTAGGATTGTCGTTCTGTACTTGAACTAACTTTAATTATGGACAAACTCATATTGACTTTTTTCATTTCATGAGAAAGCTAAAACTCAGGAACTTTTTCAGCAACAGGGACAGAAGAAACAGTGGTTCGAGTGGTGAGGAGAAGCACCAGAAACAAACTTGGCAGTCACCAACATGGAGCTCCTGTTTGATTTAGAACAGCTTGAAAGGGACAATGAAGTAAGAATTCTCTTGTCCTCTGCAAAGGAAACGGCAGATGTCCTTGAAATCGACATTTATGGAAGTGTTAAGACTCCATTCAAACCTAAATCAGTTTTCCTTCCCCTTTAACCCAGGGACTCAAAGGATATATTTTCAGAACTGGTGATTAGTGACTTGAAATCATTATCAGTGACATCAAGTGAGTAATTTTTGTCTGCTAATGGGGCACAGCGGGCCAGATACCAAGTTGTCAACAAAATTTAAAACAGAAAGGACATAGTATTCTGACAATCAGACAAAGGGGGGAATATTGTTTTATGGTCTGTAGATAAATATGTAACAGAGGCAAAGTTTCAATTAAGAGATGTTGCATGCTACTGTAAGGTGTCACAATCAATCGGTTAAATTCAAAGAAAAATATTTTGCTGAGTTATTCGAAGTGGAGAGGGACAGGTTTATATACCCAGGAAGAGTATCTTTATTTGAAAGTAGATGCATCAATAACTCCCATTTTATACTTGATCCCAAAGGTTCATAAGAATTATCAGAACCCTCCAAGAAGACCAATAATTTCTGCTATAGGAAGTCTGTTTGAGACTGCCTCCTGATTCAATGATTATTTTCTGAAAGAGCATGTATGCAACTTGTCTTCCTAAAGTCAGGACACAGGAGATTTCCTTAAAAGGATCTATGAAATCTCTTGGGAGAACTCGTACGCCCTTAAGGTGTAAAAAGGGGCTTGGCCTCGGACCACCTCTCTGCAATCCAGCTGTGTGGCGCTTACTGGAGGTACCTGGTAGGCTAGTTGGCCCCCAGGGACCCTCAGTATTCAAGGGGAATTAATTTCCCAACTTACAACGCGCTAGGGGGCGCGTTTGCACAGTTGTGCAGGGAGGGGGCGGGGCCTCCGGCGAGATGCCAGCTTTTTTTTTCTATTGTTTTTTTAGAAGGGGGCTGTGTGCCCCCCATTCTTTTAGCATTTTTGTGGCCAGGGGACCCCATCCCCAGGGCCTGACCCCTTTTTTCTTTAAAAAAAAAAACCGGGAAGGGGGCCGCGCGGCCCCCCTCCCGAGGCCAATTTAGGCCCCCAGGACCCCGTCCCCCGGGGCATGGCCTCCTTTTTTATATTTATTTCTTGGGAAGGGGTACCAAGTGGCCCCCCTTCCCTATGCCACTATTGGCCCCGGGGACCCCATCCCCCGAGGCCGGCCTGCCGTTTTTTTTTTGTTTTCTTAATTGGGAGGGGGCCACTTCTGGCCCCGGGGACCCCATCCCCCGGGGCCTGGCCAGCCTTTTTATATTTTTATTTAATTTTTTTGGAGGGGGGCCTCGTGGCCTCCCTCCTTAGTCCAATTATGGCCCCGGGGACCCCATCCCCTGGGGCCGGCCTTTCTGTTTTTTTCATTATAATCACAGCGGAGGGGGGCCATGTGGCCCCCCTCCCAGGCCACTTCTAGCCCTGGGGACCCCATCCCCCGGGGCCTGGCCTCTCCGTTGGGGACCGTGGGGGGAGCCCAATGCCCCCACGGTCCCACCAGCTCCCCGCCTCCTGCGGGAGCCGGCATTGCTTTTGCACAAGGGGAGCTCCTGACATGCAGCTCCCCTTGTGCAAAACCAATTCTGCTTTGGTTTTTGGAAGCGAGAGCAGGTTTCCTGCAATGACAGCGAAACACGTGTCAGGGGTTGCTTTTATTCATTTCAGGTTGGCTTGGATGGTATTTTGCCAGTACAAAGCTGTAATACTGTGCCTGAAGTGGTAAATGGCTTTTGTCATTTAACAGCTCGGCATGGAGAGCACTGTGCTATTCCTATGCTTAAAGACTTTGCTGTAGAAATGGCAAAAGACTTCGTCCCTTTCTATCTCGGCGTGGATAGCACTGTGCTAATCCTATGCTTAAAAACTTTGATAGAAAAGCAGACATTTGAGGTAAGCAAATCTAGAGTGTAGCAGGTGTTGAGGGTGCTCTATACATAAGCTGCCTTCCACCTAAACTTGGGAACTACCCAGAGTTCTCTTCTCCTTTTTTGCATAATTTATGCATCACTCTATGCCTGCAAGGGTATTCTTTTGACTTATACTGGGTGCTCCCTTGTGTCTGGACAAAGCTAAACCTCTCTGAAGAGCTGTAATGACAGCGAAACACGTGTCAGGGGTTGCTTTTATTCATTTCAGGTTGGCTTGGATGGTATTTTGCCAGTACAAAGCTGTAATACTGTGCCTGAAGTGGTAAATGGCTTTTGTCTTTTAACAGCTCGGCATGGAGAGCACTGTGCTATGCCTATGCTTAAAGACTTTGGGGCATATTAGCAAGGAATAGCGATATTTATCGCTAACCCCGCTTAGCGCGACTTTGGCTAACGCCGCCTATCGCTGGAAAATATCGCTGAGATAACACCCTATTAGTAAGGTTTATCTCCATAGCGATATTATTTCCAGCGATAGCGGCAAAAAGCGAGAATATCGCTGGAAAAGCAGCGATATTCTCGCATTATCGCTAAGGTGGATTCAGCATTAGAATCCACCTCCTATACTTTAAACAGGTAAGTCGTCCTCACTAGCAGGTGTTAGAATCTAGCGATAAACGCGCTTAGCGCGAGTTATTATATCGCTTCGCCTGCCTTGCTAATAGGGGTAGTGGGATTAGCGACTGTTTTCAGTCGCTTTTAGTAGGGAACGCCTTCCTTGCATGTCATTAGCGATAAATATCGCTGACATGCAAGGCAATGGTAAACGCGGCCTCTAACGCCTGAAAGCTGTCGCTAACGCCTGTTAGCGACAGCTTGCTAATAGGGCGATAAAATTATCGCCGCTAAAGCGGTGATAAAGCCCTTGATAATATGCCCCTTTGCTGTAGAGATGGCAAAAGACTTTGTCCCTTTCTATCTCGGCGTGGATAGCACTGTGCTAATCCTATGCTTAAAAACTTTGATAGAAAAGCAGACATTTGAGGTGAGCAAATCTAGAGTGTCGCTGGTGTTGAGGGTGCTCTATACAGAAGCTGCCTTCCACCTAAACTTGGGAACTACCCAGAGTTCTCTTCTTCTTTTTTGTATAATTTATGCATCACTCTGTGCCTGCAAGGGTATTCTTTTGACTTATACTGGGTGCTCCCTTGTGTCTGGACAAAGCTAAACCTCTCTGAAGGGGGGCGGGGCTTCGGAGCCAAGCATGGCGGACGCGTCCTCGTAGAGCTCCGCTAGCCCATACCTCTTCAGCGCCATAATCCTACCATCATCCTGTCCCCAGATGATGTTGCTGCAGGGCACTCCTCGCTGGGCATTTCGAGGACCGCGAGGCTTGGCGGTGAGCCGAGAGAGCCCGGACTTGTTGCTGACACCGTGGCGGCCTGGAGCTGGTGCCACGCGAGGACGTGCGGTGAGAACCGGGCCGCGCCCGACGATTGCTGTGGGCTGATCGACGTCACTTTGCTGCGGAGGCCGCCTTCACCCCGTGGGACCTCAGGTGTGTGCTGGTGAGGAGCCTGGGATCGTGGGGGCCTGCCGACGTGTGGACGAGGTCGGCCGCCCGTGCTGAGGCGGAGGCGCCATTGTTACGGTCCCATCCCCCCGCCCTCTGTGCTATGGCAGGATTGGCGCGGAGACCCCGAAGACTGGTGGGTTCCCGGTGAGGCCCTGGGCTCCGTGATTGCCTGCGCCGCCTCCAGCTGCCCGGAAATGCCAAGGGGGATGAGCTGACCTGCCCCGGTGCCTTCACATTCACAGACGCAAGGGAACTTGAGTGAGGGGCGCGCTGTGTGGCCTGGGCAGCGGGGGAGGATAGCAGTGGGTCGCCTTGAGGGGCCCCCGCCGAGAGGGCCATTTCTGCTTTGTGGGGCCTAGAACTGCGCCAGCGACGACCTGAGGCTGGAGGCATCGGTCGGCACAGGATTTCCGCCGATGGCTCGAATCTATTGAGTGGCGCTTCTGTTGTTTTCCTTTCCGCTCCACCTCCCAAGGGGCCCCGCAGGCTCTTGGCTCTCCCGCCGGCTGTGCGCAGGCCGGGGGCCCACTACAGACTGCCAGTCGGTGGCCGGGGTCGCCGGCTGTGGCCCGGGTTCCCGAGGCTTTCTACACCTCCTGACACATCTGGTGCGCCGCGGCGGACGGGTGGGCTCGCCCAGGGGCGACTGTGGATCAGTGGGGGCCCCGGTGTTGAAAGATGCAGTCGCCCACACATCTGGGCAGGAAACCACTTTGTGGCTGCCGCTGAGGTCCGGGAGTCGACCCTTCCTGGATGGCCTGGAACCCCGGAAAGCACATCCTGTATGCCTGACGCGGGCCGGCAACTCCTCTGGCGGCTCACGGAGACAGTGGGCGGCGGTGTCCTGGGAGGCTTGCTGTGATGATCGTGTTCCATGCCTGGCTGCAGCCCGACCTATCTGAGCCTATCTGAAGAGCGGAGGACATCCATCAGGGCTGGGCCGGGTGTTGCGAGGCTTCCCACCACTTGCCGAGGCTAGTCATCACCTCGTGGAGGCCGCCTTCCACACCTACCGGCAGAGGCTGTCGATCTGGGGTTGGCCCCTCTGTCTGCTCCTCCATCTTGCAATGGGCAAAGACAAACACTGCGCGGCGGCCCCTAAACAAAACACCATGGATCACTATACCACCGCTCCCGCCGGGAAAGAGGTCGCCGAGGGCGTGTCCTCCGACACTGCGACGTTGCTCGCAGCGATGAATCAATCTCGGACTGCACTTGAAGCCAGATCGGGGCTGTTGGTTATGAGGTGTCATTTCTCCGTCAGGATCTCCGGAAGGCGGTCGACCGGATCACAGAGGCGGAGACCAGGGTCTCCACGGTGGAGGACACTGTATCCACCCTCCAGAAGAAGGTAGACAAACACACCAAGGTCTCACGGGAGCTGGCGTCGCGAGTCGAGGACGCCGAAGGTAGGACTCGATGCAACAACCTCCGCCTGGTGGGCTTCCCCGAGGGCTGCGAGGGTGCTTCCATGGACGATTTCCTCTCTGGCTGGCTCAGAGCATTGCTGCCGCTCGAGGCCATGTCTCCATGCTTCGTGATCGAGAGGGCCCACTGTGCTTTGACTAAGAAGCTGCCTCCTGGGGAGCGCCCGAGACCTGTGATCGCCAGGCTTCTCAACTATGCAGACTGTGATGCGATCCTCCGCTATGCCCGGCTTCACAAGGACGAGATGACTTTTGATTCACACCCCATCATGGTCTTCCCCGACTACACCAGGCTGGTGCAGCAGCAGCGCCAGTCCTTCGTTGCTTCCAAGCGACGGCTTCGGGAGTTGAATTTATCCTATGCGCTGTTGTTTCCCGCCAGAATGAAAGTGATATATAATGCTAAGACTCTCTTCTTTGACTCCCCGGAGGAGGTATTCGCTTGGACCGATAAGAGACGTAGCCTTAAGCCGCACTCGCCGCTGGATTCGGATTCTTCGCAGGGTTCCCACCGGAGCAGCCGGCAAGACAGGGACGCTACAGTAAGGCGCCACAGATCCCGCTCCAATTGGCGTACACAGGGTCAATCAGCGAATGCCGACTGAGACTGCCTGGCGAGAGGACAGGACATATTCTTTGCTACTACTGGGCACCGTCTTGAAGTTGGGGTCCCTTGGTGGGTTGTATCCAATCCGGCTGCGATGGGGCCTTCTTCACCAGCGCTGAGAGGTATCAGACACTGTACGCCTTAGACGCTTTGGGCAATGTTGGGTGATGTTGGGAGGGGGATCCTTTGGGGGAACTGCCTGGGTCATCACGTTTGGCGCCTGGGACAGGATTCCACCGCAACAGATACTCCTTGGTATAGGCAGTATGGGGGTGGGGGAGGGGGCAGGTTCTGTTAGGTTTCAGGTTGTTCATTTAATGTTATGCGCACCACACACACAACTCCACGCTACGTCCCTGAGGCACCGCCGGTTACTGCACACCTGTAAGGTTAGGGATGTTTCCGGTCATAGGTAACTCCCCGCTGGGGGAACTCAATATTATTGCTTGGAATGTACGGGGTCTGTTGAACAAGATCAAGAGGGGGGCGGAGCTTCACTTAGCGAAGCGTTACTCGGCCGACATCCTATTATTGCAGGAGACTCACCTTCTGGGCACTAAAGCACCCTGTCTATCCCAATATGGGTTCACCACGGTATTTCACTCTGGCTTTACGAGCGGTGCACGCGGCACGGCGATACTCATTCACCGCCATGTGCCGTTTCATTTCTCACAACACTGGTTGGACCCTGGCGGGTGCTTCACGATCATATCGGGTACCATAGCAGGCGAACCGATTACGCTTGGAAGTGTCTATGCCCCTCCACCGCTAGGTCAGACATTCATAGACCAAATCACGCAGCTTTGGGGGTATCTTCCAGGCGGCTTGACGAAATTGGGTGGGGACTGGAATGATATCATTGGTCCGCTAGACAGCGCCGCCTGATTCACCCCCTCCCCGATCCAAACTGAACGCACTGGCACATACACTGGGCTGGGTAGACTCCTGGCGGGCATTTCACCCCTCTGAGGCAGGGTTCACCTATGCATCGCCGGTACACCCCACTCTCTCACATCTGGATTATATGTTTCTTCCACGTAGCTACATACACAGAGTGGCGCACACCTCCATTATGCCCCGAGGCCTTTCAGATCACTCGCCGGTTCAACTCAAACTGCACCTGCAGACTCATCGAGCCCCATATCGGTGGGGCATGTCCCCATGGCTTCTCCGCGACGTCGACTATCAAGAGATGATTCATCTTGCGATTACAGACTATCTCAGCTTCAATGTGGCTACCTCACCATCCCAGGTCACACTCTGGGAGGCTCTTAAGCCCACGATCAGAGGTGCGGACATCAGCTATCGCTCCGGGGAAAAACGGCGGCGTATGGCGCAGGTGAGGGAACTGGAAGACCTCCAGGTCCAACTGCAGTCCCAATTGGTAGAGGGCTCCGATTCCAGCGCCCCCTCCGGAATCTCTTACACGTCCAACAGCAGCTGCATCAGCTGCATACCGACAGCGCTAAACTGGCGTGGTTGGTGACCCAATACAGGATCTATCAGTGGGGTGACAAGTCCAGCCAGATGCTCCATAGGCTATGTCAGGTCCAGTCGTCCCCGACGCAGGTTCCCCTTCTGAAGTCCCCAGATGGTACTGTGTGTGCCTCCCCTGAAGCCGTGGTCCAGGCTTTTGCCCGTTTCTATGCATCCCTGTGCGAGGAGCGTGAGGTCATTGCCGAGCCCCTTATTGACGAATTCTTCTCTAATATTCCCCCCCGCCGACTACCGGATGATCTACGTGATGAATTAGATAAACCCATCACTCTAGACGAACTGCAGGCTGCACTGTCCAATATACACCCGGGCCGGACACCGGGCCCGAACGGGTTCCCCTACGATTTCTTGCGGCCACATATGGCGACCCTTGGGTCACACCTGCTTGGGACGCTACACGAGGCCCTGGAGCAACATATTTTGCCTCCGGACTGGTGGCTGGCCGAAATCATGGTTTTTCTCAAACCCGGCCGTCCCCCTGAAGATCCGGGCTCGTATCGCCCCATCTCTTTGTTGAATGTTGAGCCTAAACTTTTGGGAAAGGTCCTGGCCGACCATCTCCGCACCTGCATCCAAGATCTGGTACATCCGGATCAGTCAGGCTTCATGCCACAGCGCTCCATCGGACACAATATTAGGCGGGTGCACAACGCTATTGTGGAGGCCCCTCGCCTGGGTCGTCCTGCGGCGGTCTTGTTGGCGGACATCGACAAGGCGTTTGACTCTCTGAGTTGGACTTACCTTTTTAAACTTCTAGACGCCATTAACCTAGGACCCCGGTTCCTTGCATATATGAAGCTACACTATACTGATCTCACCGTCTCGGTACGTGCGGACGGATGTTGCTCGGCCCCCTTCCCTATCCGCAGGGGCACGAGGCAAGGATGCCCCTATCCCCTCTCCTTTTTGTCTTAGCGATCGAGCCTTTGGCTGCGTGGGTGCGCCGGGACCCTGTCTTCAGGGGACTGGACTGGTCGCCGGAGCAATCAGACAAGATCGCAGTTTATGCCGATGATGCCTTGTTCTTCATGTCGGACCCTTGGACCTCCGGGCCCCGCGTCCTCCAAATTCTTC
Source organism: Calotriton arnoldi (assembly GCA_963921515.1). NCBI lineage: Eukaryota > Metazoa > Chordata > Amphibia > Caudata > Salamandridae > Calotriton > Calotriton arnoldi. Next base: position 1,094,342 of record CAWUFW010006158.1, read on the forward strand.
GAATTTTCGGGGAGACATCTGGACTCTGCGCCAATCCATCCAAATCTATACTGTTCCCTATTCATGGCGAGCAGAGAAGCCAGGCTTGGGCCTTGCAACTGATTATTGCAGACGCGGGCCTTAAGTACCTAGGGGTCTACTTAACGCAGTGTCCCAGCAATGCCTGGTCGCGCAACATTGCTCCACTGCTCTCCACCGTCCAAGATGAAACGACGATCTGGTCCCAATTACCTTTATCGTTGTACGGTAGGTCTGCAATTTTTAAAATGGCGTCTCTGCCGTGCCTACTCTACAGGCTCCAGAACTACCCGTACCCTATCCCCCCGTCGTGGTTTCTCCAAATCAATGCACTCTTGAATAGATTCCTCTGGCAAGGGGGGGCAATCCGCGTGGCGCTCACAACATGCATACAGTCCACGTATTGCGGGGGCATTGCGGCGGCAGATGTTCGTGCGTATTACTGGGCTTCGCCCCTCCTGGTGGTCAACGAGTGGTGGTATGGCTCTCAAACAGATCCGGCTCACGCCGTGGAGCAGCTGGCCATGGCGGGTATTCCGCTGTTTCATCTCCTGTACAGCAGCTCTTCTCTGGAGACTTTTCCTCCGGCCTGCCGGATAGTTATTCAGACTTGGAGGCGGGTGGTTAGGTCCATGGGTTGGTGGGGAAAGTTGACCGGCGCCCCTCCCCTCTGGCAAGGGATGTATCTTCGACCTGTCTCGTCACTGGTGGGGTTTCGCAGATGGGACGATATCGGCATATCCACGCTCGGGGACATCATGCAGGAGACCACTCTTAAGTCCTTTGAAAGGTTACAGGCGGACTTCGACCTTCATAAATCACAGTTCCATCGCTATTTGCAGCTTCGTCACTCATTGACCCCCCTGATTCGGCACCTAGAGTCGCTACCAGAGTTTCACCTGCTGGAATGCCGCTTACTGATGGGTGATCTGGGGGCACACAAAATCCGGCAAATTTACCAAACCCTCACTACACACTGCAAGACCACTATTCATCGAACCCGGGCAGCCTGGGAGGCAGACTTACCAGCCTTGATGGATGATGACTGGGCGGAGGCGCTGGCTAGCCCGCGGTACGCCGCCGTCTCTACCAGATACAGGCTAATACAATTTAAATACCTCCATAGGGTGTATTACACGCGTCTCCGCCTCTGGAAAATGGGGGCAATTCAGTCCCCTATCTGTCTCCGCTGTGATGTAGAGGAGGACTCATTCATACATACGGTGTGGAGTTGTGGGGCTTTGCAGCTCTTCTGGTCCGGCGTGCCGTCGTGCCTGGGACGTGTTTTGGCATGGGAAATCCCGACAGATCCTAGGCTGGCATTCCTACATAGCACAGAAGATATCAGGGGGAACAGGTATAAAAGACACCTTCTGTTTCTGGGTCTCACACTGGCTAAGCGAGACATAGCACAGCATTGGAAGGACACGTCCCCACCCTGTTTAGCAAACTGGAAAAAGGCCCTGGATAGGTGCATGTCCGCGGAGATCGCGGTGTTCCATGCGAGGGGATGTCCTCAGAAGCACGGGAAGATCTGGTCTTGGTGGGCCAAATATAGGGGTATAGATTTGTCCTTGATGTCGCAGACAGTCACCCGGGACCCTATTGAATGATTGGTGGTGAATGATCTACCTGTTTAACGTGTCAGTGCCAATTAGACGTAGGCGGGAATCCCTTTGGCTTGTACATATATTGTCTTCAACGTATGTATGGTGCGCTTTTTGGGGGTAGGGGGTGGGTGTTTTCCTTGGTCTGATGTTCCGCAGACTTTGGGGGTGGGGGTTATACTGTACCCTGAAACTCTCTTTGATGCATCTCATTTGTATATTGCATATGGGGCTTTGCCCGTCTGGTACGATGAAAATTCAATAAAATCTGTTGTTAAAAAAAAAAACCTCTCTGAAGAGCTGTAATGACAGCGAAACACGTGTCAGGGGTTGCTTTTATTCATTTCAGGTTGGCTTGGATGGTATTTTGCCAGTCCAAAGCTGTAATACTGTGCCTGGAGTGGTAAATGGCTTTTGACGTTTAACAGCTTGGCATGGAGAGCACTGTGCTATTCCTATGGTTAAAGACTTTGCTGAAGAAATGGCAAAAGACTTTGTCACTTTTTATCTCGGCGTGGATAGCACTGTGCTAATCCTATGCTTAAAAACTTTGATAGAAAAGCAGACATTTGAGGTGAGCAAATCTAGAGTGTCTCTGATGTTGAGGGTGCTCTATACAGAAGCTGCCTTCCACCTAAACTTGGGAACTACCCAGAGTTCTCTTCTTCTTTTTTGCATAATTTATGCATCACTCTATGCCTGCAAGGGTATTCTTTTGACTTATACTGGGTGCTCCCTTGTGTCTGGACAAAGCTAAACCTCTCTGAAGAGCTGTAATGACAGCGAAACACGGGTCAGGGGTTGCTTTTATTCATTTCAGGTTGGCTTGGATGGTATTTTGCCAGTCCAAAGCTGTAATACTGTGCCCAGTCTATTATGGGATTGGAAGTCTGAATCTCACCCTTGTGAGATCTAAGGGGATACATTGGGATCCCAGAACAGCAACTGCAGAACCAAGTTGTTATGGCATTTCAACTGACTTTTAATTGACTCACACTTGCAGTAAGGATTTTATTTTTAAGCATGTGTTTTTACTGCAAACCCACAAGGGTGACATTCAGACTTCCAATCCCATCATACACTGGTACTATTGTGTACTCACCTGAGAATGATGGAGATCTAAGGGGATGTATTGGGAGTGAAGTTGCAGTATCTCACGTGCCCACTTTTATTTTACTGATGGCTAAAAGCCCATCTTATAGACATATCCCCAAATTAACTTCCTACAACATGATTAGTTCATAAAACTGTATTTTATTATTTATAAAAATATTTTTTCATTTGTTAATCTTTTTTCACATATGTATCTACTTTATCATTATATATAAACATTAATGTATTTACAATTTAATATGGAACTTGTCATGATACAAGCTTGAAACACAATTTACAAAATATCTGTAACCCCACAGAAACACCCATCAACCTGCATTCTCACCTCTCAACCCTGTACAGTCACACTAACAATCATACAACACAAACGTTATGAAGGCAATCAAAAATATATGTGGGATCCTATATAATTCTTGCAGAGACAATAGCATTCCTTGTACAGTTGCGTCCCATCAGATTCTTCTCCTGTACATGCCTCTGGTAGGATTCCCTGTGTCTAGAAATGGTCTACGCATGTTTCGGTGGATATTACATCAAACCACCTTCATCAGGACCAAATATGTACTAAATAAGTGTCAACAAACACGTGGACGGGGGTTATCTGAGCGATTCTGTATGGCTCTCATCAGGTAGATACAACTACACAGCATGTAGCTCACAGACCATATCGGGCTCTATCTTTATATTTGCTTTGGAACGTAGACTGGTTATCCGAATTTCTTGATAGGACGTTTCTGTACTACGTCTGTAGGTTGGCAAAATGATTGGTTCTTTTTTTTAGAAAAGGATTGGTTCAAACTAGTTCTTTCCAAATTAGCGGTCGATTGTAGCTTATTTCTCGTCATGGTCTAGCCATTATAAAAGGAAGCCATCTTAGCTTATGTTCCAGCTTGTTATCCGTGTGACTAGAATTGTGCTGTCCTCTCTAACCGCGACCTATTACCGTCAGCGAATTCCCACGAGTCCTCGACACCTACTTATAAACATTATTACATCATTTTAACTATTCAGTCTAAATGCCTACTATTAGAAATCAAATGCATTAGAACTGATAAATAAAAATGAATTCATACATACCAAAAAAACAACATATACCATCACATAACATATACTACCATTTACCAATAAATATACAAAACCCAAATAACGTAATAAAACATCACAAGAAAATAAAAAACTGTGACACAATTAACTATTTCCCACTCACTAAAAATAAATTAAATATAACTCACAGTTTGGTCCTGATCTTCAATGAATCCAATAAAAATAAATCCACAATTATAAATAAAAAATAAACTAAAAAAATAGAAACATTAAATATATTTTAAAAAGTGTCCACACAGACCAATCATCGACCTTGAAAGCCATTGCAAACGCCAAAAAGAAAGTCATTGCAAACTCAAAAAAGTTTAAAAATTAAAAACGGGAAATAAGGAAATTAAGATTTTATGTTGGTAAAATATAGCCGATCTTATTTCCTTAATAAAAAAAGCATCCAAAAATAGGAAAAATCCTTCACTCCAAAAAAAACATTTAAAAACACACACACACACACACACGCACACACACACACACACTCCTACACACACGGACACACACACACTCACACATACACACATTCTCTCTCTCTCTCTCTCTCGCTCCCTTTCTCTCTCTTTACAGACGTCCAGGCATCTGTTGTGATTTACAAAAAGCACTGTGTGAGAAATATCACAGAAAATAACTATTTAATGGCTTCATAAAAGCATATTATTGCATTAGATGTGTACACTGGAAGGATGAACAATGTACATCAATGAATGAGTTTGCCATTGTGTTAAGTTTTGCATAATGGTATATATTGTGGTTTGGAATATTAAAGATAAACAAATCCTAGTTAACAGAACTGCTGCTACAGATAAAATGTTCATAAGACAATAGAGTCCTACAAAACCACATCACCTTTTTACATTTGCAAAGCAAAGATGGCCAGGCTCAAATTAAATTGACTTGAAACTCTCATGATGCAAGTTCACATTAAAACTAATCTAGGCCAATTTCTTCTCACCTTGAATAGAACGATTTCTTGAGTGACTAGAAATCTGACATTTGTCACAACCATGGCACTGAAGTCACACTCATGGATTCGAGAATGAAAACAGGATTTCTCCAGGGACCTGATCTTGCTCCTCCTCTCCAACCTCTTCCATACAGTTAACCGCTGCATTTTATCAAACCGACTGAACATCAATAGAACAAATGTTTCCCCTTCACTACTTCCCCTAAGACCATCAACTTGGGAATGCACCATGGATCAGCCTTGCCACCTGCCCTCTTTAATGTGCAGAAGGCCAAACTGGCTCTGTGACCCCTCGGCCACAAGCCTGGCTACCACATGTATAATGACAATACCAAGCTTCATCTTAAAGCTACATGAGGATGTTTGGAATTGTAATCTAGTTGAAAGTCTTTTATGGCTCAGCAGGATGAATGCAAACCATTTCTGCTTGAAGAGAACAAACATTGTAGGTCCTCTTACTTAGCCCTGTGCATCCAGGGCCCCTTATATTCAAGTTGCTTCCACATTGGTCCACCTCAACCAAAAGCACAAATCTCCCATTTTGGGAGATGTCTTTCATTGAATTCATCCTATGTACCTCTTTGGACTTTGTCCTTGTCCAGCTGTTCCTTCATTCATGTATTTATATGGTGTGAATACAAAATAAATTGTCTTTCGCAACTAAAGATAGAGACTCTGAATTCCTGGTACAAGCATTAAAATATAGCAATAAGCATTGATGCCGATAAGTTAGTTGCCAAAAAGGATTAAAAAAACTGTTTATATTATATTGCACTGTAGTACACCATCATTCTTTAATTGCACTTGAGAATCAAACTGCAACTGTGAAGTATTCTGGGATTCAAACCTGAACCAAATTGCTTTTAGAAGTATTTATAAAACCAGGAACAATATTCAGGTACAAACAGTCTTGTAAATAAAGATTTATTTCAATAAATAAAGAAAAGGTTAATTTGCCTCAGAAATATTTGGATAAACGCAGGGTTATGCAGATTTTCCTTTGAAACGTCTGTCCTTTCTACTGCTAGTGTGTTTTTTTTTGGTGAGCAAAGTGTGTTTAAATGCAAAGTGTGTCTAAGACTGCAGTACCACCTCCTGTCGACAGGAGCAGAGCTAAGCAGAAATCTAAACACACTTGATGAAACACAGGTCCCCACAAGGCATTTTTTTTTAAACGCTGTAAAAATGTACGCAAATGTTTTTTAAACCATTTTTTATAATTTAGAAAACATTGCCTTGTGGGAACCTGGGTTCAGGTCCCCACAGTGCAATAAAGTCCCCACAGTGTAAGTGTTTTATCACACCCAAGTCCCCACAAGGATAGTAACACAAACCCACACACATGCATACACACTAAGCAAATACCATATAAATATTACAAACACAATAACATTCATTAGAAAACAACAAATCTATAATTCAATTTTGAAAAAGTACACTAATTACACATAACACAGTAAGGCCTACCATACTACACTATAAAGACTCCAACAACAACATAAAACAAAAGCGGTGAACCATAACAAAATACTTCCCTAAATTAACTCTATTAAAACTTAACGCATCCCACCTACCCCCAAATACCCAAAATGTGTCTTGAAATTAGTCTTACCTGATCTATAGAGCAGCACAAGGAACCACAACCAACAGGAACCAGGAAGGATTAAAAACATGAGGTTACTAGACTAAAAAAGATAGGCAGCATTACAAAAATTGGCAGTAAATGTAAATTGAAAAATACTACTCTTCTATAGAAATGTATTAAAAAGTACCTTCTTCCTCCCATTTTTGTGACTCGTTTTTGCTGGCCTTAGGATTCTGCGCACTTTACCATTGTTGACCGGTGCTAAAGTGTTTGTGCTCTTTCCCTAGAACATGGCAACATTGGCTTACCCTTCATCAAAAAGTGGTAGAATGTACACGATATTTCAAACTTGCTGTATATTTATGAAAGCTCAAAGGCTTTCTTGTCCGAACAAATTCAGGGGGAAATTTTCAAAAAAGTCGAGGAACGCAGCGCAACCCCCGCGAGGCTGTGCCGCGTTGCGCGACAGGGAGGGAGCAGGAGAGCGCCATATCTTCAGAGATATGGCTCTCTCCCCCCTTTCCCTTGCGCCGGCGCTGATTTCAGCTGCTGTGTGCCATGCACACACCTTAGCGCCACAGCGCTAGGGTGTGTGCATGAGTGTAGCATAGGTTTTGTACAGGAAGGGTACCCTTGCTGTACAAAATACTATGCAAGGCATGATGCAAAGCTTTTCCCACTTTGCATACGTGCTGCACAGTGCAGCACGCATGGAAAGTCAGAAAAGCATGGAGAAATGAAAGCATTTCTCCTGTTAACGCCTCCTTTGAAGGGGCGTTAACTTTTGGCGCACAACCATGTTTACAAATATTTGTAAATATGGTTTTGCATCACAAGGCATGGGTGGTTGCATGAGAACGTCCATCTACCACCCATGTAATGCCCCCTCGGTGCAAGGTAACACAAAGCAGTGCTTTGCACTGCTTTGCGCTAATTAAAGAGTGCTTTCCAGCGCAAAACAAGTTTTGCACTGGAAAGAAAATAGCAACAAAAACATTTTGCACTGGTTTGCGTCACTTTTGTGACGCTAAACCAGTGCAAAAGTTTTGAAAATCTCTCCCTCAGTGTTTAAACATGTTCAACGAATGTCTATCCAGGCTTTTCAACACAACACGAGAGGAGATGATTTATTTTGAAACTCAATGCATTTCGGCCATTTGATTGCCCTTCCTCAGGGGTAACTGAGGATAAAAAATATAGCATATAGTTGACCAATGTCCATCCCACTTTAGATTAAGTTATTACATAATGCACGTCTATACAATTATGATTTACCCTCGACTGTCATGCATGCTATGCATCAGATATAGAAAGTAGAAAATAAAAAATAGAAACAGAAAGTAAGATACAAAAACCGGGCCGAAAATATGGTGCTGACTTCGTGTTGTTGACGATAATAATGAAACATAAAATTCTGCACCAGTTCTAAATAAACGCATTTTGTACCACAAGCCATCACCCAGACTAAATAAAAATAACTAAATCCTCCACCATCGTTTCATAACTGAACATATTACCAAAGTGAATTTAAAACACAATTCCCTCACAGACGAAAATTGCCTACTACTGGTATATTTAATTTATTTATTATTCCCTAGTAAAGTGCACTGCATGGGTCAAAGGCCTATAAATTAAATTCAAATAGTGGGCCTTTAGCACTGGTTGTGCCACCCACTTAAGTAGCAATTTAAACATATCTCAGGCCTGCCATTGCAGATCTTGTGTGTACAGTTTTAAACTGCCATGTCGACCTGGCAACCTAAAACTCTTGCCAGGCCCAACCCTTCCATTTTGATACTTATAAGTCGCCTCTAAGTTAAACCCTGGACAACCCGAGGGCAGGTTGCAGTGTACTTAAGAACTAGTGCATTTATTTGTAAGTACTTCAGGGCTTATTTACAAGGCCCTTGCACCACTTTTGCGTCATTTTTAACATGGGAAAAGTGACGCAAAAGTGGCGCAAGGGGCTTGTAAATCTGCCCCTTCATGTCCTGGTAGTGAAAAACTCATAAATTCGTTTTTCACTACTGCAAGCGGCTGCCATTAAGTACAGATTGGGGGAGGTCAGGTCAGCTGGGAGGCGGGAGCGGGAAGGAAACACTTGAGGGGTAAGGGGCACCTGGGGCAGCAGCGGCGGGGGTAAATAAAGGAAAGAGTGAGAAGTGAAAAGTGAAAATGAAGGAAAAGGAAGGAAAGAGTGAAAAGTGAAAAGGAGAAAAGTGACAGAAGGGCAGAATGAAGAAAAAAGAAAGGGGCACAAAAGGAAAGAGGCAAGGGAGGTAGAGGAGCAGCAGAGTGCTCCCTCACTGGACCACCAGGGATGAGGCGCAGGCAGGAGCCGGCGGTAGGAGGAGGGCTTTGAACGCCCTGCAACAGAGCTCATGGGGCTCAGGGGGCAGCAGTTAGTGGTGGAGCTGTGCAGAGGAGAGCAGTCACACTGACCACACTTAATCAATGTTTAGCTCAGTTTGGAACTAGATAAACTTGAGAAATTTTGTTTCCACTCAAATGAATTATAATTGAAACCCCTCTTTAATGGTAAAGTTGGATTTTAAGTTACAATTTTGAAAATGTCACTTTTAGAAAGTTGTATTAAAAAAACCGAGCTCTATTCTTGCGTTCTTTTACTGTCGCACTGCAAAAAGCGGGAACAACTCCCTCCATGGTATTATTTTCATCCAAGTATTCCACAATACTCTTTGTAATCAAAGCGTGTTTTTAAAAACTTCCTTATTGCTGTCTTTTGCTTGATATTCTTCACCACAACCATGGAGGGAGTTGTTCCCGCTTTTTGCAGTGCGACAGTAAAAGAGCGCAAGAATAGAGCTCGGTTTTTTGAATACAACAGTATTATTTGTGGTTTGGGGCGACCCACAATTACTGTTCGCACGCACTTTACATAGAAGTTTGCAAGTATGGTTTCGCACTAAGGGAAGGAGTGCATTCTCATCATGCCTTTTCTACTTTTAGAAAGTTGGCATATTTCTGGCTAAACCAATTGTGCCTTCCTGCCAGTGTCTTGGGTCACATGGCAGTAAATGGCTCTCCTAATGTGGGCTGTGTATTATTTCCAGACATGGGAATATAGAAGGTTTAGGTGTGAAGGGAGTGGGTCTTCCTGACAGGATGGCTGGGGAGGAGCTGTACCCTGCCCTGAATGCACTTCAAAAGACCCTGCCTACAGCACACACAACTGAACATGACACCAGGCCTGCCATTGCCTTTGCCACCTTAAGCAGTTTGGAGCCAAGACCTGTGGAAGGGGAAGAACTGACAGAACCAGTTCTAGGGCAAGACAAGGGAATTCCCCAACAAATGGACTGGCTCTGGGTATAGAAGTGGGATCTTCAGAGACTTTCATCAGAACACTCCTGGGCCTGTGGAAGATTCAGAAGATGGACTGTCCTGCTGTCTGGAGATGGAAATTTGACTTGCTTGCCTTGAACCCAGGCTCTCCAGAAATAACTCCAATGGGCAGTTGGCTACACTCTTGTTTGAGCTCTGGGGACACAACAAGATACAAGAGGCCTCCCTGCCACTGCCCAGCTGACCATCACCAACCGGACCTGCCTGAGCCCTACTGCTTGCCTCTGCTGGAATGAGTGCTGAGCCTGAAGAGGTGCCCTGTATGTCCTGGACCCTTGGCTGTCATCAGAGTGTAGTGCTCCTGAAGAAAAGGTCAAAATAAAGATGTTTTGGTGTCCTCTCGACTGAAAGTGGCTTCTTTGTGCCAAGATTTGACTTCCCAGGATCATCACCAAAGCGAACCTCCAGGTGCACTTGCTCTTTGTGTTGATGGCAAACATTGAAAATTACTATCAACATGAAGCTCCAGTGACACCTGCTCTTCACGCTGCCAGTGACAGCCCACATCGACCACCAATGAGAATCTTAAGAGACGATTGACTCTTTGTGCTACAACATCGACCTTTCGGGATGTGTGACCTACTCCCCGAGCCAACAACATCCTCCTCACACCCCCAGCCGATGAAAACGGCACCCTTCATTCGAACTTGAGAAGGTAACTTCAGCAGAATGAACCTTGTCCATGTATAAGACCCACAAAACATTGTGGTCAGCATGAACTTGCGATTTTTCCCTGGTCCAGTTCGACCAGAAAACTGTGAGTGGTGTTTTGTGATTTTTGAGGTTATTTCTACCTAAAATTTAAAAACTCGAGTCATATCTCCAGTTCTGCTGATTTGCTTTTTGTCGTTTTGTGCCATTTTAGTTAATACATTTTACTCTATTTTTTTAATTTGTTTAGGATTTTTCTTGTGTTCTGTTATCACCTTGTTACTGTTGGAGTGCTGCATCAATACTCTAAGTTAAACCTGACTGCTTCTGTGCCAAGATTCTAGAGGGTTAAGCAGAGGTTTATAAAGTGACTTTTGTGGTTCTTCCTGAAAAGGATTGTGTTTACTATTTGAGTGGGCTTTCCACCCCCCAGACTAATAGCCCAATTTCTTACAATAACTTATACATAGTTCATGTTTTGAGCCCAAGTGTTCCCAGTAGGCAGTAAGCAGGCATACCGCCATAAAAGAAATGTGTATTAAATTGCATTTGTCAAAACTATATTCAATACATATTAAGAGGGCATCACAAGGATTATCGCAGTGCAAATCTTCCCCCGGCATTTGTGAGAGAAGATAGCCAACACAAAAACATGTGCCTATTATGTCAGCTGTAAAAATCTATGTAAGAATTAGGCCTGGGCAGAGCTCGCAGAGTTTCGCTCTGCGGTGTTGCCGAAAAACTCCAGTAAATTCCATGGAGTTCCGTGAGCGGGCAAAGTATTGCTCGACAACCCTTAGTGAAGTCCCCTTGGCTGCTGAGGGTTGTTGGGGGCCAAGCACCCTTATTGTTGCCACAAGTAAGTTCCCCACAGCAGGATTGCTGAGACATCATTGGAGGCCCTGCCCCTTTCTCAACCAGTCTGCAAAGGGGCCTCCTGGCGCACTACTGGTCAGGAGATGAAGTCAGCTTGGCCGCTGAGGCTCCTTGGGGGCCAAGAACTCCTATTGTTGCCACAAGTAAGTGCCCCACAGCAGTATTGCTGAGACGCCATCAGAGGCCCCACCCCTTTCTCAACCACTCTGCACAGGAACCTTCTGGCACACTACTGGTCGTTGAATGAATGAATGAATGCATTTTTATAGCGCATGGCTACCAGAAGGCCTCCCAGCTCTAAGAGCAGAGTCATCCAAAGAACTACGACTGATCTTCAAGGAAACAAGAAGGTTTTAAGAAGTTTTCGAAAGGACAAGTAGTTATCCTCAAGGCGGATATGATTAGGTAGCTGGTTCCACAGTTTTGCTGCATTGTAGGAAAACAGGCGACCCACACTGCGGGACCTCTTTATCCTGGGAACAACTGCCAGGTGCTTATTCCCAGAGCGCAAGGATCTATTGGGACGGTAAGAAGAGATAATGGACCGGAGAATCGGTGGACCCTTGGAGAACAAGGTCTTATGGACGATACACAATGCTTTAAACTGAACTCTTTCCGCGACCTGGAGCCAGTGGAGGGAAACGATAAACCGCCTTGCATATTCCCGATTGGGGGCCTGCATGAGGAGGCGTGCTGCACAGTTTTGTACCGTCTGCAATTTTTTCATCGTTGAGCATGGAGATCCTAAGTAGAGAACGTTGCCATAATCAAGTCGCGAGAGAATAAGCGCTTGAACCAGCAATCTCCTAGCATTGAAGGGCAGCAGGGGGAGGATTTTTCTTATCATCTTCAAAATCCCATAGCAGGTACCTGCTACCTTTCGGGCTTGCTCCTTGAAGTTCAAATTCTGATCCAGCCAGACACTGAGGCTTTTAATCTGATCTTTGGAGGGAGGCATAGTGCCCAGGCACCTGGGCCAGAGTGAGCTGGAATCCAGGGGGGAGGGTTTACCCAAGAACATCAGCTCAGTTTTGGCCCCATTGAGTCTCAGATACGAGTTTTCCATCCAGGAGGACACCCTTTCAAGACAACCTGCCAGATTGGTTTCTGCTTTGTCAGATTGGTTTAGGGAGACAATCAGCTGAGTGTCGTCAGCATAAGTGACAATCTGAATTCCAAAGGGCTTAACGACTTCAGCCAAGGGTCTCATGTAAACATTAAAAAGTGTGGGGCTTAAAGAAGAGCCCTGGGGAACCCCACATTTCAAAGGCATCCTTTCAGAGATAAAGTTATCCTCAAAGACATGAAATGATCTGTCGTCCAAGAAGGACTCCAACCACCTTAGTGCCATTCCTGTCACTCCTACGTCTGAGTCTCGAAATTAGTAGATGATGGTTAACTGTGTCGAAGGCCACGCTAAGGTCCAAGAGAACAATAGCCGCGGAGCCTCCAACATCTAGGATTTTTCTGGCTTCTTCAACTACTACCAGCAGGGTAGTCTCCGTGCCCTGTTGAGGTCTAAAACCAGTTTGTGAGGGATGAAAGCAATCATTCTTTTCCAGAAAGGCAGAGATGATGGAGTTGACATACTTTTCAGCAATTTTAGCAATCCCTGGCAGAAGTGAGATCGGATGGTAATTTGCGAATACTTCTGGATCCAAAATCGTTTTTTTTAGGAGGGCTTTGACCATGGCGCGTTTCCATGGAGAAGGGACGATCCCGGAGGAGAGTGAAATATTGATAAGGTCCAGTATGGTAGGGGAAACTGTGCCACAGGCCTGGTTTAAAATAGTGGGGGGGACACATCACTAGGAGAGCCCGATTTTAGTTCGTTAAGATATTTTTTTAGAATTTTCAAATCCAAAGGAGGGAATTCTGCTAGGGAAACAACAGACGTTTGGGAGTGGTTATCCGAATGGAAGGAATTTTGAGATACTGGGGTCGGGGAGAACTCCAGATAAATATCTTGAATTTTTTTGTAAAAGAATACTGCCAGATTGTTACAGCGCCCTAAAGTGTCATCAGAGGGAGGGGAGGGAGAGGGTGGATTAAGAAGAGATTTCGCAATCCGGAAGATTTCACGCGGAGAGTTGGAGGCTGAGATAATCTTTTTTTCGTAGTACAAGGATTGGGCAATTCTAATTTCTGCCTTGTATTCTATGGTAGCCTCTCTATATTTAGCTTTCTTGGAGGTGGAAAAATCTTTCCTCCAGCTTCTCTCCAGCCGTTTGCATTTTTGCTTCATCTCTCTGAGCTTGGGAGTGTACCATGCTACTCTGTTGGGACCTTTCTTGTTGGTCGTCCATTTTTTGGGGGCTACCAAGTCTAAAGAAGATTCAAGCCAGTTGTTAAACTTGTCATTGGTGGTGGCTGGGTTGGCCTCGAGCACGGGTCTGGTGTTACTAAGAATTAACCCCCAAGACTCCATGGGGAGTTTAGACCAGTTGCGACTCAGTTTTTTAACTGTTTCTGCTTGGGGACTATTGATCTGAGGGGTCCACGAAAAGCAGATCATATGATGGTCCGACCAGGGTATTGGGCTTGGTGTTTCAACAGCAAGGTTGTGGATGTTTGAAAAAATAGGGTCAAGTAAATGGCCTTTTTCATGAGTGGGGTCAGTCACTTTCAGATTGAGTAAAAGGGCGCCCAGACTATCAGTCAATTCCTCTGCCGCAGGTGCAGAAGTATCATCAAGGTGAATATTAAAGTCACCCAGTATGGAGAAATTAGAAAGAGAACTGACTGATTTGGCTATTATCTCCGGTAGCTCATTACTGAATTGACCGATAGCTCCTGGAGGTCGGTACAATAAAATTCCAGAAAAGGTACAGGTATGAGAAAAACCAAGTGAAAAAGACATGCTTTCACAGTCGGGAATAAGACCTGCAGATATGCAACAATTAGTTTGATCTTTATAAATAATGGCCAAGCCACCTCCTCTAATAAATTTGCAATCCTGCCTCTGGATCAAATATCCTGGAGGAAGCGCTTGAACCACTACCGGATCAGAAAAGTTATTAAGCCATGTTTCGGTCAGGAATAAGGCATCCGGTTCTTCTTCCTCCAGCAGTAGCCGGAGTTCAATAGCATGTTTGGGCAACGAGCGGAAGTTTAATAGGCACATTTTAAAGACAGTCTGACCAGATGGAGTCTTCACAGCTGGGGCAGAGGCCGGGGCAGCTAATTCAAAAGAGCAGTGAGGGCAATTTCTTCTTGTGTTTGTCGGTGCAATTATATGGCCACACTTGTCTGACATGATCTCTCTGAGGAGGTAAAGCTGGTCTGTGGAGTAGACAAGCTTTACTTTTACGGGAGAACCAGGGGTTCTGGCCCCTGGGCCCGGTCGGGCTTAGACGGGCTTAGACGGGCTTGCCTTGGGTGCGCCTTCGGCGCGCCAGCGGCGCGCCCGCTGCGCGCAGCAGGCGCGTCATCTGCCCCTTTTGAACTAGGGCGAGCGCGGGAACCGTCGCAGCTAGAGCGCTAACCTGATTGCTTATGCCCCTTGACTGTTATCCCCCTCCCGGATCATTGAACACAGCTCCTTTCCCCAGAACAACTGTGTGCAAAATAGCAGGTAGGTGAAGTAAAATAGTAAGATTAAAAGTAGTGCAAATAAGCAATATTTTTAAAAGGATCACAAATTCATTCACAATGACAGTTCTTACAGCAGCCGAGACACGGGCTGTTTTCATTCGGTAATGAGCTCTGCTCTGCTGTGCGGCCGCATCATCTGCCCCTTTTGAACTAGGGCGAGCGCGGGAACCGTCGCAGCTAGAGCGCTAACCTAATTGCCTATGCCCCTTGACTGTTATCCCCCTCCCGGAGCATTGAACACAGCTCCTTTCCCCAGAACAACAGTGTGCAAAATAGCAGGTAGGTGAAGTAAAATAGTAAGATTAAAAGTTGGGGTTCAAGAACTCTTATTGTTGCCACAAGTAAGTCCCCCACAGCGGAATTTCTTAGATGTCGTCAGAGGCTCTGCCCCATTTCTCAACTACTCTGCAAAGGGGCCTCCTGGCGCACTACTGTTTGAGGGATGAAGCCCCCTGGCTGCTGAGGGTCGCTGGGGGCCAAGAACTCCTATTGTTGCCCCAAGTAAGTGCCCCACAGCAGGTTTGCTGAGACGCCATCAGAGGCCCCATCCCCTTTCTCAACCACTCTGCAAAGCGGCCTCCTAACACACTACTGGTTGGGGGATGAAGTCCCCTTGGCTGCTGAGGGTCGTTGGGTGCCAAGAGCCCCTATTGTTGCCACAAGTAAGTCCCCCACAGTGAGATTGCTGAGAGAACATCAGAGGCCCCACCCCCTTTGGGAACCACTCTGCAAATGGGCCTCCTGGTGCACTACAGGTTGCAGCTGTGATTACACGTGTTCCATCGTGCTCGCCTACGGCACAAAAAAAGCACCAGAAGTTGTTAGTGCAGCCTAAAGCCGCATTAAGGCCCGCAAAAACTTGCAGGCACTCGCGGGCGGCTAGCATATCTTGTGGGCACTCGCGAGTGCCTGTCAAGTCTCATCACACTCCCCACGCATGCAAAATGATGTGACTTGCGCACCAACTAAAAAACTCTGTTGCATAGTACAGAGTTTATCGGTAACTCCGCATTCTGTGCAGAACGCAGAGTTGCCGAATTCTGCAAACTCTGTGAGCAGAGCAGAATTTTATGCTCAGGCCTAATAAATACTAGGGGGCATATTCACAAGGACTTATCGCCGAGTTATCACCACCTTAACGCATCAAAAGTGGAGATAGATTTAACGCCCCATTCACAAGTGGGTGCAAACTGCAGACAACGCAAGTATTCCCGCGATAACTGCCTCAAAATTTACCTCCACGGGTGACACCACCAACTAACCCTAATGAGATGCAGAGTAGGCGCTCCTGTGCAAAAACACAGGAAAACACCACTACACCACTTTCACAACGAACGGCCAGATCTGCGATGCGAACCAAAAACAGGCGATAAGCCGCGGTAGCAGCAGGGATTTAACACCTGCCTTCTGCTGGTGTTAAGCAGGACGACTACCTGCTGCATGAAAGGGAGCCCAGCCAAGAGCCACATCTGAAGACCCACAGATGCCATGGAGACAATGATCATTCATGCAGCTCGGAGACCCATGAGGGCCACAACACCCACAGCAACCACCCCCAGGCCCGCCACCACCCCCTGGACCCCTCCCGCCCCCCCCGGACCACCACAGAGGCAGCGTACACAAAGACAGTGGACCCACCGTAAACGCACCAGCCGCACAGACTGAATGCCAGAGGAGGACATTTCCCACTACAGGCCCAAAAGGACAACCATCCCCCGCATCGCCCACCTGCTGACGGTACCAACACAGCGCACAACGAACATCCCTCCGCAGACAAAGCTGCCGGCTGTGCTGCACATGTTGGCCTCTGGTACCTTCCAACCCACAACTGCCAGAGTCGGAGGAGTCTCACAGCCAGCCCCATCCAAGTTCATCACACCTGTCCTGGATGCCATCATCAGCCTGGTACCTCAGCACCCCCACTCCATCCACACTGCGCAGGAGCAGCTGGAGACAAAGCAAGGCTCCCACGCCATAGCTGCATTCCCTCACGTCGGGGGCAATCAACTGCACACATGTACCCCTCGTGCCCCCTGCCGACACTGCACCCAACTACCTCAACAGAAAGCACACGCATCCCATGAATGTGCAGGCAATAGTGGACCGCCCAAGACTCCTCAACAATGTCGTGGCCAACTCCCCAGGCAGAGTGCATGATTCATACATCTCCCGACAGTCCATCATCAACCAGCGCTCCCAGGATGGCACCTATGGAAATGCAGTGCTCGTTGTTAAGTCCAAAATTAACACACCACACACCTCCACCCCACAGTCATGCAACTCACGACTCTGGCAATGGGCACGCAGCACAACTACATTCAACATGCCACACAACATGCCAACCGACCAGACACGACAACACAACTCCATTGGGAACCTGGGCTTGCCATGCCCACAACCCAGCCACGGCATGGCACCACAGCCACACAATAGCAGGATGTAAGGAGAGGCTTGGAGCAGGCATGTGCGAGAGCGGCAAGTGACTAATGAATGAGAACCTACCCAATGCCAGGTGTGGCGTGGAGGTGGCGGACAGACTTAAGTGTGCAAACCACGGAAATGGCCATGTGGACATTAACTGCTGGTGCATGGAGTGTAGTGGCCAGTGGACGCTACCATGTCCCCACAGGCTGTGGGGCAGAATGCGGAAATGTCGCACGTTACGTCCCCCCCTGTATGCACGGGCGCAGTGGGTTGGCCCTGCGTACGCCAGGCCTGCGTAGGGGTGTGAATAAAAAGCCCATCGCACTGGGCATGGTTCTCTTTTGGAATGGCCAACGCATCTGCCAGGGCGGCACCTCCCAGCCCACCACGAGGCCGGCGCCGTGCGTGGCGGGGCCTGCGTCCCTGTGCGCCTGCTGCACCCCTGGCCGCTGGTCCCCAGACCCGTCATGCCTGGCCCAGCGCACCAAGGAGGCTCCGCTCACCTGCCGACACCGGCGTGTGTCAAAGAGGGCCCACCACGTGCCGGTGCAAGCTCCAGGCCCCTGTCCCGCGACGTCTGCAGCCTCCGCAGACCATCGCTGGCCTCCACGGCGCTGGCCCACAGTACTCTTTTTTCATTGACATACTCCACCAGCGTACTCTTCGGCCCAGCTGTTGGCACAAGTTGAACTGAGTCGTGAGTTCTGAATGGCAGTGACCAAAGGTCTGTGGCAGCGTCCACATCACTATACTCCCTCCGATCAGTGAAGCAAAAGTCTGCATTCCAGGCCTGCGACACGTGGTGCCACTAACCCTGTTCAATGCAAGCCGGTGACACGTGGTGCCACTAACCCTGTTCAACGCAAGCCGGTGACACGTGGTGCCACTAACCCTGTTCAACGCAAGCCGGCGACACGTGGTGCCACTAACCCTGTTCAACCCAAGCCGGCGACACTTGGATGAGGGCACAGGCCTACACTGCGCTCCAGTAGGTCCCACATGTGGAACTGTGTCCTGAGTCTTGAATGGCAGTGACCCCAAATCCGTGGCAGCGTCCACATCACCAAACTCCCTCCGATCAGTGAAGCAAAAGTCTGCATCGCAAGCCTGCGACACGTGGTGCCACCAACCCTGTTCAACGCAAGCCTGCGACACTTGGATGAGGGCTCAGGCCTACACTGCGGTCCAGTAGGTCCCACATGTGGAACTGTGTCCTGAGTAAGCCCGGGCGTAGTTTGCGTAGTAGCACTTCACGTAGCTACGTGAAGTACAGCTTCAACTACACGTAGCTATGCAAATTGCATAGTGCGTAGCTGTGTGCTTGACTGCACTGTACAATAATTACCAAAAGCAAACTTGTACAGTGCAAGTTAAGATAAAATAAATATCTCTGTCTTTATATGCTAAAAATGCATATAGTCATTTCACTAAAGTGAAAACAAAAAGTTAACAAGCAGTGAGAGAGGTGATGATTTTGGTATCCTCACTAACTTAGGAAGAGAACCAACAACCAAGCAGATGTCTTGAAAACAAAAAGCACATCTTATTGAACGATTCCTCCTAGGACCACCCCAAGCACAGTTATGGGCAAAAATACAATCCCAACCAAAGGCCCTGCAAAGCATTATGGGACGAGATTAGCAGTGGGCAGTGAATATTATAGTGTCAATATCAAAATAATTCTACAAAGAGCTGCAGTTCAACTAGTCGTTACTAGGTGTCGTCCCTCAAGAGTGAAATGCAAAAGTATTGAAAACCTTTCATGAAGCTTTTGCATTTGACTCGTGAGGGACGACACCTAGTAACGACTAGTTGAACTGCAGCTCTTTGTAGAATTATTTTGATATTGGACACTATAATATTCACTGCCCACTGCTAATCTCGTCCCATAATGCTTTGCAGGGCCTTTGGTTGGGATTGTATTTTTGCCCATAACTGTGCTTGGGGTGGTCCTAGGAGGAAGGGACCACCATTGAATCATTCACATGATATGCTTTTTGTGTTCAAGGCATCTGCTTGGTCCTCCCCTAGGTTAGGGGGACTCCAAAATCATCACCTCTCTCATTGGTTGATATTTTATTGTCAAAATTCATTTTTGTGAATTGGTTATATGCTTTTTAGCATAAAAAATTGCTTTATCAAAGCATTTGAAGGAGTTTAAGCTATGCAAATTGTGTAGTGCGTAGCTGTGTGCTTGACTGCACTGTACAATAATTACCAAAAGCAAACTTGTACAGTGCAAGTTAAGATAAAATAAATATCTCTGTCTTTATATGCTAAAATTGCATATAGTTATTTCACTAAAGTGAAAACAAAAGTTAACAAGCAGTGAGAGGTGATGATTTTGGTATCCTCGCTAACTTAGGGAGAGAACCAAGCAGATGTCTTGAAAACAAAAAGCACATCTTATTGAATGATTAGGTGGTGGTCCCATCCTCTTAGGACCACCCCAAGCACAGTTATTGGCAAAAATACAATCCCAACCAAGGCCCTGCAAAGCATTATGGGACGAGATTAGCAGTGGGCAGTGAATATTATAGTATCCAATATCAAAATAATTCTACAAAGAGCTGCAGTTCAACTAGTCGTTACTAGGTGTCGTCCCTCAAGAGTGAAATGCAAAAGTATTGAAAACCTTTCATGAAGCTTTTGCATTTGACTCGTGAGGGACGACACCTAGTAACGACTAGTTGAACTGCAGCTCTTTGTAGAATTATTTTGATATTGACACTATAATATTCACTGCCCACTGCTAATCTCGTCCCATAATGCTTTGCAGGGCCTTTGGTTGGGATTGTATTTTTGCCCATAACTGTGCTTGGGGTGGTCCTAGGAGGAAGGGACCACCATTGAATCGTTCACATGATATGCTTTTTGTGTTCAAGGCATCTGCTTGGTCCTCCCCTAGGTTAGGGGAACTCCAAAATCATCACCTCTCTCATTGCTTGATATTTTATTGTCAAAATTCATTTTTGTGAATTGGTTATATGCTTTTTAGCATAAAAAATTGCTTTATCAAAGCATTTGAAGGAGTTTATTATACTCCTGCTACGCTACGTTTATTAGCACAGTTATTCACTCTGCTACGTGCAATTTGCGTAGTAGCACAAACTTTGCATGCTTCGTGAGCGTAGCAAAGTATTATGCCCAGGGTTAGTCCTGAGTCTTTAATGGCAGTGACCCCAAGTCCGTGGCAGCGTCCACATCACTGAACTCCCTCCGATCAGTGAGGCCAAAGTCTGCATCGCAAGCACACGACACGTGTCTGTGGGCCCGTGCTGACTGCTGCCCCCGGCCTACACTGCAGTCCAGTAGGTCCCACTTCCAGCACTTCGTCGTGCTTCATGAATGGCAGAGTGCATGCCAGTGAACGCACGGAGAGGAGTAAGAGGAAGATGCGGTTCAGTCCGGATGAAAGCCGGATCCTCGTTTCGGAGGTGACTGAAGACTAGCAACAACTGACCTGGTGCCACTAACCCTGTTCACCGCAAGTCCGCGTCCCGTGGTGCCACTGGACCTGAACTACGCAGGCCGGTGGGACCATCCAACGTAAGCCGGCGACACTCGGTGAATGGCCCCTGCTGACCGCTGCCTCAGGCCTTCACTGCGGTCCAGTAGGTCACACATGTGGAACTGTGTCCTGGGTAAGATATGGAGGAGTCCACACCATTGGACACGCCTCATTGCAGGGGGCATCCCCTATCAGCATTGCTGCCACTGACTCTGTGCGCAATGAGTCATGGGCACTTTCTGGTTGGACTTTGGTGGCATCTGAGTCCATGGCCTGGGGGTTGTCTGCATCATCATCTGGCTGGGCCGGACTTGGTGTCCGACATGTGTCTGTTCCATTCATCTCCACCATAGTGACTGTTTCTGTGTGGGTCTGCCCTCTGCATCATGCCCTGGGGGTACACCTTCCACTGTCCACCGAGACACTCCGCGACAACCCCCTTTGTCATCTACGAGAACCTGCTCTGCTCTCGTGACCCTGCCCCAGTGCACGCCAAGTCAGCGGCCCGTGGCGGTAGGCCCGTGCAGGAGGCTGTGCTTCCGGGGCCACTAACTCTGTGCAGCTCAAGTCATGGGGCCTTTATGGTTGAATGGGTGTGTCCTTAACAATGTACACTGTTGTTGATTTTTGACTGCACTAGGCACTCCATGACGGCTGGTGTGCACACACCCCACACACATACAACACAGGTGTCACTCGACATGTGAGCCTGCTAATAAAAGTGGCCGGGCGCACGTGCCCGTAGCCATTTCCACCATCTAAGCAAGTGTGTCCGTGTGGTCATTATGTCAGCATGATGGGCCGGAGCCCTGCAACATCACAGTGTGCTGTCTTCAGCGGAGGATACCATGTCACCTCAGCAGTGGCTGAGACCTTGGACATGTAGCTTTGCCCGCCCCCCCTGCATGCACAAGCGGCGTGCGCTGGTCCGGCGTACGTCAGGTCAGCGCAGGGGTGTGCTGATTCGGCAGGGGGATCAGGGCGTGGCTCTGGTCTGGCCTTGAGCAGGAAGTGCGGTAAGTGTGTCTTTGTGTTGGGGTGTTGTCGCCACCAGGGACACAGTAGTCGATGTTGCAATGTAGCATGCACCCGGAGGGCGGGCCCGCACGTACGGGGAAATGTAGGTGCGCAAGACTGCTCGGGGTCTTGGCACATGCATGCCAAGTGTTATGTGTATCAGTCCTGCAGCTGCATGAGTCAGGTGCCTAGCCTCAATCGCAGCGCGATCACAGCCAGCCATGGACTGTACACCTGTGTCTGCCCTGTCCGGACCATTGGCCTAGACTCATGTGGCCGCACACCCTCAACGGCCAGCTTCAAGGTGTTGTTGGCATGCCGCTGGACATGCTCGGACAGGCATGACAATGGTGTGCCGTAGGAGTGCACGTGATACAACCGCGCAGCGCACACATGTGTGGGGGCTCGTGGGAGGGAGGAGCAGCGGTGAGGCAACGTAACACACAGTGAGGCCGCTCATGTGCCACGTGCTAGGCATATCATCCATGATTCCCTGGGTCGCAGACATCCCACCCCACCCACGACAGGCCTCTGCACATCTCCTGTATGCAAGCAGATGATAAACTGACTGTAGGGATGAAAGGTCCTTTGTCTGGACTATCAGGCGGAAGCACATCTGCAGCTCCGAGCTGGGACTTGCATGTGCCCAGCACCCCCTGACAGATACGACAGCCTTTGCTGATGACGCCCACACTACGCACTGCCCGACGTGAGATCAACGTGTACACATCCCACACGCAGAAGTCCTTGGTCATAGTTAGCGTGCATGAAATGGCCTTCACACGTACTCCCACCACACCCCAGGCCTGCACCCGTTGCACACAGACACTGCTCATTGCTCCGAGCTGTGGCAGGTCATCCACAGGACTGGCACAGGTCAGCACAGTGCCGCTTCAAGCAGAGCCACTGACGCAATGGCAGACCATCCCGTACACATGCTCAACTCCAGTCACGTGGACCTATACCGTGCACGTCTGCTGCATGTACTGGGGGCACTGCCATTGGCAGTGCTGCGGATCACTTACCGGCTGAGCTTCAACGTCACCTGCGTTCAGCCTGTGTTGCATTGTCGCTCGTGCATATTCGAGTGGTCCATAGATGTCTGCCTCTCCAACGTTACGGTTGCTGACCTGGATATCGACGTGTGTGTGCGCCCCCTGTTGGCCCATGACCAGGAGTGTCACCGTGATGCCCGTTTATGGCATGCCTGGATGTTTGGCATGCATGCTGGCAACTGGACCTGGGAGATTGCACGAGTCGTCGTGTGCAGTGACCACATTGAGCCGCTCCCCAATTGGGCTTTCGTGCAAATTGGGGCCAGGGGTTGGAGTCAGCACATCTGTCCGGGACAGCTGATGGGTTACGACGCTGACATGTTAGATCTGGTGGACAACGATCTCTCATTGAAAATGTTGGCCTACGCTGCTGCACTCGCGTTCATGGATGAGTGACAAGGTACCTGCAGCCAGAACTGTATGTGACCCATTGCATGTGTCCCGACGCCTGGTTGCATGTTGGGGATCTGGTCACATGTCCCAAGACGACAGTTGACATGGCTGCATTGGCCTGGACTCCTGATCCATGCGCGGACAACCAACGCGGGTTGGCACTGACTTGTGTTGGTGATAGACTCCCCCGGGGTGAACATGGGCGCTTTCCGACGTTCTTCATTCAGGTATGCTGCTGCATTGGTCTGCATGTCGTGGCACTTCTCTTGGCCGTACTGACACACAATTGTTGATAACGTTTCCGCACGTTCACTTGTCTCCAACTGTGTTGAGTGTTTATTTGTATGCCAATGTGTGTGTCACGGCCTATCTGGGTCCCTGCCATACATGCATTGCTACCCCATCAGGGCTGTTGGTTGGTACTTGTGCATTATCATGTCCCTGTTTCGTGCTTTGCCAGATGCGTATGGCCATTTACCGGCCACAAGCGGGTGCACTTGTGCCCTGTGTTCGGTTGTGCAAATGTTGGTGTTTGTACCACATTGTGTTCGATGTTGGGGTGCTCTGCTTCCTATGTGTGTGTGCTGCATTGTGTGTGAGATGTCCCTTCAGCTCTGATTTGGCTCACCCTTTTCCCATTCAGGCAGTGTGGTTTTCACTTCTGTGCTTGTTCAGTGGTGTGATATTGCCGGGTTGTGTGACTTGTGCTCTTGGTTGGTGTTGTTACTCTTGGGCATGGTTTGTCTGCAGTTGTGCTGTGCTTAATTGTGCATGTGTGCCATTGTGCCCATCTACCCCCGTCCCCCCAGTCCCTGATCGTTCCTCTCCCTGTTGCTGTGGTGTATGTTGATTTTGAGCAGTTTCCGGTCCCCGACTCCTGCCACCATCTCCAGACCGATGTGGTGGACACCATTTCCTCCATGTCATCCAGCTCCTAGTGTGGCGCTGGACTCCCACCTCCGGTGTGCATTGCTGCCTTCTGGTTGTTGGCGTGTTTCTGCTTGTTTGTGCGTTTCACATCATTCCAGCTGTTCTGGTTTTCTTCCATTGTACTCCTCCGCTCTCCGGCTGCATTCACCTTGTCCACGATGGCCTGCCATGTACAATGTTTTGTTGCCAATGGGGCTTGTGGGGTTGTGTACTGGCTCCGGTTGCCTCCATTGTGCTTCGCTGTTGTTTTCTGTTTGGTTTGTCTTTCTTTTTCCTGCTTTTGTTGTGCTTCTTCCCGCCTGCTGTATGTGTGTCGCGGGCCTGGCGCTGCTTATCGCTGCTTTCCTCATCGCAAATGGGCTCATCACATATTTTTTGCTGTTGGGGTTTGTGTTTTTATCTCCGTCGCGGTGGTTGTATCGCAGACATTGTCCGCGTTTTCGGGAAACTATCGCATGGTACCGCCGTGTTGTGAATTCCACGTTAACACAGGGTTATTTTCCTGCGATACACTGCGATGTGTGAACTTGCGTTAACATTTTTTGGAGATGTGTAGCGCACGTTCTTGTGAATATCCCCCTAGGTGTTACTATTATCCAGTTTATGGTACTCATTTTACAAGCCTGAGAAGGCTACCAGATTTTGGCAAGTAGTAACTCACTGAGCTATGTCACCGGCCTTTCAGTGATGGTAGTCTTGGGCACCATAGACATTGTTACCCCTAAGCACATGATTCTTTGGATGTACTGGCCTGATGGTCACCCTACACCAGCAGTGTCCAAAATAAGCCTAGAAGGGTCGGATTCATCGAGTATTTTCAAAATAAAAACGATGTAAGTAAATTCTACTTTGTTACATTCTTTCATGGATCTGGCCCTCCTGGATCTATGTTAGACACATATGACCTACGCATTACTCATGTTTCTACTCTTTCACCTTAAATGGAGACTGGAATTATTGTTTTTTTA
Organism: Calotriton arnoldi; assembly: GCA_963921515.1. Lineage (NCBI taxonomy): Eukaryota > Metazoa > Chordata > Amphibia > Caudata > Salamandridae > Calotriton > Calotriton arnoldi. The sequence continues at coordinate 1,119,509 of CAWUFW010006158.1, forward strand.
GAGTGAACATGTCTTAGTCTTTCATGGCATAGAACCTTATATTAGTGACAACACAAGAATTGTGAGCATCAAGTGCATTTTTGATTATTTTCGTAATTTGAAGGTAGCAGAATTCGTGCCACAGCAGCAGTTTCTGGGCATTACTACTTTAGAGCCTATTGAAGTTAAAGTTTTCCATAGCACCAATATGCTGATTTATAGCTATTTAGGCGCTTTTGGATTATTCATTACTCCACCGGCACAGGCGCTTTAGAAAGGACACACCACATTATGATTGAAAATAACACCATATCACAATATTTGCCCTGCCTCCTTTATTTTAAAAAGACATGAAGGGTCGAGCGTCTCTGCTTCATATTGATCTCTGCAGGCTAAACCCCTGTCTCTTGGTGATGGCCAGTCAATATTTAGAAAAAAATCAAGATACAACTTTTAACTAAACAGAAAAATGTAATAATGCATTTTCTTTAACAAAGCATGCAGTATGTTTCACAAAATTGAACAGACTAAACACAATCTTCAGGCTGAAGTTATTAACTGCTTCTCTTTGGTCATTTTTTTTTAACCGTTAAGGGTGAATGCACTTTTGAGGTCAGCAGCTCACCATGCACTGCAGGGTATTTGCAAAACAAGTCACTTCAACCTGATTTGGAACATTGTTGAACCAGTTTTCGCAAGATGATCGACCCAAGTAGGAGAGAGACGGTGAGGAAGAGGTGGAGGGCAGCCCGGGGACGCCGCAGTACAGGTTGTTTTTATTAATGTATAATTAATTTTTTATAGGGGGGTGGAGGTGGGGGCTGGCCAACTCCGCTCCGCTGCGGAGTCGAAGGTTTGCCCTATACTCCGCGTTCTCCGCGGAGTAGGCAAATCTCCGCACACTCCGCGGGCGGAGCGGAGTTCTCCGCCCGCCCCTAGTTTTGGTCTTCTCTTCCAAGAATGTTCTTACTTCTCTCCCCCTATTTAAACAAACTTGCTCCTTGTTGAGATCTCTTAGCCAATTGAAAAGTGCATCTAGAGACTCCTTTTTGCAGTCTCCAATTTGGTATAATTGCCTTATCACGATCAAGAATAGACTTTATATTGGAAGTTCTGGTGTTTGCGGGGGATAACGTGGGTTCATGACTTATTTGATGGTATAGCCCCTTGTTCGTTCCCTCAATTTCAAGCTAATTTAAGTGTCCTCGCTCGTTCTGGTACAAATTCTCCATTCTAATGGCAGCTATTTTAGAGACCTTCTATTCGCTTCCTTCGATTGTAAATTATCCTGCGGAAAACTCTCTCCTTAAAATACTTACTGTTCTTCCTAAAGCTTTGCTGATATAAATACTTCTTAACTCCCGATCCTGTTTGTGTTAAGAGTAAGGTAGTGCTTGCCTGGGAGGCAGATTTGGGCTGTGTTTGGAGCATCAATTTCTGGAACAAGATCTGGAATCGATCACTTAAGGTTTCTAGATCTGCATCTACTACTCAATCTATGTTCTTTCTTTACCATAGATTATATTTCACGCCTTTATCTATAGCTACCTTTTCTCACACAAATGACAAGAGCTGTTGGACATGTGGCTTTCCTTTAGCTGATTTAATGCATCTTCTCTTTCTTTGCCCTCCCGTTGTCTCCTTTTGAGAAAAAGTTTGGTCCTTTATTTCCCTTATATTTAATTTACATGGTTCTCTCTCTAATGTTACTCTCTTCACAGGGAGCTTATTAGATACTTTGGGTTTTGTCTAAACATGAACATGGTTTATTTGACCTTATGCTGGCTTTAGCCTTCCAACAAATTGCACTTAATTGGAAGAATTCAGTTAATCTTACGATTCAGAATTGATGGAATAATCTATGTCACTATCATTGATTGGATACTGCTTTTGCCTCTTCATGTAAACCGTTTATTAATAGAGACTTATACTGGTCACTTTTAACAACCTATCTAAACAAGATTGCAAAAGCAAATGTTTCTCGTACACTTTCTGAGAATTTTAAACCTCCATGAACTATCAAGTTTCTCTGCTTTTTTCTTATTTAACTTTCATTCTGTTGCTTTTTCCTCCGGTATTATTGTAATTTCTTTAACTGATGTATGCTGTTATGCAATATTACTAGATCTCCGGTTATAAGAGTATTTCCCCCTCCCTCTCTCTCTACCCTCCTTCTTTTCTTTTCTGATGGTGTTTAAAATGTAAATAGCTTTCTCCTCTATTTTTATAGCGTGCTTCCTTATGTATTCTCTGCTTTCACATGTTGTATTTATTGCTGGCTCATTGTGACATGTATTATTACTTAAGAAAGCTTATTAAGTATTATTACTTAATATAGCCTTATAGCCCGCCGTAGCGGGCTATACCGGCTATTAAAGGCCCGCTCCCGCGTTAAAGGCCCAAGCCGAAGGTGAGGGACTTTAACAAGGGACCGGGACTTTAATAGCCGGTATAGCCCTGCTACAAAGAGCTATAAGGCTATTAGAACATTCTGCCACTAGATGGCAGAATGTTCTAACAAATAAAACAAAGGCCTCTTGAAGCTCGAGGGGATTTAAATCCCCTCGAGCTCCGAGAGGCCTTTGTAAAACATTGGAATGTTGCTCTGCAGACCTTTACCGGCCCGTAGAAGCATGGAGCACTCCATTGTCTACAATGGAGCTCCCAACATTACAATGTTCTAATAAAGCTTATTAAACTGAAATGGTGGAGGAAGGTTCTCAATCAATGATTACAGAATGTTCCTCTGCAGTTCAGTGTCTCAGGGATGTAGCTACCAGACTCAAGACAGGGGTCAGATCCATCTATATATTAGTCCACCCCCACAAATTACTCTCCAAACCTGTACCTAATAATATGCCACAAAGAGCTTATTTCCGTTACTTTAGGGCTACTTTCAAACACAAATTAGGAGTTGCACTGGGAAGTACACTCAAATCCCCAAAACAACACTATAAACCAGGCCTACACCTGATTGGCACATTTAAATTTCTTATAAGTCCCTAGTATATAGTACTACATGCACTCAAGGCCTCTAAATTAAATGCTACTAGTGGGCCTGCAGCACTCATTGTGCCACCCACTAAAGTAGACCTGTAAAACAGGTCTCAGGACTGCCACTGCTGCCTGTAGCGCAGTTTTAAACTGAAAGTTTGACCTGCCAGGCTTAAACCTTTCCATTTATTACTTATAAGCACTCTTAAGGTGGACCGTAAAGCTCTCTCGTATGCCAGGGCTCATAGTATTTAAAAAATAGGACATACGTGTTTACGTTTTACATATCCTGGTGGGGATAATCTTCGGAAGTTGTTTTTCACTGTTGTAAGACTATATCTCCCCTGGACTAACACTGGGTTACCTTATTACACTTAAGTAATAACTTCAGTTTGGGAGTAGATACAGAAATGATGTTTCCACTAAAATTGTAATTTAAAATCCTCTTTAGTGTTAAAGTCAAATTTTTTGAAAGTTGGCATTTTCTGCCTAAACCAAATGTAATTTTCTTCCAGTGTCCAGCACCACATGACTGTGAATGGCTCTCCTGCTGTGTTTTGTGTATTCCTTCTAGACACTGGAACACAAGAGGCTTTAGGTATGGGGACAGGATGTTGCTGTCCTCGACAGGATGTACTGGGGGTTGTATTTAGCCTGCCTGAGTTTCAGAGGGGTAGCCTTATGGCTTGCCCACTCCCTTCCTGACTTTTAAGGGCTGCCTGCTCTGCCACTGACAAATGCACCTAACACCTAGGCTTGTCTGTCTTTGTTACCCTACACAGTTTGGAGTCAAACCCACAGGCTGGCACTGGGCATAAATGTGGCACCTTCAGAACCTCTCATCAGAACACTCCTGGACCTGTGGAAGAAGGACTGCCATGCTATTTGAAGAAGGAAGAATGGACCTGCTTGCCTTGAGCCAAGGCTCCCCAGAAGTGACTCCAAAGGTCAGTTGGCTGACATGCTGTTTCTGCTACAGGGACACAAGCTTCCAGAGGCCTCTCTGCAACTGTCCAACTGGACCTGCCTGAGCCCTGCTGTTGGCTATGAGTCCAGATCCACAAGAGCAGCCTCCCAGGTGCTAGAACCTTGGCTGGCATCAGAGTGTACTCCTCTTGAAGAAAAGGTGAAGATACAAATGTTTTGGGCTTCTCGTGTCCCCAATGTGACCTATTTACACTGAGAAACAGTCACCCGTGATGACCGCCAACGTGAAGCTCCAGTAGGCACTGCTCATTGTGCCAAAGCGACCATCCGCAACAACCACCAACTTGAAGTTCCAGTGAGACCTGCCCTTTGCGGCAAAAGCGACAGCATGCGATGATCACCAACATGAAGCTCCACTTATGACCGGCTCTTACCACTACAGCAGCGACGGTCTGCAATGCTCGACCTGCTCCTGAGCCAACAACAACCTCCTTGTGTCCCGCACCAATGCAAACAGCAGCTCCCTCATGCAGATTTGAGAAGGTAAATCTTCAGTGGGATGAACCTGGTCCCTGTACTGGACCCGCAATCCATCGCAGTCGGCCTGAAATTATGATTTTACCCCAGTGCAGCGGGTGCTCTTTTCACCTAAGACTTTAAAAACTCATATCTCCAGTTCAATGGATTTATGTTGTTTTGTTGTCATTTTATAGTTTAAAATATTCTAAATTGGTTTGGGATTTTTCTTGTGTTGTGTATTCACTTTATTACTGTTTGAATGTTGATTAAATACTTTACACATTGCCTCTAAGTTAAGCCTGACTGCTTTTATGCCACGCTACCAGAAGGTTTATTTCGTGACTTTTGTGGCTCATCCTGACAAGCATTGCATTTATTATTTGAGTGAGGCCTCCACCCCTCTCCACCAATAACACAATATATAACAGTATTATTATGAGCATATGTGATGGTTTACATTTGCCAACCTCACTGAGATGGAAGGCAAAGTTGAGCGCAGCAGGATCAAGCTCATGATTATAATTTGTATCTGCGGCCAAGTTTTAGCTCAGTTAACTTTCTTCATACACCAGTAAGTTAAATTCTCCGCGCTATTAGCTTCCATAATTTGCGTGTCACAGGTTCACATTAAATAAGGCCACTTGAGCCGTCCATCTTCTGAAATCAGTGAATTGAATACCACTGCATTGCATATTGGTAACAAATTATCACTCAAAGTGCTACTAGTGTACACATGGTGCTGCCAAGTGTGCATAAAGTTTGGGCTAAGCATACAAATGAACCTGCAGAAAAACGTGTTGCCTTTTTATACACATACAATAATGCTGCACCAAGTATGTTGATGGTGCATCATGTGACTATGTCATAATACAAATGATTATAGAGAAGGTGTTTTTCTAAGTTTAATTTAAATGTTTTGAACTTTGAAAATAATCAGAAGTTCCTTTGTGAGTGCACATTTAAACTGATTACACGTAGAAATGTGAAAAGTGGCAAAAACCAAAACTAAAATAAGGCACACATTGAATGGACCCTCTTCTAAAACATACTCATTGCTTGAGCACACAGGAAAATGCTGTATTGCATCATATAGGAAAGCTCTCTACTGTGGTAGATGAAAAACACGAGAAATCGTACCATAGAGACTGCCTTTAGTACTTATAATAATGCTTGTTTTTAGGTCGAGCATAGCGGCAGCGAGCATGCGCTGCTCGCTTTGCGAGACTGCTGTAGTAGAGTATGGGAGAGAAGCCACGCTCACTCTCCTCCCATATTTTTTATTGTCTTGTGTCATTGTCTTTCGTAAATGCTGCCTTCGGATTCCTTAATAGGCTTGTTAGTCCCTCCTTAGTACGGCCTTGTCTTCATTTGTACCCTCCCATTGCGACTGGCCCTTTTACTTTGGTTGTAACACGGGACCTGTTATTTAGTCTGAAAGCACTATTTACTTCATTGAGTTTCTCTTACTGCAGGCCGGACATGCGCTGCTTCAGCTGAGACCGTTTGTGTTTTTTTAAGCAGCACGGCTGCCCCCGTAACACGGGCGCCTGCTTTCAATCACTTTAACCCGGCATTATCTCGTGTCTGTTTCAAACCCCCCCAAGTAAAATGGATTTAGAAATGATTATCGAAATTCCAGGTAGCACATAATCCTGTGCTAATGGGCTGAAGCTGACAACAGCACATCTGTGTTACATGTCATCTGTACTAAAGCCACCTGACCGGTTGGTTTCAAAAGCCTGTTTTATTAACAACAACACCACCACCACCACCATTACCACCACCACCAATACCACCACCAATACCATCACCATCAATACCACCACCTCCACCAATACCACCACCTCCACCAATACCACCAATACCACCCCCACCAATATCACCACCACTGCCAATACCACCACCACCACCAATACCACCACTGCCAATACCACCACCACCAATACCACCACCAATGACACCACCAATACCACCACCAATACCACCACCACCATCAATACCACCACCAACACCACCCCCAATACCACCACCACCAATACCACCACCACCAACACCACCACCAATACCACCACCACCAATGCCACCACCACCAATACCACCAACACCACCAATACCACCACCAATACCACCAATAACACCCCACCAATACCACCACCACCACCAATACCACCACCAAAACCAACACCACCAATACCACCACCACCGCCAATACCACCATTACCAATACCACCACCACCAATACCACCCCCACCAATACCACCAACACCACCACCATCAACACCACCTATACCACCACCAATACCACTAGCACCACCACCAATACCACCACCACCAATACCACCACCACCAATAACACCCCCAATACCACCAATACCACCACCACTAATACCACCACCACCAATACCGCCACCACCATCAATACCACCACCTTCACCACCACCAATACCACCTTCACCACCACCAATACCACCACCACTGCCAATGCCAATACCACCAATACCAACACCACCAATAGCACCACCAATACCACCACCACCACCAATGCCACCACCACCAATACCACCACCAATACCACCACCAATACCACCACCAATACCACCACTACCACCACCACCAATACAACCACCACCAATACCACCACCAAACCCACCACCACTAATATCACCACCACCACTAATATCACCACCACCACCAATACCACCACCACTACCAATAGCACCACCACCAATATCACCACCACCACCAATTTCACCACCACCAATACCACCACCACCAATCCAATACCACCACCAAACAATACCAATACACCACTAATGCCAGCACCACCAATACCAACACCACCAATACCACCACCACCAATACCACCACCACCAATACCACCACCACCACTAATACCACCATCACCAATACCACCACCAATACTACCACCACTAATACCACCACCAATACCACCACCCACATTACCACCACCACCAATACCACCACAACCACCAATACCACCATCACCACCAATACCACCACCACCGATACCACCACCACCGATACTACCACCACCAATACCACCAGCAATACCACCACTAATACCACCACCACCAACACCACCACCAATACCACCAATACCACCACCAATATCACCACCACCAATATCACCACCTCCACCAATACCACCACCATCAATACAACCAATTACACCACCACCACCAATACCACCAATACAAGCACCACCAATACCACCACCACCACCACCACCAATAACACCACCACCAATAACACCAATACGACCACCACCAATACCAATACCACCACCTCAGCGCACTAGTAATAGCAGGGGCACTGTACGAGGCCAGAGCTGCAGCCAAGACCATTCCTCCCTCCCTCCATGCCTGCCATAAAGTACAGCCGGCCCTGCACCAGGAGGCGAAGCCAGGGCCCTACTATAACCGGAGTGTTTTTTATTAGGCCAAATATAGCAATGACATTACGCAATGCCACACTGTACACTCAAATCACGGAGAGGGCAGGAACTAGCCCCCCCTCACTCTCTTCCTCCTGAGCCGTGACAGTGTAATCACAGAGCGAAAGGTGTTGGAGCACTTTGTTAGTGTTTATAGCTCGGATCATATGTCACTCTCACTTCACACTTTGTGTCAGTGTAATTTACAACACTTACACATCTTCTTCACTGCACTATTTATCACTACTTTGGAAATGTCGCTTGCCGGTCTCTTCCTCTGATATTTACAATCTAACAAGCGGTCTAGAAGGCCCTTTATTGCAATGCAATAAGTCTCGCATTTGCGAGAGTTTAAGTTATTAGTATTGTAAATGACAATGCCTTCTATTTATGTTTTAAAACCCAAAATATAAATAAAAGGCATTGTCATTTACAATGCCAATAGCTCAAACTCGCATGAATGCGAGACCTATTGTATTGCAAATGCTTGTTTTTTAGTGCTTCATTCAGCATTGCTACCATTTCCAAGTGATGTACTCTGCTGCTATGATCAACAGTTTTAGATAGCTAGTGTTACTGTTACTGTAATTAATGGTACACAGTTTACCAAACTCAGAAGAACAGAAGGCATATTTGCCGGGATTCAACTCAGGGGCCTTCAAATGGACCGATCTTTGGGCCGCATCTTCCAGCAGCAAGCTTTCAACTCGTGCAGTTATCCTGCTGATGAAATGTGAGCTGAAGAAATGCACTGAAGGGGCAAGGCATTGTGTGGCAAAATTTTGAAGTAGCAGGTTAAGGGTGAGGATTTCACACCGAATGTATAGCAGTCATAGACTGAATCCAGTATTCCCAGCACATGCATGAGTCCTCACCTACATTTCTAGATCAATGGGAGAAAGCAAGTGCCTTGTTTTTCATCCTACATAGCTCTGGAAAATGGCAATGCACTGGTATTGGAGTTATTATGGGAGTCCATGATTACTGGGTAGTATCCTTGTGGGTACCATTTACGTTTGATGCCCCTTGGCAACAACAATGGTGCACTCCAAATGGATTTCCAATTTTATTCATTTTAGGTACTTGACTCTGTTGAGGAAGCGACAATGAGCAGTGATTCCGTAGGTGAAGAGAGTAAAAACTCTTATTCAGTATGGATCAGTATGACGCAGTAAATAACACTCGATAAAATCAATTTCCACACAGAGAGTCAGGCGAAAACATAACTATATTCAGGAGCGGCTGGTAACATATAAAAGCTGTGGAGCAAGCGAAGTGCCTCACCTCATCCCAAAGCATACTTACATTAAAGAGGAATACAAAATAAAACACTTGCATGCATTATAATTACAATTAGAAATAGAATAAATGCACTTACCTGGGCTGTGTACTTGGTATTCTTGCAGTCCGTGGCTCAGACGGGCACCAGTGAAGGAGGAAACTTCATTAACCAATCCAGACATTGTTCTCATGCTGCATGAGAGCAGCGCCTGGATTGGGTGGAGCAGACTGGCTAGATGCTCCTTTAGGCCCTGTAGGCCTGTGCTTGGTCTCCACCCAGCTGGCTGGAGACCTGCAAAGTGTGCATGTCACTTTGGCCGTGCTTCATGAATAATAAAATAGCAATGAAATCATTTCATTGCCATTTTATATTCACATTGCTTTAGCATGTCTCAAAGCGGGCAGGAGGGTGACGCTCCCCCGCCCTCAGGAAGAAACCGTTGCTGCCTATATTTAGCAGGTAAGTACACAGTTCAATTATGAGAGGCATACATAGCACCCTTCGTGGCCGAGATAGAACCTCAAACATTAGTATAATTTCATAGCGCTCGGCAGTAGAATGTCACTCACACAAACATGAGTAGGAAATAATAAAGGTATCATCCTAAAAATGAAGAGGTCAAAAACCTACCACCCAAAAAGCTAGGACCCCATTTATCATGTGATCTCACTACTCTGAGTGATATTCTGGTCACCCAGTGTCTTTCCGCCTGTTTTGCGTTAGAGACACAGTCCATAGTAAAATAGACTTTAAGGACTCAATTGAGCTCTATGTTTTTCAGAGGCAATGATAGAAATAGTGAGTCAGCTTTCTCTATAGAGTTTAAAAGATGGCTTTCCTTTGGGGGCTTTTTCCTGAGATGTGCCGGTGACTGTTTTTTTTTCTGGCGAAGGCCCATGTGACTGGGTAAACCCACAGCAGTTCCTGTTGGCACTAGTCCCAACTAGGAACTGGTCAGTATTATGGTTAGACTTGACTGTGACTTCAAGTAGCAATATTTCCTGATCACTACGGGCTAGAAAGATGGTTGAGGGCCACCACCTTCAGCTAGCAAAACTGGGCCACTCACTAGGGGTCTGAAGTTTGACCTCCTCCTTTTCCCTCTTGAGCTGAAGAAGGGATGATACAGATACACTTAATTGCAAAGGTAGAGATGGGGAAAGTGCAGCTTCAATCTGACATCAATGACCGAGATGCTCTTATCTTGCCTCATAGCGGTGTGGGGGTAAGTTTGTGGCTTCTGGGCAGGCTCTGTTAGTCAAACTGTCTTCACAAAGGACTTCCAGTCAGCAGGGACTTTTTCAGGTTTCCCCAGGGATTAGGTAACTGCTCCTAGCAAGCACAGTCCAACTCCTTGGAAGGTAACCAAGTCCTCTTTCTCTCCCCAGATCACAGTAGCAAGTCAAGTCTGCAGTGTCATCAGACTTAAGCCAAGGCCTTTTTCCAAATGTTATGATATTTATGTATTAAGGGATTACACATGCATAAATATCACCTATAAGTCACTTCAGAGTGTTGGACATTCCAACATTCAGAGCTGAGACAATAATTCATGGGTAAATAATGGTGCGACAAAGAGTAGCTAGGTAGCTAGAACGAACAGAAAGGAGAATAGAAAATGTGGTTTCAGTCCTGCCATGAACTGAGCTGCAGATTAGTCAATAGCTTGTTTCAGAAAACAGAACCTGTTCCCTCTAACACCTACGTTCTTAATGTTACTACTGGGGACCAGACCTCCCAAAATAAAATTCTCCTGGCTACGGCTCTGCATCTACTACTATGAGCCACTCATACCTCTTTCAGAGCGAACATTTTGGGTTCTTTGTTCTTTCAGCAGAATTGCATTGTCTTTGATACAACCTATCCACTTAGAATCTGGTGTTTTGCCAGCTCCTGAACACTCCTCATCCTTGAAATTCCTCTCCTGCCAAGTCTTTATATAAAGAATTTGGACTGCCACAAATCTATCTTGGAAGATAATTCTCTTTTTAACGAGGTAAATAGAAAACCTCACTGCAATATCTCTACAAATGTAATTTCTTTTTGTCTTTTTCAGGGCCGCTCTTTGTGCAAAGAATACAAAATTCTAATGCTAGGGTGGTTGTAGGTCTGAAGTGTTAGGAGCATTTAAATCAAACAATTTCCAGACTATGTTGGCCTCGTGTTACAACCTACATGAGATTTCTTTTATTTGTTTCTTAAAACCATACCATACACAGGATGGTTTTGGGCCAGTAGAGCTTCAAGCTGAAACACCATGCATCAAGATGATCCATAAAGATGACTGCCTGGAAAAAGAGTGATTGGAGTTCTTTAAAATCAAAACAATGACCATGGAAGACAAATTGATTCAAGTTGTAGAAGTAAAATGTTGCTCAGTATCCCGCTGGGGTTCAGTCGAAGAGCCAGGTCTTAAGATCCTTCCTGAATTGGTTCAGCGACGGGGATTGTCTGAGGTGGAAAGGCAGGGTGTTATAGGTCTTGGAGGCGAGGTAGGAGAAGGATCTTCCTCCGGTTCTAGTCTTGTGGCTCTGAGGGACGGTGGCCAGGGCCAGCTGGGTGGAACGGAGGTACGTGGAATGAGAGGCAGTGGCTCAGGTATGCTGGTCCTGTGTCATGGAGGGCTTTGTAGGCATGTGTGAGGAGCTTGAAAGTGATTTTTTTTTGACTGGGAGCCAGTGGAGTTCTCAGAATTGTTTGTGATATGGCTGTGGCGGGGGAGGTTGAGGACCAGTCTGGCTGCGCCATTTTTTAACGTTCTGTAGTTTCCATGAGGAGTTTCTGGGTGACGCCGGCATAGAGTGCTTTGCCGTAGTCGAGTCTGCTCCTGATTTGGTGGGGATCCATCTGAATGTCTTTTTAAGCAGGCGAAGCATGTGGAAACAAGATGAGGAGACAGCGTTGATCTGATGGTTCATTGTGAGAGAGGAGTCCAGTATGATGCTGAGGTTTTGTGAGTGGTCCGTGGGGGTTGGCGGGGGTTCCATTGCAGAGGGCCACCAGGAGTCATCCCATGCTGAGGGGTGGGTCCCAGGATGACAACATTGGTCTGTCTGAGTTGAGTTTGAGGCAACTGTCATAGTTAAGATCTGCAGATAAGAGGTTGTGAGTGACTAAAAGTGCAATGGGTGCTGACACCAGGTTGCCATGCCTGAGGCAGACATAAGGCAGAGTTAGTATAAAGGATGGAACAGGAGAGTGCTGTCTTAGGATATGTAAACATGCTCAGGATGTGTTGGGGAATGACATGCTATAGGAAGTAACAACATGCAGCTGTGATGCATGGTAATACAAAACAATTAGGAGTAGGTGGGATGCAGAGTCACAGTAGGGATACTAGGGCACCGTGAGGCTGGGAGAAGGGATTTCAACTGTACCCCAGTAGTTCCTTTCCTTTTAGTTGCTGAAGCAATTACTCTGGAACTCTCTACCAAACAAAATTCAACTATACCTCTGATTTTATCATGTAAAACTGCTCTCTGGAATCATCTTGACCGCATAGGTACACCCAATCTGTCACTAAATTTTTTTACATAGGTATATGTGATCAATTAATGCACTATATTGTTATTGTTCATCCATCGTCATTTATTTTCCATTATATCCAACCCCCATCACTAAGTAACGAAACACAACTGAGAAAAAGTCCTTTGTACAGAGTTCTGGTACCACTGACAACATTTCTTCTCAAAATACTCTGTTGTATGAAAATTACTACATTTCAATAAGGTTGATGGGAATCAATTTTATCGGGTGGATATATACTGTAGGGATAAAAGAATGAATGAAGGAATCTATGAATGGTACATGCTATGGACCTTGATGTTAAGAAAAAATGGTCCAGAAGAATCCCCTGGCAAAAGCTACAAATGCTCAGACACAGTTGTTGCACTGATACAGTAATAATGACTTCAAGCAGAGAAGGGCACACGGGGGCGTGGCCAACTGCCGATGGAGTAGGAGCCTTCCTCCTGGAGCTCTGCTGGCCGATCCCCATTCAGTCTCATCCTGACCCATATACCCAGTGGGGAATCCATTCATCCTGCGTTAAGACACCCCACTACACAGGGGGGCTGGAATCATCGGTACCGGTGCAGCAAAGCCCGAATAAATCCGAGAACAGAGCTTGAGAGTCCCTGACGGCTTGCTCCCAAGATGGTGGCGACCTTCGGGAGATAACTCATCGAGAGGGCCTGGTCGCCGAAAGCAGTTGGGAGAGGGACAAACGTTGCAGAGGGAGGGATGCGAACCCGCTGCCAGACAGCATAGAGCAACAAAGGGCTATTTGGACCAGGAACGGAGGCTGGCGAATGATACGGACGGCGGAGCTGTGGTGGTGCGGCCCCGGAGAAGAAGAAAGGGAAAGGAAATCTCCCTCGGGCCGAGAACTTGTGTAGCGGAGGCGGCTGGGACTCCTCGCTGTGCCCGCCGAGGAAGAGGGTACCGGAGATCGTGCTACGTTCGCCGGCAGAAGGGTCTGATCAGCAGAAAGGTGAGGCCTGGAGGCCCTTGCAGGCAGTGACGAGACCCCAAGCATAGGCCGCAACTGCTGAGGACCTCTCCCTCTCATGGGAGTTTGAGAGCTCAGAGGCCCGGAGATCGCAGGGGATGGAGGTGAGTGTGTGCATTGAGAGGGGCACCGTCGGCTAATTCCTCTTCCCCCCACCTCCTCCCCCCTTCTGGGAAAATCGGCAGACGTTGGGACGCGGTGGCAGCCTGACTGGAGAAGGTGCACGGCAGGAAGAAAGGACAGACACCATACAAGGAATACTAGGCCCCAAATACTTGAGAAGGAGGGGCGGGAGCTTTGTGATCCCTAATCTCACAAGAGACCTGGAAAAACTGGGCACTTGAACTTGAACATTTGCCTGGTGGGTCTGGAGAGCTCCTGTGTGCGCGGCAGCATAGATCTGAGTCTGAGCTTAAATTAAGGAGGTAGCTCTGATTGTAGCAGCGTGTCTGGCTCACTGGAGATTGCGGAGTGCCGATGGAGGTGCCTATGGGGGGGATAGACACTGTGAAGACCTGGAGAGATATTGAGAAGGGACGCGGCGACGGTGTTGAGCACAATCTAAAGAGAGGTGCTGCAACCTGCCGGTAGGCGTCCAGGTACGAGGCTATCCCTTAAGTCTTCCATTGGACTACTGATAGTGAAAATAACTGCTCCGGCTGGCTGGTCGGGTTCGACGATCCCATAGTTTGAGAACTAAAAATATGGAAAACGAGCAAGCATAGAGATCTAGAACCTCCGTCCCAACACATAACAGATTCGGAGGATAATACGAACTTGGCCTCTGCTCCTATGTCGCAGATGGAGGAGCCAGTTACACCAATGCTTCAAGACATTCTCCAGGCCATAACTGCTACGAGACTTTCAGTTGAGAATAAAATTGACACAGTAGGGAAGAAATGGGCCTACTCAGGGCCGACCATCGGCGACTGGCCAAGAGAGTGGCCACGGTTGAAAAAGATATGGAGAGTTTGGCTCCAGTTGTGCATACGCATACGGATAGAGTTAAAACAATTGAGGCCCAAGTGATGATTTTATTGATGAGAGCTGAAGATGCAGAAAATAGATCACGCCACAATAATGTACGCCTCATTGGACTACCGGAAAAAATTGAGTGGTGAGACATGGTGTCCTTCCTCGAGAAATGGTTCAGGGAAGAGGTTGCACCGGAAGGCATGTCCCCCTCCTTCGCACTGGAGAGGGCGCATAGGGTCCCTGCAAAGCCCCCCCCACCCTCCTGGAGGACCACCACATCCTGTAGTGGTGCGATTATTAATTTAGAAAGACAGAGATCATATCCTTGCTCAAGCCCGAAGATAGGAACCCCTGAAAATAGACAGCACGGTCAGATTATTTCCGGATTTCTCAAGAGAAGTTCAACGGCAAAGGGCCTCTTATCTGACTGTTAAGAAGAAGTTGAGGCTAATGGAAATTCAATACGCAATGATTTTCCCTGCTCGATTGCGAATTGTGACACCATCATGCTCCGTCTATTTTAGCTCCCCGCAAGAGACTTGGGCCTGGATCGAGAGGCAGGCGAATGGGAGTACTTCACAGAAGCAGCAGAAGAGAAGGGACACTCAGCCTAGGAGGAGTCACAGTAGATCCTTGGCTGCACCGTCTAGGCCTGAGAAACATCAAGAACGAGAGAAGGCCATGGCAGCAGTGGCATCTTTGAGCGCTCCTGGATCCAGTGGGGACACCACCCCTGTGCGGGAAGAAACAAGAGACTCTGACTCAGAACTCAGCACTGATACGACAGAGGGGGCTAGCCGGGAACTACCTTTGGTCACCCCGGCCACAGCGGATGAAATAATCTGATTGCCACAGAATCGCAAGTATTATTACAGAAAGGAACTTGCAAGTGGGAATGCCCCCATAAAGGTTTACTAGTGGATGGAGGGGGGGGGCGAAAGGAGGGAGAGAATAGAGGAGGGAGCAGTACATTACTCGGCTGGGGCCAACTTGCAGATTATCCAAAGCACTGGATGGGTGAGAGGGCGGTGGGCCCACATACTAGAATACAACAAATGAGAGGAGGACCTACTCCACCCCACTGTTTCCACTATTGGACATGGTTTCTGAAAGTTTGGATGAGGGGAGTTTGCCTGCTTGTCCTTGTGTTGGGAGTTGAGGTTGTTATGCAATTGTGTTTAAGGGGGTTGCAGATTTCACAGTCCAGTCATTGATAAAGTGCAGAACGGTGCCTCCCCCCTGCTGGCGGAACCTGGAGATAATGGCCCGGCAGGTATGTCGGGGAAGTCTATATGATATTCATTGATGGCTACACAACACTAACCCTGGGCATAATACTTTGCTACGCTCACGGAGCATGCAAAGTTTGTGCTACTACGCACTACGCAAATTGCACGTAGTAGAGTGAATAACTGCTAATTGACGTAGCGTAGCAGTAGTTAAATAAACACCTTCAAATGCTTTGATAAAGCAATTTTCTATGCTAAAAAGCATATAACCAATTCACAAAAATGAATTTTGACAATAAAATATCAAGCAATGAGAGAGGTGATGATTTTGGAGTCCCCCTAACCTAGGGGAGGACCAAGCAGATGCCTTGAACACAAAAAGCATATCATGTGAACGATTCAATGGTGGTCCCTTCCTCCTAGGACCACCCCAAGCACTGTTATGGGCAAAAATACAATCCCAACCAAAGGCCCTGCAAAGCATTATGGGACGAGATTAGCAGTGGGCAGTGAATATTATAGTTTCCAATATCAAAATAATTCTACAAAGAGCTGCAGTTCAACTAGTCGTTACTAGGTGTCCCTCACAAGTCAAATGCAAAAGCATTGAAATTATTAATACATCAAGCTGCAGTTCCACTAGTCGTTACAAGATGTCCCTCACGAGTCAAATGCAAAAGTATTGAAAATCTTTCATGAGGCTTTTGCATTTGACTGGGGGGAGGGAGAGGCGCTCCGACGTAGATGGAGAGGCCAATTACATTACACATCGTACTCAGCCTTTGCTAGAGGAGTCTTGATCTGGATCAGAGCTGGGGTCCCATTCTAGTGCACAGGGGAGGTAATAGATCCAGAGGGACGATATGTGGCGATAAGGGGCAGGCTAGATGGCCGTGACATAGCGATTGTGAGTATATATGGTCCTAACATAGAGCAGGGGATGTTCCTGTCCAAACTCACCGGTGTACTGGCAACATATCTACCAGGATCTTTTATTGTTGGGGGGGACTTTAATTGTATTGCGGATCCTCAGCGAGATCGATCACACCCTCCGTTGAGAGATGCTCCTGTAAATAAAGTGTCCAGGGCCTTTCGGGGATGGCTAGACAGGTGGGATCTGGTTGACTCCTGGAGACGTTTTAATCTCGAAGACAGAGATTATTCTTTCAATTCGTCAGTCCACGACTTACATGTTAGACTCTATTCCTTTTTGTGTTCCCCGGATATACACGCCCGGATAAAGACAGTGGAATTCTTAACTCGTACCCTGTCCGATCATAACCCAATTCTACTCCACTTAAAGTGGGGACAGATGCGTCAGAGTATTCCCACATGGAAACTTAAGCCAGAGGCACTCGAAGATCAGGTCTTCCGAGAGGAGGTAAGGGAGTGCATAGGGAGTTATTTCACAACAAATGAGCACACAACTGACTCTATGCTAACGGAATGGGATGCCTTTAAGGTGGTGTTAAGGGGCAAATGCATGGCGACTTCCATAGGAGTAAGACACACTTTAGAAGCTGACATTGAGAAGGCGGATAGGGCTTTGCGCGAACTAGAGAAACAAAGACCTGGGAACCGACAGTTGAGTACTGCCTTATTGGACGCTAAGGAGGAAGTGACCAAGCAGACAGAGAGATTACGCAGTTTCGATTACAAGAGATACCCGGAGCAGAGTTGGTCCGCTGCTGGCTTGGCTGGCCAATCCGAATCAGAGGGGTACTCCGATTTTAGCTCTGGAGGACTCGGAAGGACATACACTATATATACAGGAAGACATTAACAGGAGATTCCTAGAATTCTACACTGGGCTCCATCGCTCCAGGGGGTGGAGAGAGCTCTGAAGTAATTAGAGAGTATCTGAATGCAATGCCCCTAACTACCTTGGATCCTGAGGAGTCTGAGAATTTGGGAGCCCCAATTATTATATAGGAAATAAGGGCGGCAAACAAGAGGCTTGCCAAAGGTAAAACACCTGGGACAGATGGGTTCCCTATAGAGCTCTATTCGGTATATGCTGAGGAATTGGCACCCAGGTTAGAGGAAGTATATGGGGTAGCCCTAGAGGAAGGCCAAAGCCCGGGAGCTACCCGAGAGTCATTGGTCGTTCCACTCCTTAAGCCTGGTAAGAGCCCCACGGCATGTGATGCCTACAGGCCGTTGTCGATGTTAAACTTAGACTTTAAAATACTAAGTAAGATACTGACCAAGAGACTCCAACCACATATGTCAACATTAGTTCATCAAGACCAGGCAGGATTTATAGCAGGTCGTAACACGGCACTCAACATCAGACTACTCATGGCCCTCATGACTGGAGGGGGTATGGGAAGGCATGAAGAAGTGGTCTTTTCAGTAGATATGGAAAAGGCTTTTGACAGCCTAGAGTGGGGTTTCTTATACGGAGTTTTCGAAAAAATGGGGATGGGGCAGGGTTTTCCGGCATGGGTCGGGTTACTATACTCAGGGCTAACTGCTAAAATTAGGTTGGGGTGAACGATCTCGGAAAGATGCGAGGTTGAGCGGGGGACTCGGCAGGGATGTCCCCTTTCACTGCTTCTCTCTGCGCAGGCCATGGAGCCTCTGGCCTCCCTGGCCTGTACGGGGGAGCGATACCGGGGGATACAATTACGGACTAAAATACATTATATCGCCCTCTACGCGGATGACCTGTTGCTTTTCCTGGGCAATGCTCAGGAAGGTCTGTTAGGCGCTAAGATGCTGATGGGTGAATTCGGAGAAATGTCAGGCCTGAAGATTAACTGGAGTAAGTTCAAGTTGTTTCCATTGACGGCTGCCGTGGGGCCCTGTGGCGGGACTGGGAGCTCTCACGTGGGGACCCAGTGCCTGGAATATTTGGGGGTGAAACTTTATCATGCCCAAGCTGACATATTTGAGGGTAATTTGAGTAAGGCCCTCAGATACTTAAAGACAAGCATGGAATTTTGGAGTGGACTTTCGCTGTCGCTCGTTGGGAGAGTGGCTCCCCTGAAAATGGTGGCGCTCCCAAGATTTGTATACTTTTTTACAACAATTCCAATATGGATATCTCCAAAATGGCATGCGGACTTACACTCTATAATTACATCATTCCTATGGGGCACAGGTCGGAGGCGGGTAGCACTCAGAACAATGCAACGTGCGACGTGGGAGGGAGGACTAGCGGTCCCAGATTTTGAGCAATACTATCTGGCGGCCCAGCTTCAATGGATGGCAAGGTGGATAGGTGACCTCCAATCTCAGACCCCAGAAATAGACCCTTTTGCTCCAAGCCTGGGACTCCTGTGGAAGTTGTTATTGGGTAAGGGAGGGGACACACCTGAGGACATGGAAGTGGTCATGATAGCCAGGAGATGTTGGAGACGAGTTCTCCGAAAAACAAAGACCAAATCCCCATACTCACCTGACATTCCCCTGACAGCACTGCGGGTGTTTCCTCGTGGTGTGGCATGGGTGGGACTGGAAAACTGGGAAACAGTAACGAGAATAGGCGATCTGAACAGCGGGGGAGAATTCATGCCATTTGAGGACCTCAGGGAGAGTTATGATCTACCCCAGGGACACTTTCTGTGACATGCGGGAATAGTGGCGGTGATTAGGGCACACTGGAAACTGGGATCCGCTGAGCCACCTACACACGCCACTTGTGGATACTTGGGCACTGGGGGTGGTAGAATTAAAGCAGTCACATGCTTATATGGGGCACTGAGTAGAGACTCGACACAGCCACTGACTAAATTGCGGAATAGCTGGATGGAGGACCTGAATACCCCAATAGACGATAAATCCTGGGAAAATATATTAGGGGGGATCCCCAAGTCCTCAAGAAATGACCGATTCCATCAGATTAACTTCTTCATACTGCACAGAGCCTACATCACTCCTGGGAAGATAAACAGGTTTTTCCAGAGAGTGGATGCGAAATGTCCGAGATGCGGGGAGGTGGGTGGGGAATTACTTCATATGATATGGACATTCCCTGTATTGCAGAGTTTTTGGGGAGAAGTAACAACCACTATTGGGGAGACAATAGATCGACCAATCCTGCTCACTGCCTATTGGGATTGTTCCCGCACACTGCTAAGAATTGGGGGGAATATTAGCAAGGGCGGTATCGCCGCTTTAGCGGCACTTTTTGCCGCTAAAGCGGCGATATTTCTATCGCCCTATTAGCAAGCTGTCGCTAACAGCTGTTAGCGACAGCTTTATGGCGAAAGCGACCGTTTGGTGCCACTTTGCATGTCAGCGATAATTATCGCAAATGACATGCAAAGTAGGCGTTCCCAACTAAAAGCAACTGCAAACAGTCGCAAACACAACTTCCCCCTATTAGCAATGCCCGCGAAGCGATAAAAAAACTTGCGCTAACCGCGATTATCGCTGGCATTTAACACTTGCTAAAAACTTGACTTAACCATCTTGTCAATGGGAGGTGGATTGTAAGGTTAAGTCCTCACCTGCCTATTAGCGAGCTTTTCATTAGCGCAGTGAATTTATTGCTGGATTTCTCGCGCTATTGCTGGGTTTCGCCGCTATTGCTGGATTTTTTATCGCCTTGGAGATAAGCGTTGATAATAACGCGTTATCTCCGCAATGAAATGCAGCGATAGCCGGCGATAAAAAAATTATCGCAAAGCCTTGGTAATATGCCCCCAAGTTACCAGTCGATTTCAGGATATAGCGCTAGCCATTGCGAAGCCGGAGATAACGAGATGTTGAAAGTCTCCCGAAAGACCAAAAAGCCTCACTTGGAGGGCCAAATTACAAAAATGGGCGGACTGTGAGGGGAGGGTTCTTCTCTGGTACACAAGGAAAGGGATTGGGTCACTGGAGCGGGCTCGAGCCTGGGAGGCCCTGGCTAATAGCCTGAAAGAGCCTGATCGAATCTCGGCAGAGTCCACCCCGATCAGGAGGTCCCCTCAGGGAACACCAGGGCCACAGGTAGGGGGGAGGAAGAAGTAGGATGATAGAGAACAACCACTAGCATATCCCTGCAATGGAAAATGATGGAGAAGGGGCTGGATGAAGGAGGGGGCGCATGGGGGAGTTAGGCCATGACGGTCATTTTAATTACAATCCGGGACTACCACAATGTCGAACGACTGCTGGAATGTAGTAGGGGGATGGGAGGGAGGGTGTTGTTGATTGTTGAGGTTAATAAAGGAATGTGTAATAACAATGGGGATATGCTATATTAAGCAATCACAAGGAGACAATGGACGGAGCACTGAAACTTTTCAGACACTCCCCCCCAGTCACAGATCTGGGTTGAATCCATCATCGTTCTTTAGCTCACTTCGCCACCCCAGTTCGGACACAGCTATATGCAAACCAGTCTTGACCCTGTGCCTCATGGGAACAGTCCAGCCCGAACTGCCAAGCCATGTCTTCCCTGGACTGGAAACAAGCATCCTGGGACCGGTTTCGGGCTAACAGCCCGCATCAGCCAGGCTAGCTTGAATCCAGTGGCAAAGTGAGCAAGGGACCCACGTCTGGGCATACCCTACCAACTTAGGGCAAACTAAGAAAACACAAGGAGACGATGTACGGAGCACTGAAACTTTTCAGACACTCACCCCCAGTCACAGATCTGAGTTGAATCCATCATCGTTCTTTAGCTCACTTCGCCACCCCAGTTCGGACACAGCTATATGCAAATCAGTCTTGACCCTGTGCCTCATGGGAACAGTCCAGCCTGAACTGCCAAGCCATGTCTTCCCTGGACTGGAAAGAAGCATCCTGGGACTTGTTTCGGGCTAACAGCCCTCATCAGCCAGGCTAGCTTGAATCCAGTGGCAAAGTGAGCAAGGGACCCACGTCTGGGCATACCCTACCAACTTAGGGCAAACAAAGAAAACACAAGGAGACGATGGACGGAGCACTGAAACTTTTCAGACACTCACCCCCATTCACAGATCTGGGTTGAATCCATCATCGTTCTTTAGCTCACTTCGCCACCCCAGTTCAGACACAGCTATATGCAAATCAGTCTTGACCCTGTGCCTCATGGGAACAGTCCAGCCCAATCTGCCAAGCCATGTCTTCCCTGGACTGGAAACAAGCATCCTGGGACAGGTTTCGGGCTAACAGCCCTCATCAGCCAGGCGAGCTTGAATCCAGTGGCAAAGTGAGCAAGGGACCCACGTCTGGGCATACCCTGCCAACTTAGGGCAAACAAAGCAAACACAAGGAGACGATGGTTGGAGCACTGAAACTTTTCACACTCACCCCCAGTCACAGATCTGGGTTGAATCCATCATCGTTCTTTAGCTCACTTTGCCACCCCAGTTCAGACACAGCTACATGCAAATCAGTCTTGACCCTGTGCCTCATGTGAACAGTCCAGCCCGAACTGCCAAGCCATGTCTTCCCTGGACAGGAAAGAAGCATCCTGGGACTGGTTTCGGGCTAACAGCCCTCATCAGCCAGGCTAGCTTGAATCCAGTGGCAAAGTGAGCAAGGGACCCACGTCTGGGCATACCCTACCAACTTAGGGAAAACAAAGAAAACACAAGGAGACGATGGACAGAGCACTGAAACTTTTCAGACACTCACCCCCAGTCACAGATCTGGGTTGAATCCATCATCGTTCTTTAGCTCACTTTGCCACCCCAGTTCAGACACAGCTATATGCAAATCAGTCTTGACCCTGTGCCTCATGGGAACAGTCCAGCCCAAACTGCCAAGCCATGTCTTCACTGGACTGGAAACAAGCATCCTGGGACCGGTTTCGGGCTAACAGCCCTCATCAACCAGGCTAGCTTGAATCCAGTGGCAAAGTGAGCAAGGGACCCACGTCTGGGCATACCCTGCCAACTTAGGGCAAACAAAGCAAACACAAAGAGACGAAAGACGGAGCACTGAAACTTTTCAGACACTCACCCCCAGTCACAGATCTGGGTTGAATCCATCATCGTTCTTTAGCTCACTTCGCCACCCCAGTTCACACACAGCTATATGCCAATCAGTCTTGACCCTGTGCCTCATGGGAACAGTCCAGCCCGAACTGCCAAGCCATGTCTTCCCTGGACTGGAAACAAGCATCATGGGACCGGTTTCGGGCTAACAGCCCTCATCAGCCAGGCTAGCTTGAATCCAGTGGCAAAGTGAGCAAGGGACCCATGTCTGGGCATACCCTGCCAACTTAGGGCAAACAAAGCAAACACAAGGAGACGATGGACGGAGCACTGAAACCTTTCAGACACTCACCCCCAGTCACAGATCTGGGTTGAATCCATCATCGTTCTTTAGCTCACTTCGCCACCCCATTTCAGACACAGCTATATGCAAATCAGTCTTGACCCTGTGCCTCATGGGAACAGTCCAGCCCGAACTGCCAAGCCATGTCTTCCCTGGACTGGAAACATGCATCCTGGGACCGGTTTCGGGGTAACAGCCCTCATCAGCGAGGCTAGCTTGAATCCAGTGGCACAGTGAGCAAGGGACCAATGTCTGGGCATACCCTGCCAACTTAGGGCAAAGAAAGCAAACACCAGGAGACGGTGGAAGGAGCACTGAAGCTTTTCAGACACTCACCCCCAGTCACAGATCTGGGTTGAATCCATCATCGTTCTTTAGCTCACTTCGCCACCCCAGTTCAGACACAGCTATATGCAAATCAGTCTTGACCCTGTGCCTCATGGGAACAGTCCAGCCCGAACTGCCAAGCCATGTCTTCCTTGGACTGGAAACAAGCATCCTGGGACCGGTTTTGGGCTAACAGCCCTCATCAGTCAGGCTAGCTTGAATCCAGTGGCAAAGTGAGAAAGTGACCTACATCTGGGCATAACCTGCCAACTTAGGGCAAACAAAGCAAACAAAAGGAGACGATGGACGGAGCACTGAAACTTTTCAGACACTCACCCCCAGTCACAGATCTGGGTTGAATCCATCATCGTTCTTTAGCTCACTTCGCCACCCCAGTTCAGACACAGCTATATGCAAATCAGTCTTGACCCTGTGCCTCATGGGAACAGTCCAGCCCGAACTGTCAAGCCATGTCTTCCCTGGACTGGAAACAAGCATCCTGGGACCAGTTTCAGACTAACAGCCCTCATCAGCCAGGCTAGCTTGAATCCAGTGGCAAAGTGAGCAAGGGACCCACGTCTGGGCATACCCTGCCATCTTAGGGCAAACAAAGCAAACACAAGGAGATGATGGACGGAGCACTGAAACTTTTTAGACACTCACCCCCAGTCACAGATCTGGGTTGAATCCATCATCGTTCTTTAGCTCACTTTGCCACCCCAGTTCAGATACAGCTATATGCAAATCAGTCTTGATCCTGTACCTCCTGGGAACAGTCCAGCCTGAACTGCCAAGCCATGTCTTCCCTGGACTGGAAACAAGCATCCTGGGACCGGTTTCGGGCTAACAGCCCTCATCAGCCAGGCTAGCTTGAATCCAGTGGCAAAGTCAGCAAGGGACCTATGTCTGGGCATACCCTGCCAACTTAGGGCAAAGAAAGCAAACACAAGGAGATGATGGACGGAGTACTGAAACTTTTCAGACACTCACCCCCAGTCACAGATCTGGGTTGAATCCATCATCGTTCTTTAGCTCACTTAGCCACCCCAGTTCAGACACAGCTATATGAAAATCAGTCTTGACCCTGTGCCTCATGGGAACAATCTAGCCCGAACTGCCAAGCCATGTCTTCCCTGGACTGGAAACAAGCATCCTGGGACCGGTTTCGGGCTAACAGCCCTCATCAGCCAGGCTAGCTTGAATCCAGTGGCAAAGTGAGCAAGGGACCCACGTCTGGGCATACCCTGCCAACTTAGGGCAAACAAAGCAAACACAAGGAGACGATGGACGGAGCACTGAAACTTTTCAGACACTCACCCCCAGTCACAGATCTGGGTTGAATCCATCATCGTTCTTTAGCTCACTTCGCCAGCCCAGTTCAGACACAGCTATATGCAAATCAGTCTTGACCCTGTGCCTCATGGGAACAGTCCAGCCCGAACTGTCAAGCCATGTCTTCCCTGGACTGGAAACAAGCATCCTGGGACCAGTTTCAGACTAACAGCCCTCATCAGCCAGGCTAGCTTGAATCCAGTGGCAAAGTGAGCAAGGGACCCACGTCTGGGCATACCCTGCCATCTTAGGGCAAACAAAGCAAACACAAGGAGATGATGGACGGAGCACTGAAACTTTTAGACACTCACCCCCAGTCACAGATCTGGGTTGAATCCATCATCGATCTTTAGCTCACTTTGCCACCCCAGTTCAGATACAGCTATATGCAAATCAGTCTTGATCCTGTACCTCCTGGGAACAGTCCAGCCTGAACTGCCAAGCCATGTCTTCCCTGGACTGGAAACAAGCATCCTGGGACCGGTTTCGGGCTAACAGCCCTCATCAGCCAGGCTAGCTTGAATCCAGTGGCAAAGTCAGCAAGGGACCTATGTCTGGGCATACCCTGCCAACTTAGGGCAAAGAAAGCAAACACAAGGAGATGATGGACGGAGTACTGAAACTTTTCAGACACTCACCCCCAGTCACAGATCTGGGTTGAATCCATCATCGTTCTTTAGCTCACTTAGCCACCCCAGTTCAGACACAGCTATATGAAAATCAGTCTTGACCCTGTGCCTCATGGGAACAATCTAGCCCGAACTGCCAAGCCATGTCTTCCCTGGACTGGAAACAAGCATCCTGGGACCGGTTTCGGGCTAACAGCCCTCATCAGCCAGGCTAGCTTGAATCCAGTGTCAAAGTGAGCAAGGGACCCACGTCTGGGCATACCCTGCCAACTTAGGGCAAACAAAGCAAACACAAGGAGACGATGGACGGAGCACTGAAACTTTTCAGACACTCACCCCCAGTCACAGATCTGGGTTGAATCCATCATCGTTCTTTAGCTCACTTCGCCAGCCCAGTTCAGACACAGCTATATGCAAATCAGTCTTGACCCTGTGCCTCATGGGAACACTCCAGCCCGAACTGCCAAGCCATATCTTCCCTGGACTGGAAACAAGCATCCTGGGACCGGTTCCGGGCTAACAGCCCTCATCAGCCAGGCTAACTGGAAAGGCATGGTGAGCAAAAAAACGATGGATTTAGGCCCAGATCTCTGTACTGGGGTGAATGTATGACATTTTTCTGCATTCTGTCCATCAATTGTTCTTTTTGCATTTGTCACCCCGAGTGGGATGGGTATGCCCAGATGTGGTTCCTGTGCTCTCCATGCCACTGGAGTCAAGCTATCCTGGCTGATGAGGGCTGAAAGCCCGAAACCGGTCCTAGGATGCTTGTTTCCAGTCCAGGGAGGACCTGGCCTGGCAGTTCGGGCTGGACTGTTCCCTTTGGGCGCAGGGTCAAGACTGATTTGCATATGGCTGGGTCCAAACAGGAAAGGCATGGTGAGCAAAAAAACGATGGATTTAGGCCGAGATCTCTGTACTGGGGTGAATGTATGACATTGTTCTGCATTCTGTCCATCAATTGTTCTTTTCGATATGCTATATTAGACATGGAAATTGAAGAAGCATGAAGTTGATTTGTATATTGATAAGCACTATTGAAGAATGCGTACAGATTTGTAATGAAATGTATACTAAATGTGATTCTCAAAACCCCAATAAAATATGTTTAAAAAAAGCAGAGAAGGGCACACCATGCAGTCTGATTGTGGGTTAGAGCTAACCGTGGGCAGAGAACTCCGCTCCACTGGCGGAGCTTGCAGCTTTTTGCATACTCCGTGTTCTGCTGAGAACGCAAAGTTTATGCAAAACTCCGACTTCGCAGTGGAACTGAGTTCATCCCCGGGCCCTCCCCGCCTCCAACCCCCCTCAATAAATATTTTTCAAATAAAAATAAAAATTAAGGTAAAAAACACACTTACCTTTATCGTGGCGTCTCCGGGCTGCCCTCATCCTTGACATGGTCTGTCCTGCAGAATCCCCTATGTCAGACATATGTCATGGTAGGACAGCGCATGCGCGTCCAGTCCTACCCACGACATACATCGGACGTAGTGGTTTCGGTTTGCAGAAGAGACCACGGCGAGGAGGAGGAGGGCAGCCCGGAGATGTCGCGATAAAGGTAAGGGTGTTTTTCACCTTAATTTTTATTTTAAAAATATTTATTGAGGGGGGGCGGTTGAGGCGCGGAGCAGAGCTCCACTGAGTTTTTGCCCAACTCCGTGGAGCTCCGCGTGGATCAACTATGCCAGCTCCGCCCACCCTTAGTTATAGCATCTGCTTCTTCATAGGATCAACAAAGAGACATTTCCCAGTGCCTCAATACATGTCTACATTTTCCCCATGCCTGAACAGTGTTTGCTGTAAAGAACTTACTTGGTGTTAATGCACACTCAAAATTTCTGCAAATCATGTGTTGATCTTTAAGCAAACCTCCTACGGGTAGGTACCCAGATAGGCAAAGGGATAAAAACAGTCACATTCTCAACTTCCTAGAGTTTCCTCTTAGCCCCTGAATCATCTGCCCTTCTTGACGTTTAGCTATAAGAAACTGCAGGCTCGTTAGTCACTTTTATACCCATCAGCAGGGTAAGGAGAAGACACCCATCTAGTAATGGATTCTTGTACCATGGTTGAGTAGTTTAGCCGAGCGAGAGAACTGGAGCAAAGGAGAAGATATTATCTCTACCACTTGAACAAGAGTCGGGTAAATTAGGTAAGCTCAAAGGAGGACGTCATTAAGAATATATGAAGAACCCTATATTCATATTGTTCAAAGTTTAGAAATATGCTAGCAATCATGCATTGTTCCAAAAGTAGCGTATATTTAGTTGTACTTAGAGTGGTAGGACATAACTCTAAGTGTGAGAGTAAGGCACCCCAAATATTAGATTTAAAAAAAGATGAATCATTGTTGTAGGATAGTAGGATCTGCTTCTTATCGTTACCCCCAATTTTTGCTTGATGTGATGCTGTTTTTGACTAGTCTGACTGGGATCCTGCTAATCAGGACCCCAGTCTATCTGCTTTTCTCCCTACAACAGCAAGGAGCTCTTCAACATCGTGAAGGAACTCTCCAACCCCAGCTCCAACACCAACGACATCCCGCCGTCGCAAGCCGTGTGCGATTCCCTCGCCACCTTC
This sequence comes from Calotriton arnoldi, assembly GCA_963921515.1. NCBI lineage: Eukaryota > Metazoa > Chordata > Amphibia > Caudata > Salamandridae > Calotriton > Calotriton arnoldi. Next base: position 1,147,449 of record CAWUFW010006158.1, read on the forward strand.
TTCCACCGCAAGATCACCGACATCCACGACAGCTTCAACACCCAGACAGCCCCCACCAAGATAGATACACCAGACCCGCCGCACACCATCGACCATGACCCCTTGCCAGCCTGGGCCAGCGTGAACATCGATGACACCATCAAGACCATGGGCACAATACACTCCGGCTCCCCGTCAGACCCTTTCCCGCACCACATCTTCAACAAAGCCAGCAGCTCCATCGCACCCCACCTGTGCAACGTTATCAACCTCTCCTTCAAGACCGCGACCTTCCCAGAGAGCTGGAAACACGCAGAGATCAACGCCCTACTCAAAAAACCCAAGGCGGACCCAAGAGACCTCAAGAACTTCCGGCCCATCTCCCTGCTTCCGTTCCCAGCCAAGGTCATCGAGAAGATCGTCAACAAACAGCTAACCCGATACCTCGAAGAAAACAGCATCCTGGACCCATCCCAATCGGGGTTCCGCAGCAACCACAGCACTGAGACTGCCCTCATCGCCGCCACCGACGACATCAGGACCCTGCTGGACAACGGTGAGACCGCAGCCCTCATCCTGCTGGACCTCTCCGCCGCCTTCGACACTGTCTGCCACCGCACTCTACGCGCACGCCTCCACGACGCAGGGATCCGAGACAAGGCCCTGGAATGGACCACCTCCTTCCTCGACGGCAGAACCCAGAGAGTCCGCCTCCCACCTTTTCCGATCCGAAGCCTCCGAGATCATCTGCGGCGTACTCCAGGGATCTTCCCTCAGCCCAACACTGTTCAACATCTACATGGCCCCGCTCGCACGCATCTCCAGACAGCACGACCTCAACATTATCTCCTACGCCGACGACACTCAACTGATCCTCTCCCTCACCAAGGACCCCCTCGCCACCAAAGCCAATCTCCATGAAGGAATGAAGGCCGTCGCCGATTGGATGAAGATCAGCCGACTAAAGCTGAACACGGACAAGACGGAGGTCCTCATCCTCGGCTCCAACCCCTCAACCTGGGACGACTCCTGGTGGCCAACGACGCTGGGAGCAGCCCCGACACCCACCGACCACGCACGTAACCTGGGAGTCATCCTCGACTCAACGCTCTCCATGGCCAAGCAAGTCAACGCAGTCTCCTCCTCCTGCTTCAACACCCCTCCGCATGCTTCGCAAGATCTACAGGTGGATCCCGACAGACACAAGAAGAACAGTCACCCAGGCCCTCGTCAGTAGCAGACTTGACTATGGGAACGCCCTCTACGCGGGAGCCCCGGCCAAGCTCATCAAGCGACTGCAACGCATACAAAACGCCTCCGCACGCCTGATCCTCAACGTACCACGCCACAGCCACATCACCCCCCACCTGAGGAACCTGCACTGGCTCCCCGTCGACAGGAGGATCACCTTCAAACTCCTCATCCACGCACACAAGGCACTCCACAAGACTGGCCCAGCCTACCTCAACAGACGACTCTTCTTCTACGTCCCCAACCACCAGCTCCACTCCGCCGACCTCTCCTCGCCACCGTCCCTCGCATTCGAAGAACAACCACCGGCGGCAGATCCTTCTCACACCTCGCCGCCAAGACCTGGAACACCCTTCCACTAAGCCTACAACAGACCCAAGACCTGCTGACCTTCAGGAGGCTACTCAAGACCTGGCTGTTCGACCAGTAGCAGCACCCCCCCTTCCCTCTCCCCAGCGCCTTGAGACCCTCGCGGGTAAGTAGTGCGCTCTACAAATTCTGTGATTAATTGATTGTTCAGTACCTTGGTACTTCCCAGATTGGATACTGGGGTACCGATGTCAGTCCCTAGTGTATGGTACCCATGTACCCAGGGCATAGGTACTCCAGAGGTCTCCCATGGGCTGAACCCATGAGAGACCATTCAAAATGGAACTACAGGCCTGCCATTGCAGCCTGTGTAAGTTGGTGCATGCACCACTTACTAAAGATATAGGTTTACTATATATAAGGGTCACTGCACTTAAAACCTTTAAGCCTTAGGGTACTTAAGGGCTTACCTGGGTGTAGGTTCTAGATTTGTCTTGGACAAGATGCAGAACTGAAACCACTGCACTTCCACCATCTGGGCACTCTGGACTTCGCTGGACTTCGTTTGGGCCTGACTTCCTCTCCCTTTCAGTCTGTTGCATCGTCTGTGCCTGTGCACCATACAGGATCCATGAAGGACCTGTGGAGAATCCAAGACACTTGAAGATAATCTCCCTTGAAGTGAAGGAGTCACTTCCCTGCATTCGCAGACACCTCAACACTGCTAACCGGTCTGCTGATCCCGAGCTCCTGCAGACTATGAAGGGTTCAACAACACAGGTGGTGGTTAACTATGTCTCTCGAGGCCCGAGCTGTCCTCTCACTGAGTTTGAGGTCAGAATCACTTGTGGGGGCTGCATTAATCGAACCCCTGTGCAAAGCATTCTTTTGCAAGTGGAAATGCTTGTTGGCAATTTTGGGACAAGTGCATTGGGCTCCAAGTAGCCCCAACCTCTGCAAAATTCTTCCACCTAGATCTTCAGCCACACCGCCTTGTGGGCACCGTGGCCTGCTCATGTTGGTGAGCTGCTCGAGGTCCTCTTGCGACTCCTGTGCCTCCGGCCTGTGGGTCCATCTGAGGGTCACCTTTGTTTTCCTTGGGCTCCCCTGATTGCTCGGGCCTGACCTGACTCCCTTGTTTGTGGTGAGTCTCCTGGACCTTGCTGGTCCCAACTGTGCACCTTCTTGACTTCCTGCGTGGGTTGCATTTGCAAAAGGCGTATTGGTGCTCCCGCCGGACAACGACTCCTCAGCTCTCAACATCGTTCTTGGGACAGCTCGTATCCAGGTCCTGGTTGTCCTCAGCATCGCCTGGTCCTCGCAGCTGCAGAGTCAAGGTCACCGTCATCCTTCCTGAAGCATCCGACATCGGAGGCCATTCGTCTTCCAAGTCTCCTGGTCACGCCTGAGTGACATAGACTCTGTCCCCTCTGCTTTCAGGTACTCCTCATCAAGAATCCACATTTGGATTCCTCCGGACACTTTCTCCTCTTCCAGCAGCGGCACTTTCCTGAAGTCCTCCATTGGGTTCAACGGCGGTGTCCGATGCCACTTCACATCTATGCACCTGGCCTCCCTGGGATAGGTAACTTGGGTACCACGGTATCCACGGGTGGGGTGGCTCTCCAACCTTCTGTCTTCCATGGGGTTTCTTCAGGGTCCACTGGGAAGGGTCCCTAATCTTTCAAACTCCAACCGCGACTTGCACATAGACTTGTACGGAGCACGCAGTCGTGTTCTCACACTGCACACGCTCTCTGTGGGGTCCCTATCTACTTACCTTGGGTGGTTCTGTGGGTCCTCAGCAATTCTACGTCCTCTCGACATTGTCCTGACTCAAGTTGTGGTTCTTATACCACTTTCTTAATATATGGTTTGGTCCCCCCTGGGACCCACTGTGTATTAGTGTTATTTACTGTTATTTCTTTGCTAAAGTATTGTGTGCTTTTTGTCTATCTCCGTGTAGGAGATACTGTAAGGTACTAGAGAGGGTTATATAATAAATACATATTTTTATACATACTTTGTGTGGTTCCATTTTATTTAATCTATACTATAAGATTACATTCTGGTAAAACAAGCTCCTTTACACTCCTTCAAGCCTAAGCCTGAAGGCTGCTCTCCACAGCTACCACTTGAATAGCTTTCTACGGTTGTCTGAGACCTCTTAAATCACCATAAGGGTTGCCTGGACTGGTGCAAGGTGCCCACTTACATTAGTGGACATCATATACCAGACCAGCCTCTCACATTGGTGTGCAGCGGTTGGGATTCAAGCCTGCATTGTTTTACCAGATAAATCTTTGTATTGATTAACTGAAAAACCACTAGTACTAGGCACATATAAATAGAAGCTTAGAATAGTAAGGTCTACTGAACTTAAGGTTGGGTAAGTCAAGGGTCTAGCACACCCTTTCTCCAACCTCAGAGAGTGTAGTTCCCACTAGGTTAGGTAGGTGCAACACCACACCTCACTTAGTATGTCTACTAAAGGAGATGCCAGTGGCTCTCTGCCTACTAGATACAGTGAACTTTTGTTCCAAGAACTGAAAGCACTGTGTGCATCTAGAAAGCTGAAGACAGGGTGAAGTGCCAACGCTCAACGCCTGGTAGAGGTGTTACTGTTGGATGACCTGAGGAAAGCCTCTTGGTCAGATGAACAGGACAGAGTGGTTGGGCCAGGGAACGAAGATAGGGCAGGAGGGGAACCCCTCTTTGACCCTGAATCAAACCCTCACCAGGGGGAGCCTGATGAATCCCACCTGGACAATTCAGACCTCCCAGAGGAGAACACAGAGGAACAAGAGGATGTCTAGACAGTCAGTAGGGACCTCCATTTCTAGTAAAAGAGGGAACTCTTTGGATAGGGAGTACCAAATGCTTGAACTTGAGAAAGCTAGGCTTAGGCTCAGGAAAGAGCAGTTGGCCCTTGACAGAGAGTCCCTAGAAGTTCAGAAGGTAAGGTAGAAATTGGGACTAGAGTCCCATGGTGACAGCAACAGTGTCCTAGAAGTAAGGAACACTCCTTTGACAATAGGAACCTGAGCAAGATTTCCCCCCCTACCATGTTGGGGATGACATGCATAAATGGATAACTACTTTAGAGAGGGCCTGTAAAGTTCAGAGGGTCCCTCAAGAGCAGTGGGCAGCTACCTTGTGGCTTTCCTTTGCTGACAAAGGTAGAGATAAGCTCCTCACTGTTAAAAAAAGAGGATGCTGACAATTACTCAGTTCTGAAGATTGCTCTCATTGATGGGTTTGGCTTAACCACTGAACAGTACTGGATTAAGACACCCAGAAGACACAGAATCAGGACTGGGTAGGCTTTATGGATAGTGCTATTAAGGCTCTGGAAGGTTGGTTGCTTGGCAGCAAAGTGCATGAATTTGATGGATTGTACAATTTGATTATGAGGGAGCAGATCCTTAATAATTGCCAAAATCAGCTATTGCATCAGTACCTGGTGGACTCAGATCTGACTTCTCCCCAAGAACTGGGGAAGAAGGCTGATAAGTGGGTCAGAACCAGGGTGAAGCAGAAAAACCAGAACCATGGTGGTGACCAGAAGAAGCAAGATTCTTCAAAAGCTCAAGATAAGGGTGGGGACAAGGGTAAAGACAAAGAGTCTTCATCAGGGCCCCAAAAACCTGCATCTGGGGAGGAGTCACAATCCAACAAGGGAAAAGGCAAAAAGAAACCTTGGTGTTACTTGTGTAAGGTAAAAACCCATTGGACAAAAAATGCTGATTGTCCAAAAGCCAAGGAAACTACTCCTACCACCACTGACCCTAAGGCAACTGCTCCCCTAGCACAAGTACAAGTGGTGGTACAGGGAATAAGGGATTAGGGGTTAACTTTGGGATCTGAGGTGGGTTTTGGCTTAGTCAGAACTCCAGCTCAGGCTGTTTTAGTCTGTGATGGTGGCATGGATATTGCCACCTTACTTGTCAGTCTCTGTAACCTGGGCAAGTACAGACAACAACCTTTGATCAATGGAACAGAGGAAATGGCCTAGAGGGACACAGGGGCCAATGTAACCATGGTGACAGAAAACCTTGTGTCTCCTGGACAGATCATACTTGGTGAAATGTACCAAGTGACCTTAGTTGTCTACTCTGTTGCATTTTTGTTGACCAGGCTAAGAATTTGCCTATGTGTTGGCTTTCTTCGTACACCTTCTATGGAATGCATATTACTTCCCAAAATCTCTTCCAGAGTAAAAAGAAATTTTAATTGCTCCTTCGCCATTGTTAAATCCTGCCGCAGAATTTCTTCCTCAGAGTTTCCTAAGGGCCTAGACATAAGTTCTAACCTTGCTTGATCCACAGTATTCTGAAGTCCATGGATCTTCTGCTGTCTAGTTTTATAAAGATTTGCCCTGTATGCAATCAGCCTACCCCGAAATGTGGCCTTAAAAGCTTCCCATACCATAAAACCCGATGCTGTATTAATATTTTCCTTATAAAACCATTGCATGAATTCACGAGTTTCAGTGATCCAATTTTGATCCGAGAGCAATGCTTGATCAAAATACCATCTGCTGTTATGTTTTTTTGGGGTGGGTAAATATATAACCAGGGAGACTAATGAATGATCTGAAAATGAATTAGAAAAATAGTGGATTCACCTCTCTCCAATTTGTTTATTTATCAAAAGAAAAAACTAAACGGGAGGTTGTTTTATATCTAGCTGAGAAGCAGGTAAACTGAGCAAGACCTATGTGGTCGAGACGCCACGGATCAACTAAGGCGAAATCTTCTTTGATAGTTCTTAACAGTCTAGCTATCTTTGGTTTTAGTTGTTTTTTACCCTTATTTGATGTATCCAGACCCAAGTCTTGAATTAAATTAAAATTGCCTCCCATTAGTATAGTACCCTGGGCATTTATTAACAAATCATAGATCTTATTCAGAGGCCCAGTATCATCAAAAATCGGCCCATAGTAATTCAGCAACACCACGTCTACACCATTAACTGAAACCTCAATCCAGAGCCACCTTGCACCTACATCTTGGATCACTTTTTCAAGCTCCCAGTCTAGAGCGGAAGAAAGTAATATAGCCACCCCCAGAACCGCAGAATGTGTCGAGGCAAAGTATGAATGAGCATATTTCTTGGGGAGTGTAAAATTAGGGGAATTAGATTTCTGGTAGGTCTCTTAAAGAAAAATCACCTGCGGAAAAAAAGAGGCCATCCAATTCAACATTGCTCCTCTTTTCCCTGCATTCAGAAAACAATTTACATTACATGTAATTACTTTTATTGGTTGAGACATCGCTCAAACTAGCGCATGCCACCTTAACGCAGCCCACAAAAACACATTATGCTCTCTCCTTTGCCATAATTCCTTTTGCAACATCACTCTTGTAGAAATTGCCTGACATTGACTAGTGGCATAGCATCCCCCACATGTCCCTTGCTCGCCGATCTTGATTACATTCCTGACTTGATTCTGATTCCTATTCTTACTCTTTACTTGCCTGCTAGTACTGCGCCCATTTTTTTTATGCTTCAACCTCCAACCCCACCACCCCTGCCCTCCCCAAACTACCTGAGGAAGAAGGTAGCCCTTACCTCACCTCATCAGTTCCCCCATTGTACAAGGGTGCCTTGACTTGGCGCCTGGACGCGCGTCTATCCTCCCTCCCCACCTCAGTGACATATAGCGTATACATTTTCCTTTCTATCCCCCGGGGTATCTCCTAAAGAGTATCCCCTGCTTAAAGTGCATAAAGTGTTATCCTTCTCAAAAAACAGGAAGTACTAGGGCTTTAAATATATATATGAGCCAACTTGCGTTGGTTCTGCTGGCCATGATCTATAATTCTTAAAACTAGGAATTTACGAAACGACCCGTCCTAGTCAGGAAACAAAAAGTAAGGATCAGCTTTGCGGTGTTCAATAGCGATTCAGAAATCGGTTACTACAAGCTTATACCACCTGTACATACAAACTACCATACCTCCTTCTAACGGAGATGAAACTAAAGTGCCATAGTGAAAGTGAACGCCGTGCATAAAGTGCAAAAAGTGCAAATACAGTAGGGTTACCCCACAGAAAAAGGTAATCCTTAAAACAAAAATAAGTAATAGTAGCAGCATATACATGACTCCCGCAGAAGAGAGCAAAATACAATCGTAAAGTGCACATCGTTAAAGTGAACAAAGTGCATAAAGTGCCTAAAGTGTTGGAAGAAAAGAGGTACCAGACTATGAGGAATATCACAAGTTCGCATTGCTGTCTATAATCCCAGAGTTCTGAAGACCTGAGGAACATACTCTGCTCAGATAGTGACCCTTTCTCTATTTGCCACTTGCTTGAGTAATTATTTGTAGTAGTTCTTGAGCTTCCTCAAGAAAAGAGCAGAAATGGAACTTTCCTTTCCATAGAACTTTCAACTGGGACTGCTGGACAATAGAGACCTGTGCTCCTGCATTCTTAAATTGACCCATCATGCCCACAAAGCCCCTCCGTCTGAGTGCTGCAGATGCTGACATATCCGAGAACACTCTCACTTTGGCTCCGTCTGGTAGAACGATGTCTCTTTTTTGGATTGCTTCGGTTAGAATGGCCTCTCTAATCCGATAGTCTAAGAAATTGACGATCATCGTCCTAGGATACTTGGCCCCCGGAAATCTCTGGAAGGGGACTCTGAGGGCCCTCATTATAGTAAGGTCCTCCAGCGCTTTATCAAGTGTGTGGTCTCTGATCAATGAGTCTATGTAGACTAGAGGATTGAACTGGCCATTGAGATGTTCACTGTCCTCCGGTATCCCTGTGAAGCGCAGATTTGATTGTCTTGCATAGTTTTCCATGTCATCCAACTTTAACTGTGAGGCCAGTAGCTTTTTCTTGTGACAGGCAATATCCGAGTCACATACCATGGAGTGATCCTCGATATCCGATACACGTTGTTCCAGTTCTTTAAAACGCTCTGGTCTTTGCTGTACCATTGACTCAATTTTATGTAATCTCTGGTGTAGCAGAGATAGTTCCTGGGCCTGTGAGGATTTGCAAACGCGTATTTCTCCCAAGATAGTTTTGAAAAGCTTATGCATTTGATCAGTCGAAAGCATCAGAGATTGGGGCGTGGTAATACTTCCACCAGCAGCTACAGTTGCACTTGCATCCCCCTGCTGAATAGGTGGGTCCCGCTCTTCAGCACTGAATTTCAACTGGAGACCGCTAGATATTGAGGGAGAGAAAAGCCCAAGGTCGCCTGGTGTCACTGGCTACTGAATAGGGGCATCTCCGCCTTCCCCCAGAGCAGCCTGTATAGACCACTCAGGGTTGTTCTCTCGTGCAGCCTGGCCGTCAAGATCCATAGTGCTGGCAAATACCATATCCAGGGCGATTTGAGCTGTCCCGCCAGAGGATACCTGATCCGCAGAGGGCAGCTTGGTGGCCACCTGGGTTACCTTACGATTTTTTGAAAATAGAGGGTAGTCTTTCGAAATGTTAGTAGACTCTGTCATTGCACTCTTCGCCTCAGTTGTTGCCCCTATAGAATTTTGCAAAGCCGGGACCTCGCTCCGCTCTCCGTTAATCTCTCGATGCGTGTTAGCAAGTCGTGGAGTTTCCATACCCAGTATCCTGCCTGGGACCATAGCTTCTTCTCCACCAATGCCTCTGCCATTGACGGTACTGATGACAATTTCTGGTGAGGAACCTGAGGACGCTGGGGACATCCTTGGGGGAATGCGCCGGAGGGGAAACGCCTGAAAGTGCCAAACCGCTTACAATGTTCATTGTTTCGCCCTTTTTCTGTATGGCTCTTCCTCTCTTAGCGGCCAATAGTCACGCTTGCCCTGCTTTTCTTTTTAATTTTTGGGTCAATGCTGGTGGGGTAGGGGCCTCAGCTGTAGCTCTTGCTCTTGCTCCTAGTCCTCTCAGAACCATCTGGTGCATACTTTGTGTCCTGAGCTCCAGAGTAAATAGCTCTCAACTACAGGGCTATAGGGTATCTCTATTTGGCCAGAGACCGCTTTTCCCCAGGTAGCTGCTCCTAGCACACACCTCGACCCTCGAGCCTCCTAGACTCTATAAAGAGGAAAACAAGGCCATCTGTTTAAAATGTCCCGGTGGAAGGTAACACTTTTTTGTTTTTGTTTTTGTTTTTCTCTCCAGCAAAGCCTCTCAGGATTGTCAAGGGCCGCGATACATATACAAGGCTACATGTGGGAAGCTCCCGCCCAGCACCTGGTTACCTCACTGCCTCTAGTATGTTGTGCCTGCCGCGTCTTCCTCACTTCTTATGGGGTCCGTGGCTTAACAAAAGCCTCACAGTCACCTCGGCCACCATGCGGGACTCTGCTTGGTGACGCATTAGCAGGTCGCGGTTTCCACCATTGACCGCTGCTATCTACCCACGACGCTACGTCACCGGGGTCTTCATTACAGTCTGCAGCCCACTTCACGGCTCCTCGTTCATGCTCGCGGCTGAAGGCGACTGAAAGCAGCTCGCGGGAAACGAGGAAGGGGAGGAGTGATGCGCGCCTCAGCAGCAGCAGCGGAACTTCGGGCTCACCCGCAGCCGTGCACCACAGTACCACCAATTTGATTACCAACAAAGTCAGAATTCCCGAGATCTTCATGTTACATTTTGAAAAAATATATACGAGACCCAGCTAGTTAGCACCCAGGCCGTTGAGGACTATTTTAGCTCAGTCCAGCTACCTATGGTTACTGAGGATGAGTGTAAGGTTCTGGCTGAACTGATCACATCTATAGAACTCAGGGATACTATAAAAGAAATAGCAAGTGCGAAGGCAAGTTGTAATGATGGGATACCAATTGAGGTTTATAAGCTGTTCATAGATTAACTTTCCCCCATGTTAGTGTCTTTGTATAATCAGATTATGGATGGCTTGCCTGTCTGTGATAGATTTAAGGAAGCAGTCGTGATCACTATTTTGAAGAAGGATAAGGATCCGATGGATCAAAGTTCCTATCGTCCAATCAGTCTATTAAACGTGGACTACAAGCTCTTTATGAAAATTTGGGCGAAGAGGATCTCAGGATGTGCACAACACGTGATACATGCGGACCAAACAGTGTTTTTACCTGGCAGATCAATGGCGGAAAATACTTTTTATCTGATTCAAGCTATTGACTATTTCTCAGCCAGGAAGGACAGAGCAGTTATTTAAATGATGCATGCAGAAAAGGCATTCGATCTGGTGGATTGGCAGGCCCTTTTTTTAATCTTTCAGAAGTTTTGTTTTCCATCCCGTCTGATAGAGATGCTAAGGGGATCTATATGGGGGCAACTGCGAAAATAATCATAATCGCAGAACAGGCGGGTGAAGTACTGCTAAGACGGGGACTAGGCAGCGCTGCCCCCTTCCCCCCCTTTTATTCTCGCTTTTTATTGAGCCACTGGCAATAAAGATCCGAACTAACATGTCAATCTTGGGTCCCCTACCAAGAATGGCAAAAACTAAGCTCTTTGCTGATGATCTGATTTTATATCTGAACCCAGAGAGGGCAAATATCCAGCTGGCGCTCGGGGAAATTCAAGCATTCACAGAATTAGGGGGATATAAGTTCAATCAGTCCAAAACGGAGCTTCTCCTATTCAATTCACTAGAGGCCGATCTTCCTGAAGGGCTAAAAGTTCTGCCATTAAGACCTATCAGATATCTGGGCCTATTTGTCACAGCAGATTTCTCTCAACTGTTTCATTTAAACTACATAAAAACGATCAATAAAATTAAAAATCTTTTAGAAAATGGTCACTTTTACCTCTGTCAATAGTAGGCCGAGTCTTTTTAGTGAAAATGTCAATTCTTCCCCTGCTAATATTCCTGTTTCTAAATCTTCCTTTAAAAATACCGGTTTCGTATTTTAGCGAAGTAGACAAAATTTTACGGTAGTTTGTATGGGCAAAAAAAAGCCCCGGACCAAGCTATCGATTCTTCAACTAGACGTAGAGCAGGGAGGACTTGCATTACCTCACCTATCTTCCTACTATCAAGCTGCGTTGAATAGTTTATTGACGCAGCTGGCTGCTCCTGCTTCGAAATTTGACAACTTTGTTTTTAATCTTATGCTAATAGAAAGCACAATTAAGCTACTAGCATTTCTGCCCACTGCGAAGCTACCTAAAAAGACAAGGTATAAGGTTGTGAATACAATTGCTAACCGTATACAATGGTTCCATAAAGCTTACAACATTCCATTATGCCACGCATTTACTTTCCTTAAAGACTGCGAGTTGTGAGGTCTCCAGGTTTCACAAAAGCCACTGCAGTCCTATAATAGGCTAGGATTTTGTAAACTGTAAGATTTCTACAATGGTACCAATCTGATATTATGGGAGGCAATCGCATTACATCGTGTACCTCAGAGGGGCGATCTCTGGTTACGTTTTAGACAGATAACTTGCTTTCTCAAGAATAAGTATAAAATAATCATTGAGAGGGAAAGAATAATTCTAAAAGCAGCCCTAGAGTTGAATTTAAGTGGTATTGGTAATTGGTATTGATTACTACGACAGAGTTCAAATAAGAATCTCGTTGAGGCAATGCTTTCAAAAATTGCTCAGGAAACTAATTGCTGGTTTAAGATTAAGGAATGACAACGAGGGTGTGAATTTGGGAATAAGGCACTGAGGGCGGCTAATTTTAAGAGTATGTCCTTCCTTTTGAGGTGGCTGGTGTATCATACCCTCTCAGACTACACAAATGGTTTCCATCACTTCCGAACGAAGGTTTTAGATGTAATCTGGCGGGGTCAGGCAATTGGACGCACATATTCTTTACATGTCCCAAACTACAACATTTCTGGGAAGAGGTACTTAGGTTCATTAGCGATTGTATGTCTATGCCTATTTTACCTTCATCACTGCTGGCCTTTTTGGCTTTTCCCAAAGTATAGGCAATATTTTGTTTTTGCTGCTATAACAGTAGCTAGATCTCTGGTGTTGCAAAACTGGAGATCTCAGGAGGTGCCTACAATGAGACAGTGGCTCCCCAAGTTAGCCCGGACCTACAAATTTGAAGAGGCATATGCAAAGAGGGTAGGGGCGCTTCGTAGAATCAGAATAACTTGGGAGGGCTATGCTCGGGTTTCAGGCAGGCTATTTTCTGGGTAAAGAAAAAATGTGAGGTTTTATTTCATGTTGTGCCTGCTTTTTAATTGTTGAACCGAGGCCAGTTTGCAGCATGTTTCTTCCCTGTGTCGGGCTTTTTAGAATGCTGGTTATACTCTATGTAAATCTATTTTTTGTCTGCTGAAATATGAATTTGGGTATTATGAAAGTTTGTTCCGTTTTTATATACCATGTTTACCATGTCTACTATGTCTACGCTCAATAAAACAAAATATAAAGATATGTACCAAGTGACCAATGAAAACAATGTCAGGAGTGATCCTTCCTTGGCAGTTGTTAATTTCAGCTGGGGAGGGGTAACTGGCCCTAAGAAGGTTGTGGTAAGTTCAGACCTACCAGTAGATTATTTGGAAATGATTTGGAAACTTCAGCCTGGGCTGAAGTTGAATTTAGGACTCATGCAGCAATGTTGGGCATCTCTGCAGATGTGTTTGCTGTGACTAGGTCGCAAGCCAACTGACATCCACTGAACAGTCCCTGGATCTTAGATCAATGGACCAGGTGCCTTCCAAGAGAAGGTGCAGGAGGGGTAAGGCTGTGTCTTCCCCCCAGACTCAGAGTGAGGATCAGTCTCTTGAGGGAGATGATCTCAGTCCCGGTGAAGGAACTGTCCCAGATGAGCTTGAGCCTGATCAGGTTGAGTTCTTGTGGACAGGGGCCCTTCCAGGGCAGACTTGAGTTTGGAGCAGCAAAACTGTCCCTCTCTTGAACCCCTCAGACAGAAAGCTGCTGCTGAGGCTGCTGGGAATGTCAGTGGGTCCCACAGGATCTACTGGGATGAGGGACTCCTTTATTCAGAGGATAGAGACCGCAAGCCTGGTGCTACCAGGAGGTTGGTTATACCTCTGAAGTTTAGGGGCTTCCTACTCACCCTAGCACATGACATTCCCCTGGCATGACACCTAGGCCAAAGTACGACTTGGGACACGCTTGTCCTCCACTTTCACTGGCCTCACATGTCTGAAGACACCAAGGAGTTTTGTCGCTCCTGTGCCACTTGCCGAGCCAGTGGTAAGGCAGGTGGCACCACAAAGGCCCCCCTGATGCCACTTCCAGTGGTGGGGGTTCCCTTTGAAAAGGTTGGGATTGACATAATTGGTCCCATGAACCCTCCTACAACTTCTGGGCACAGCTATATTCTAGTGGTGGTGGACCAATCCACTAGGTACTCAGAAGCCGTTCCTCTTAGGACCACTACAGCAAGGGCCCTCTTGGGAATTTTTTCCAGGGTGGGCTTCCCTAAGGAGGTTTTAACTGTTAGAGGTACAAACTTCATGGCAAGTTATATCACTGCAATGTGGAAGGACTGTGGTGTAAATTACAACTTAACCACCCGTACCATCCACAATGCAATGGGTTAGTTGAGAGATTCAACAAAAGACTCAAGGGCATGATCATGAGCCTCCCAGAAACGCTTAGGTGAAAATGGGATGTTCTTCTGCCCTGCCTTCTCTTTGCCTACAGAGAGGTCCCTCAGAAGGGGGTCAGTTAAAGCCCTTTCTGTTTGGGCATCCAGTTAGGGGTCCCTTATGTTTGGTAAAGGAGGGATGGGAGTTGCCTCTCAAACCTCCCAAACAAGACATAGTGGATTATGTACTTGGTCTCCGCTCCAGGATGGCTAAGTACATGAAGAAGGCAAGTAAAAACCTGGAGGCCAGTCAAGAATTGCAAAAAGCTTGGCATGACCAAAAAGCTGTCCTGACTGTTTTCCAGCCAGGCAAGAAGGTGTGGGTGTTGGAGCCTGTGGCCCCAGCAGTTCTCCAAGACAAATGGAGTGGACCCCACACAATCATTGAGCAAAAAGGTGAGGTCACCTATCTGGTGGACCTTGGCACTCCCAGGAGCCCCCACAGGGTGCTCCATGTGAACAGGCTCAAAACGTTTGTAGACAGGGATAACATGGGCTTGCTCATGGCAACTGATGAAGGACAGGAGAAAGAGAGTGATCCTCTCCCAGACCTCCTCTCACAAAACCCTGATGGTGGGTCTGTTGGTGGTGTAGCCTTGGCAGGTAGCCTCACTGACCAACACTAGATTCATTGCAGGAAGGTCCTCAATCAATATAGGCATATGTTTTCTTTGATACCCAGTCAAAACACCTGGTGTACCCATGAAGTAGACACAGGTGAGAGTCTACCTGTAAAGAGTAAAATCTACAGGTAGCCTGACCATGTCAGAGATTGCATCAGGACAGAGGTCCAAAAGATACTGGAGTTGGGAGTAATTGAGCCCTCGGATAGCCCTTGGGCTAGCCCATTGGTCTTGGTACCAAAACCTCACACCCAGGGTTGTAAGAGAGAGATGAGGTTTTGTGTTGACTACAGGGCACTCAATGCAGTCACTAGGACTGATGCTCACCGAATTCCTAGGGCAAATGAGATTATTGATACTTTGGCCTCAGCCAAGTTCTTAAGCACATTTGACCTGACTGCTGGCTATTGGCATATCAGATTAGCTGAGAATGCCAAACCAAAAACAGCATTTTTAACCCTTAGTGGGCATTATCAATTTATTGTGATGCCCTTTGGTTTGAAGAATGCACCTGCCACATTCCAAAGGCTGGTGAACAAAGTTCTCACAGGTCTGGAAGCCTATAGTGCTGCATATCTTGATGATATAGCTGTCTTTAGCTCCACCTGGGAGGATAACCTGGTCCACCTGAAGAATGTTCTGGAGGCTCTGCAGGAAGCAGGCCTCACTATCAAGGCTACTAAGTTCCAGATAGGGCAGAGTAAGGTTGTGTACCTGGGCCACCTTGCGGGTGGAGGACAGGTTCAACCACTTCAGAGCAAAATCCAGACCATAATGGACTGGGTTGCTCCAACTACCCAGACTCAGGTCAGAGCTTTCTTGGGCCTGACTGGGTACTACAGGAGATTTGTAAAAGGATATGGGTCCATAGTGACTCACTTGAATGATCTCACGTCCAAGAAAATGCCCAAGAAAGTTCAGTGGACAGCTAGCTGTCAGAAGGCATTTGATGATCTCAAGCAGGCCATGTGCACTGCTCCCATTCTGCAGAGTCCTGACTACTCCAAGCAATTCATTGTCCAAACAGATGCATCTGAGTCGGGGGTAGGGGCTTTGTTGTCACAACTTAATGCAGAGGGCCAGGATCAACCAGTAGCTTTTATTAGCAGAAGGTTCACCCCCAGAGAGAAACATTAGTCAGCTATAGAGAGGGAAGCCTTTGCTGTGGTCTTGGCCCTGGAGAAGCTGATGCCATACTTGCTTGGCACTCACTTCATTGTTCAGACAGACCATAAGCCCCTCTTATGGCTAAAACAGATGAAGAATGAAAACCACAAACTTTTGAGGTGGTCCATTTCCCTAAAGGGCATTGACTATACAGTGGAACATAGACCTGGGAGTAACCATGTCAATGCAGATGGACTCACCAGATATTTCCAATTAGAAAATGCAAATGAAGACTCAACTGGGCAAGGTTAGTCTCATCTCCTTATGTTTGGGGGGGATCTGCTTCTTATGGTTACCCCTACTTTTTGCTTGATGTGATGCTGTTTTGACTAGTCTGACTGGGATCCTGCTAATCAGGACCCCAGGCTATCTGATTTCTCCCAAAACTGTTGTGATCAGTACCTAGGTACATCCCAGATTGGATACTGGGGTACCTTTGTCAGTCCCTAGTATATGGTTAGTGTGTACCCAGGGCATAGGTACCCCAGAGGTCTCCCATGGGCTGAAGCATGGATTATGCGACCTATGAGAGACCATTCAAAATGGAACTACAGGCCTGCCATAACAGCCTGTGTAAGTTGGTGCATGCACCACTTACTAAAGATATAGGTTTACTACATCTAAGGGTCACTGCACTTAAAACCTATAAGTCACTCCTCTAGCAGGCCTTTATAATCCTGAGGGCAGGGTGCTTGGTTCTAAGTTAGAGGGTGCCCCTGCATGAGCAGGACACCCCTGTAGCCTACGGAGTCCATTCTCCCGGGTTGTCAGTGAAGCAGCCATATACTATATAGAGGGGCATCGCGTGACCACACGAAGACCATCTCGAAAACGGCTGCAACGAATCCTATAATGTTTGGTATCAAACATGTTGGAATCATACCCCCATACCGTAAACGGTGTGGGAGGTATGATTCCAAGCACCAGGAGAGCCCTCCGTTAGGCTCTCAGTGTTACCGGTACCAGCCTTCTAGTCCCGGACAGCACAAAATGGTGGCTGCCGACCAGAGACACATTTCTGCCCTCCTGCTGCTGAGCCAAGCTCGAGCAGAGGAAGGCAGAACAATAGGCATCCTGTCACAGGGAGGTGTGACCACATCCCAGACAGGATTTAGTGTATTAGGGCTGGATGGGTGGGTTGTATGATGGAATAACTACCACTTGAACAACTACAGTCTAAACAACTACTCCTTAACCACTATTTAGTCTAAACCACTACAGTTTTAACAAAAACTATTTTTTTACAACTACTATGCCTTTACCACGATTGCCTTTACCCCATTAATGTATCTATTTTACAGGTAAGTATAAACCTATATATATATATACATGTATGTATGTGTTATGGGTTTGTATGTACCTGTAAAACACTTACATTTCGTGGTAAAGGCATGCATGCTAAAGACATGTGTTGTAAAATTAATGTTGGTAAGTATTAACACTATATATACACACACACACCCCTATACTCACTATTAATGTTATAAAATCCTTTCCACCCCAAAAACCTACACCCACCCCAAACCCTATGAATTCCCTTTCCACCCCAAACCCCCACACCCACCCTAAAAATACCCTTGCTACCCAAAAACCCACACCCACCCTAAAATTACCCTTGCCACCCAAAATCCCATACCCACCCTAAATCATAAAATGACCCTTGCCACCCAAAAACCATACCCACCTTAAACCCTAAAAATACCCTTGCCACCCAAAAACCCATCCCCACCCTAAACCCTAAAAAATACCCTTGCCACCCAAAACCCATACCCACTCTAAACCCTAAAAATACCCTTGAAAATCCATACTCACCCTAAACCCTTAAAAATACACTTGCAAATATATATATATATATATATATATATATATATATATATATATATATATATATATATATATATATATCACGTAATACTTACCAAAATACTTACATTTTAAAGTATTTTTTTTTTTACTGCAAGTATGCCTTTACCTTTAATGCATTTACAACAAAATTCAAACACGTTTTCACATAATAAACACTATTTCCCTAAACTTATTTTGTTAAAAAAAAAAACAACACATCCACTCTACAAAACCATATAAAATGCGCCCATCCACTATAGAGTGCCATCTACTGGCCAGAGGTAGTTGTAAATGCATTAGTGGTTAAAAGACTCGTGATTCAGGTTGAGGTCGTTGTTAAGGAGTCGTGGTTCAGGTCCTTCGTTGTCAATGAGTCGATGTAAAGGCTGTTTCCCGGATGGGTGTGCTTGCCAGCGCCTGAAAGTCTGCATGAGGGGCACATTTGGTGTCCCTTTGCATAGTCCAGTTCAAACCAGTCCTGGGAGCCATTGGCTCCCGCTCTGGGGCGAAACTGGACAGAGGACATATGAGTAACCTCCCCCCTGTCCAGACCCTCCCCTGGGAGGGTCCCCTGAATCTTCCAAACCCTTTCCTTAGGGTACTTAAGGGCTTACCTGGGTGTAGGTCCCTAGATTCGTCATGGACAAGATTCAGTACTGAAACTACTGCACTTCTACCGTCTGGGCGCTCTGGAGTTCGCTGGACTTCATTTGGGCCTGACTTCTTCTCCCTTTCAGTCTGATGCATTGTCTGTGCGTGTGCACAATACAGGATCCGTGCAGGACCTGTGGCGAATCCAATACACTTGAAGATAATCTCCCTTGAAGTGAAGGAGTCACTTCCCTGCATTCGCAGGCACCTCAACACTGCTGACCGGTCTGCTGATCCCAAGCTCCTGTTTACTCTGAAGGGTTCAACAACACAGGTGTTGGTTATCTACGTCTCTCAAGGCCCGAGCTGTCCTCTCCGAGTTTGAGGTCAGAATCCCTTGTGGGGGGTGCATTAACCAAACCCCTGTGCACAGCATACTTTTGCAAGTGGAAATGCTTGTTGGCAATTTTTTAACAAGTGCATTGGGCTCCAAGTAGCCCCAACCTCCAGCGCTTCTTCCACCCAGATCTTCAGCCACACCACCTTGTGGGCACCGTGGCCTGCTCCTGTTGGTGAGCTGCTCGAGGTCCTCTCGTGACTCCTTTGCCTCCAGCCTATGGGTCCATTAGAGGGTCACGTTTATTTTCTTTGGGCTTCCCTGATTGCTCAGGGCCTGCCCTGACTCCCCTGCTTGTGGTGAGTCTCCTGGACCTTGCTGATCCCAACTGTGCACCTTCTTAACTTCCTGCATGGATTGCATTTGCCAAGGCTTGTTGGTGCTCCCGCCGGACACCGACCCCTCAGCACTCAACATCCTTCGAGGGACAGCTCATATCCGGGTCCTGGTTGTCCTCAGCATTGCCTGGTCCTCGCAGCTGCAAAGTCAAGGTCACTGACATCCTTCCTGAAGCACCCGACATCGGAGGGCATTCGTCTTCTAAGTCTCCTGGTCACCCCTGAGTGACATAGACTCTGTCCCTTCTGCTTTCAGGTAATCCTCATCAAGAATCCACGTTTGGATTCCTCCGGACTCTTTCTCCTCATCCAGCAGCGGCACTTTCCTGAAGTCCTCCATTGGGTCTGACAGCGGTTTCCGATGCCACTTCACACCTATGCCCCGGCCTCCCTGGGATAGGTAACTTGGGTACCACGGTATCCACGGGGGTGGCTCTCCAACCTTCTGTCTTCCACGGGGTTTCTTCAGGGTCCACTGGGAAGGGTCCCTAATCTTTAAAACTCCAACCGTGACTTGCACATAGACTTGTACAGAGCATGCGGTCATGTTCTCACACTGCACACGCTCTCCGTGGGGTCTCTATCTACTTACCTTGGGCGGTTCTGTGGTTCCCCAGCAATTCTGCATCCTCTCAACATTGTCCTGACTCGAGTAGTGATTTTTATACCACTCTCTTAGTATATAGTTTTGTCCCCCCCCCCCCCGGGCCCACTGTGTATTAGTGCTATTTACTGTGATTTCTTTGCTAAAGTATTGTGTGGTTTGTGTCTATCTCCATGTAGGAGATACTGTAACGTACTACAGAGGGTTATATAATAAATACATATTTTTATACATACTTGGTGTGGTTCTTTTTCATTTAATCTATAGTATAAGATTGCATTCTGGTAAAACAAGCTGCTTTACACTCCTTCAAGACGACTAAGCCTGAAGGCTGCTCTCCACAGCTACCACTTGAATAGCTTTCTAAGGTTGTCTGAGACCTCTTAAATTACCATAAGGGCTGTCTGGACTGGTGCAAGGTGCCCACTTACATTAGTGGACATCATATACCAGGCCAGCCTCTTACAATTGTTCATTGTGCCCAAAAAAAAAGGGTTGAAGGTAATAAGGTTGCCCTCATCTTTGAGGGAACAATGAATGTATCTGCTGCCTGGTTGGAGGGTATCAGCCCATGTTCAGGCCTGCTGAGATACACACTGATATTTTCCAATTTAAGGTCAATTAATATGTAAATGCTGGCATTCTAGAGAAACACAAGCATGACTGTGTGTATTGGAATGGCTTAAACTAAAGTTATATCTATACCCTTTTGGCACAATTATAATTTCAAAGATACACCTCACAAAACTAGTTTCATACTCTAAATGTAATTATAAATTACATATATCATTCAACATTCATGCCAATAGGATTTGCCACTAGTAAGAATCTGACAAACCGTGTTTCTCAATTTATCCAGAGGACAAGACCAATAAGCTCTTTTGTGTTCACATATGTCAGGTATGTCATGCCATGTCAGGTTTTAAAAAGACATGTAAGTGATCAAGGAACATCTTCCTTTCCTGGGCTTTGTAAATAAAACAACAATGTAGAGAGGCTGGAAGCCACATTCACCTTGTCATATGCTATGTGAAACTTTAAAAAATGAGGGTCTTCATGCACATGGCAACATTTCTGTTCTCTGTTACTCGCCACTTATTTTATCAGTGCAAGCTATTCATGTGGTAGGGGGTGCTCTATTCAATCAAAATACATGGTGGTTGATCCAGGTAAATTGCCCTGAAACTTCAGTGGAAGTCAAAAAGGAAGACTAGAAAAGACCAAAACATGCTCACTACATATATTTTCAAGGCCCTTTGCAACTAAGACACCTTAAAACATCATGCTCATTGTTGAGGAATTTCAGAAACAATAACATTTTGATATAATTGACCAATGGGGATGTGATTATGCAACTTCTGCTTTTTGACTGTCAGGGTGATCTCTGGTTGTCTCGTGCTCATCCATCACCCGCTTGTCTCAAAGGGGCTGTTACCCTTCTATTAAGCCTAACAATGCAGTGACTACTTAAATTATTGTCTTCAGATTGCACTACTCTAAATCTAGAGGAATCTGACCATTTTTCAGTTTTTTTTCTGCTTCCCTAATGCACTGCTTCCTGACTGCTTGTCTATAACTAGCTCACATTGAACAAATTACTTGATTGTAGTGTCTGCTCCAGATGCTTACAAAAATCTATCTTATCCACCCTTTTTAGTCATGTTCTTCACCTCACTTGAATTACAGTGTTTCAATCTTGATTCACCTTGTTCACTCTACTTTTGTGTTCTTGAGTACTAGAGTTAGTATGTTTTTCATCATCATCGGGTCAGGCACAGGAGATGTATCATGCATTGTTGTGAAGGTCCTTGAGAAAATGAATTGTATGTAATCACTGTCAATGTTGGGCCTCATGGGCCTACATTATTTTCTTTATAATATTGATGTTCATGTGAAATTGTGTAAACCTGCTTGTGCGCTGAAGCTATTGATATGAAGCCCATATCTGTATACAGTAACCTGGCCCCTCTCCCAAAAGAGTTCTGACTTACACAACCACTGGAGTTAAGTTGTAGTAAAAGGAGATTAGCATTACCAACAAAATGTTAGACTGTCCCAGATCATTTAAAATTATTGGATTTTAAGTCCCACCCACAAATATAGCAGGCATGCATTTTATTTGAGTATTCCATGTGGCAAGCAATGTGCGCTGCTTGGATGCCAGAATTCTTCTAATAAGATCAATATTAAATGTAATGCATTCATCATTATGTATTGGATATGTAATGCATTTTGTGTGCTCAATCTCACTCTGCTCATTTTATATTGAGATTCCTACCACCTGACTGGAATGTCGCTTTTTCTCAGGCACTAAAACACTAGAGGCATATAACTGAAGAGAGTTGAGCTAAGGGTGCCAACTCTAAACACCTGCCTGATCCTGAGTCATGAACATTCAGGTTCATTCATCTAGGACCTCCCCTTGGAACCTATGACCTATGAGTCACCTTAGGTATAACTTATTAAATGACAGAGTAAATGATAATAACGGAAAATTTGCTAGTTAATCTTCCAATTTGTCCTTCAGTTTTTAATAATTGATGCATAGTCAATATTTTTAAAAACCATAAACAATGCAATCAGGAGATTGAACTTAACATTCATGAATCGAGGTGGCAAATTCTGACATTCAAAAGGATGCTGGAGACTCTTGAATCTTTATATGTTCAATTAATATTGCTTCCAGTTAAGAATATCAAATATGTTTATTTATTTTTCAAGGTATTTGTCAAGCAAGAACCTAAACCTGAGTTATCAGACCATTGTATTTCCAATATAAAGCAAAAAATTGTTGCAATTATCTCTAGACTGTCGTGTAGTTCCTAATAATACATAGGATCTGTGTTATTTTAGACAACATAAACTAAGGGATTGGTGTCCAGACTGATTCCAGACACCCCCAAAGGATATGTTAGCCTTTAGACCAGCTAGCTCACAGTGCCACTATAAGCCTCCTAAACTTACCAAGGAGCGAATAGTTTCTGGCAACTATCGAACATGACAACCCTTGATCCTTCAGTGATCGTGGAAACAGTACAGTACTTTTCGCACAGTCACTCGTGCTCCCTTCTTCTCAGAGAGATACACAGAATAAACGATGGGGACGTTTTTCAATAAGCATGAACCACGGTCATTCTAGTATAAAATACGCGGGCTGCAACAACCATTAGACAGAAACAGATATATATGATTGCAAGCACCAACAGAGTAAATATAAGGTAGAATTCTACCATGGTGTGAAAACAGTGAATATATGCAGGCATATAGATACATGGCAGTAATCAAGCGTACTCCTAAGATGCAAACCCTAGCTAAGTGTACCTAAGTGTACATAGCATGTATGTAGGCGTGAAGCCAAGAATCCTCCTAGGAAAGAGACAACCCCATTATCTGATGGGAAAGAACGAAGGACCCCGTCTTGGTCTCGAGTTGGACACCCCGCAAGGGATATCAGACTGCTGCGTGCTGGAGTTTCTGCCTGTAGGGACTCCAGAATCTTGTGTCAGCATGGAAGCTTCTCCTCTGGTTTGCCCAGCGTAGATGTGGTGCTTATATACCCAAAAGGTACCCTCAGGGGGTCTACCTAAAATGGTGCTGAAGGCCTCTCATTCAACGATGACGATAGCGGTGACTTTTGTACAGAGCTATTACACAGAAGATGGTAATCCTGCTGTGCAATACTAAGAATACTCATGCATAATAAATTAGGCTAGTTTTCAAAGAAAACCACACAACATTTATTCGGCACATAACTAGGTAAAAGGTCAGCACCAGAACCGTTATGTAGAGCAAGGTAGGACAAAAATAGGTAAAAGGTCGTGCATCTACCTAGGCCTATATTGGGCTACATTGGAGCTCATAAAAAGACGTTATATAAGTGACTCCTGAGGATATTAGGAGGTAGCAATTAGAGGAGTGGAAGGTTTTGAACATGAGTTTTCACTTGTTTTCTGAAACAAAATATTGCAAAGGCCAGTTTAACTCTGTCTGGTGATCAGTTCCACAACGTGGGACAATGGGAAGCATAAGGCATAATGTAGATTTTCCTAATAACCAT
This sequence comes from Calotriton arnoldi, assembly GCA_963921515.1. Classification (NCBI taxonomy): domain Eukaryota; kingdom Metazoa; phylum Chordata; class Amphibia; order Caudata; family Salamandridae; genus Calotriton; species Calotriton arnoldi. Next base: position 1,171,131 of record CAWUFW010006158.1, read on the forward strand.
GAAGGAAAGTCTTAATTGTATTAAAGACACGGAGACAAGTATTTTGCTTCTCAAATCTTGCTTTATTTCAATAGCAGCAGTCAAGAACAAAGATGCACACTACAAATCCAATGAGGTTTAGCAAACAATGAGCCAATAGGAGAAAAACAATAGTAGTAACATTGACCGATCAGACCTCTAGAACCTATATAAAGCCTATCTTGACTACGAACAGTTTATTTTCTTGAGCGAGAAGTCAAGCGGAAGTATGAAACATAGGCGAAATGAGAAATACAATGCAAATAGCTAAAATAAAAGTAAACATCTCTTGAGAAAAGTCCAAAATTCTGTAAGCAGAAAGCAGCAACTGCATGTTGGGATGGACAGAGGTTGGAGATCCTGGTGCCGAGGAAGTTGATCTGCGGAAGTTGGGAGATCGACCAGTAATTAACCCTGGGCGGGAAAATCCGCTTCGCTCACGGAGTTACCGTCAACGGAGAGGAGTTATTTTTTTGTTCGCATGTTCAAAATGCATTTTCGCGTTTTCGGAAGACATGGCTTGGCAGTTCGGGCTGGACTGTTCCCATGAGGCACAGGGTCAGACTGATTTGCATATGGCCATGCCTGAACTGGGGTGGTGGAGTGAGATAAAGAATGATGATGGATTTAAACCCAGATCAGTTGACTGGGGGTGAGTGTTTGATTTGCTCTAACGCTCCGTCCATCATCCCCTTTGGTATCGCTTTGTTCGCCCTTAGTTGGCAGGGTATGCCCAGACGTGGGTCCCTTGCTCACTTTGCCACTGGATTCAAGATAGCCTGGCTGATGAGGGTTTTGAACCCGAAACCGGTCCCAGGATGCTTGTTTCCAGTCCAGGGAAGACATGGCTTGGCAGTTCGGGCTGGACTGTTCCCATGAGGCACAGGGTCAGACTGATTTGCATATGGCCATGTCTGAACTGGGGTGGTGGAGTGAGCTAAAGAATGATGATGGATTAAACCCAGATCAGTTGACGGGGGGTGAGTGTTTGACTTGCTCTAACGCTCCGTCCATCATCCCCTTTGATTTCGCTTTGTTCGCCCTTAGTTGGCAGGGTATGCCCAGACGTGGGTCCCTTGCTCACTTTGCCACTGGATTCAAGATAGCCTGGCTGATGAGGGTTTTGAACCCGAAACCGGTCCCAGGATGCTTGTTTCCGGTCCAGGGAAGACATGGCTTGGCAGTTCGGGCTGGACTGTTCCCATGAGGCACAGGGTCAGACTGATTTGCATATGGCCATGTCTGAACTGGGGTGGTGGAGTGAGCTAAAGAATGATGATGGATTAAACCCAGATCAGTTGACTGGGGGTGAGTGTTTGATTTGCTCTAACGCTCCGTCCATCATCCCCTTTGGTATCGCTTTGTTCACCCTTAGTTGGCAGGGTATGCCCAGACGTGGGTCCCTTGCTCACTTTGCCACTGGATTCAAGATAGCCTGGCTGATGAGGGTTTTGAACCAGAAACCGGTCCCAGGATGCTTGTTTCCGGTCCAGGGAAGACATGGCTTGGCAGTTCGGGCTGGACTGTTCCCATGAGGCACAGGGTCAGACTGATTTGCATATGGCCATGTCTGAACTGGGGTGGTGGAGTGAGCTAAAGAATGATGATGGATTAAACCCAGATTAGTTGACTGGGGGTGAGTGTTTGATTTGCTCTAACGCTCCGTCCATCATCCCCTTTGGTATCGCTTTGTTCGCCCTTAGTTGGCAGGGTATGCCCAGACGTGGGTCCCTTGCTCACTTTGCCACTGGATTCAAGATAGCCTGGCTGATGAGGGTTTTGAACCCGAAACCGGTCCCAGGATGCTTGTTTCCGGTCCAGGGAAGACATGGCTTGGCAGTTTGGGCTGGACTGTTCCCATGAGGCACAGGGTCAGACTGATTTGCATATGGCCATGTCTGAACTAGGGTGGTGAAGTGAGCTAAAGAATGATGATGGATTAAACCCAGATCAGTTGACTGGGGGTAAGTTTTTGATTTGCTCTAACGCTCCGTCCATCATCCCCTTTGATATCGCTTTGTTCGCCCTTAGTTGGCAGGGTATGCCCAGACGTGGGTCCCTTGCTCACTTTACCACTGGATTCAAGATAGCTAGGCTGATGAGGGTTTTGAACCCGAAACCGGTCCCAGGATGCTTGTTTCCGGTCCAGGGAAGACATGGCTTGGCAGTTCGGGCTGGACTGTTCCCATGAGGCACAGGGTCAGACTGATTTGCATATGGCCATGTCTGAACTGGGGTGGTGGAGTGAGCTAAAGAATGATGATGGATTAAACCCAGATCAGTTGACTGGGGGAGAGTGTTTGATTTGCTCTAACGCTCCGTCCATCATCCCCTTTGGTATCGCTTTGTTCGCCCTTAGTTGGCAGGGTATGCCCAGACGTGGGTCCCTTGCTCACTTTGCCACTGGATTCAAGATAGCCTGGCTGATGAGGGTTTTGAACCCGAAACCGGTCCCAGGATGCATGTTTCCGGTCCAGGGAAGACATGGCTTGGCAGTTCGGGCTGGACTGTTCCCATGAGGCACAGGGTCAGACTGATTTGCATATGGCCATGTCTGAACTGGGGTGGTGGAGTGAGCTAAAGAATGATGATGGATTAAACCCAGATCAGTTGACTGGGGGTGAGTGTTTGATTTGCTCTAACGCTCCGTCCATCATCCCCTTTGGTATCGCTTTGTTCGCCCTTAGTTGGCAGGGTATGCCCAGACGTGGGTCCCTTGCTCACTTTGCCACTGGATTCAAGATAGCCTGGCTGATGAGGGTTTTGAACCCGAAACTGGTCCCAGGATGCTTGTTTCCGGTCCAGGGAAGACATGGCTTGGCAGTTCGGGCTGGACTGTTCCCATGAGGCACAGGGTCAGAATGATTTGCATATGGCCATGTCTGAACTGGGGTGGTGGAGTGAGCTAAAGAATGATGATGGATTAAACCCAGATCAGTTGACTGGGGGTGAGTGTTTGATTTGCTCTAACGCTCCGTCCATCATCCCCTTTGGTATCGCTTTGTTCGCCCTTAGTTGGCAGGGTATGCCCAGACGAGGGTCCCTTGCTCACTTTGCCACTGGATTCAAGATAGCCTGGCTGATGAGGGTTTTGAACCCGAAACCGGTCCCAGGATGCTTGTTTCCGGTCCAGGGAAGACATGGCTTGGCAGTTTGGGCTGGACTGTTCCCATGAGGCACAGGGTCAGACTGATTTGCATATGGCCATGTCTGAACTGGGGTGGTGGAGTGAGCTAAAGAATGCTGATGGATTAAACCCAGATCAGTTGACTGGGGGTGAGTGTTTGATTTGCTCTAACGCTCCGGCCATCATCCCCTTTGATATCGCTTTGTTCGCCCTTAGTTGGCAGGGTATGCCCAAACGTGGGTCCCTTGCTCACTTTGCCACTGGATTCAAGATAGCCTGGCTGATGAGGGTTTTGAACCCGAAACCGGTCCCAGGATGCTTGTTTCCGGTCCACGGAAGACATGGCTTGGCAGTTCGGGCTGGACTGTTCCCATGAGGCACAGGGTCAGACTGATTTGCATATGGCCATGTCTGAACTGGGGTGGTGGAGTGAGCTAAAGAATGATGATGGATTAAACCCAGATCAGTTGACTGGGGGTGAGTGTTTGATTTGCTCTAACACTCCGTCCATCATCCCCTTTGGTATCGCTTTGTTCGCCCTTAGTTGGCAGGGTATGCCCAGACGTGGGTCCCTTGCTCACTTTGCCACTGGATTCAAGATAGCCTGGCTGATGAGGGTTTTGAACCCGAAACCGGTCCCAGGATGTTTGTTTCCGGTCCAGGGAAGACATGGCTTGGCAGTTCGGGCTGGACTGTTCCCATGAGGCACAGGGTCAGACTGATTTGCATATGACCATGTCTGAACTGGGGTGGTGGAGTGAGCTAAAGAATGATGATGGATTAAACCCAGATCAGTTGACTGGGGGTGAGTGTTTGATTTGCTCTAATGCTCCGTCCATCATCCCCTTTGGTATCGCTTTGTTCGCCCTTAGTTGGCAGGGTATGCCCAGACGTGGGTCCCTTGCTCACTTTGCCACTGGATTCAAGATAGCCTGGCTGATGAGGATTTTGAACCCGAAACCGGTCCCAGGATGCTTGTTTCCGGTCCAGGGAAGACATGGCTTGGCAGTTCGGGCTGGACTGTTCCCATGAGGCACAGGGTCAGACTGATTTGCATATGGCCATGTCTGAACTGGGGTGGTGGAGTGAGCTAAAGAATGATGATGGATTAAACCCAGATCAGTTGACTGGGGGTGAGTGTTTGATTTGCTCTAACGCTCCGTCCATCATCCCCTTTGGTATCGCTTTGTTCGCCCTTAGTTGGCAGGGTATGCCCAGACGTGGGTCCCTTGCTCACTTTGCCACTGGATTCAAGATAGCCTGGCTGATGAGGGTTTTGAACCCGAAACCGGTCCCAGGATGCTTGTTTCCGGTCCAGGGAAGACATGGCTTGGCAGTTCGGGCTGGACTGTTCCCATGAGGCACAGGGTCAGACTGATTTGCATATGGCCATGTCTGAACTGGGGTGGTGGAGTGAGCTAAAGAATGATGATGGATTAAACCCAGATCAGTTGACTGGGGGTGAGTGTTTGATTTGCTCTAACGCTCCGTCCATTATCCCCTTTGGTATCGCTTTGTTCGCCCTTAGTTGGCAGGGTATGCCCAGACGTGGGTCCCTTGCTCACTTTGCCACTGGATTCAAGATAGCCTGGCTGATGTGGGTTTTGAACCCGAAACCGGTCACAGGATGCTTGTTTCCGGTCCAGGGAAGACATGGCTTGGCAGTTAGGGCTGGACTGTTCCCATGAGGCACAGGGTCAGACTGATTTGCATATGGCCATGTCTGAACTGGGGTGGTGGAGTGAGCTAAAGAATGATGATGGATTAAACCCAGATCAGTTGACTGGGGGTGAGTGTTTGATTTGCTCTAACGCTCCGTCCATCATCCCCTTTGGTATCGCTTTGTTCGCCCTTAGTTGGCAGGGTATGCCCAGACGTGGGTCCCTTGCTCACTTTGCCACTGGATTCAAGATAGCCTGGCTGATGAGGGTTTTGAACCCGAAACCGGTCCCAGGATGCTTGTTTCCGGTCCAGGGAAGACATGGCTTGGCAGTTCGGGCTGGACTGTTCCCATGAGGCACAGGGTCAGACTGATTTGCATATGGCCATGTCTGAACTGGGGTGGTGGAGTGAGCTAAAGAATGATGATGGATTAAACCCAGATCAGTTGACTGGGGGTGAGTGTTTGATTTGCTCTAACGCTCCGTCCATCATCCCCTTTGGTATCGCTTTGTTCGCCCTTAGTTGGCAGGGTATGCCCAGACGTGGGTCCCTTGCTCACTTTGCCACTGGATTCAAGATAGCCTGGCTGATGAGGGTTTTGAACCCGAAACCGGTCTCAGGATGCTTGTTTCCGGTCCAGGGAAGACATGGCTTGGCAGTTCGGGCTGGACTGTTCCCATGAGTCACAGGGTCAGACTGATTTGCATATGGCCATGTCTGAACTGGGGTGGTGGAGTGAGCTAGAGAATGATGATGGATTAAACCCAGATCAGTTGACTGGGGGTGAGTGTTTGATTTGCTCTAACGCTCCGTCCATCATCCCCTTTGATACCGCTTTGTTCGCCCTTAGTTGGCAGGGTATGCCCAGACGTGGGTCCCTTGCTCACTTTGCCACTGGATTCAAGATAGCCTGGCTGATGAGGGTTTTGAACCCGAAACCGGTCCCAGGATGCTTGTTTCCGGTCCAGGGAAGACATGGCTTGGCAGTTCGGGCTGGACTGTTCCCATGAGGCACAGGGTCAGACTGATTTGCATATGGCCATGTCTGAACTGGGGTGGTGGAGTGAGCTAAAGAATGATGATGGATTAAACCCAGATCAGTTGACTGGGGGTGAGTGTTTGATTTGCTCTAACGCTCCGTCCATCATCCCCTTTGGTATCGCTTTGTTCGCCATTAGTTGGCAGGGTATGCCCAGACGTGGGTCCCTTGCTCACTTTGCCACTGGATTCAAGATAGCCTGGCTGATGAGGGTTTTGAACCCGAAACCGGTCCCAGGATGCTTGTTTCCGGTCCAGGGAAGACATGGCTTGGCAGTTCGGGCTGGACTGTTCCCATGAGGCACAGGGTCAGACTGATTTGCATATGGCCATGTCTGAACTGGGGTGGTGGAGTGAGCTAAAGAATGATGATGGATTAAACCCAGATCAGTTGACTGGGGGTGAGTGTTTGATTTGCTCTAACGCTCCGTCCATCATCCCCTTTGATTTCGCTTTGTTCGCCCTTAGTTGGCAGGGTATGCCCAGACGTGGGTCCCTTGCTCACTTTGCCACTGGATTCAAGATAGCCTGGCTGATGAGGGTTTTGAACCCGAAACCGGTCCCAGGATGCTTGTTTCCGGTCCAGGGAAGACATGGCTTGGCAGTTCGGGCTGGACTGTTCCCATGAGGCACAGGGTCAGACTGATTTGCATATGGCCATGTCTGAACTGGGGTGGTGGAGTGAGCTAAAGAATGATGATGGATTAAACCCAGATTAGTTGACTGGGGGTGAGTGTTTGATTTGCTCTAACGCTCCGTCCATCATCCCCTTTGGTATCGCTTTGTTCGCCCTTAGTTGGCAGGGTATGCCCAGACGTGGGTCCCTTGCTCACTTTGCCACTGGATTCAAGATAGCCTGGCTGATGAGGGTTTTGAACTCGAAACCGGTCCCAGGATGCTTGTTTCCGGTCCAGGGAAGACATGGCTTGGCAGTTCGGGCTGGACTGTTCCCATGAGGCACAGGGTCAGACTGATTTGCATATGGCCATGTCTGAACTAGGGTGGTGGAGTGAGCTAAAGAATGATGATGGATTAAACCCAGATCAGTTGACTGGGGGTGAGTGTTTGATTTGCTCTAACGGTCCGTCCATCATCCCCTTTGATATCGCTTTGTTCGCCCTTAGTTGGCAGGGTATGCCCAGACGTGGGTCCCTTGCTCACTTTACCACTGGATTCAAGATAGCTAGGCTGATGAGGGTTTTGAACCCGAAACCGGTCCCAGGATGCTTGTTTCCGGTCCAGGGAAGACATGGCTTGGCAGTTCGGGCTGGACTGTTCCCATGAGGCACAGGGTCAGACTGATTTGCATATGGCCATGTCTGAACTGGGGTGGTGGAGTGAGCTAAAGAATGATGATGGATTAAACCCAGATCAGTTGACTGGGGGAGAGTGTTTGATTTGCTCTAACGCTCCGTCCATCATCCCCTTTGGTATCGCTTTGTTCGCCCTTAGTTGGCAGGGTATGCCCAGACGTGGGTCCCTTGCTCACTTTGCCACTGGATTCAAGATAGCCTGGCTGATGAGCGTTTTGAACCCGAAACCGGTCCCAGGATGCATGTTTCCGGTCCAGGGAAGACATGGCTTGGCAGTTCGGGCTGGACTGTTCCCATGAGGCACAGGGTCAGACTGATTTGCATATGGCCATGTCTGAACTGGGGTGGTGGAGTGAGCTAAAGAATGATGATGGATTAAACCCAGATCAGTTGACTGGGGGTGAGTGTTTGATTTGCTCTAACGCTCCGTCCATCATCCCCTTTGGTATCGCTTTGTTCGCCCTTAGTTGGCAGGGTATGCCCAGACGTGGGTCCCTTGCTCACTTTGCCACTGGATTCAAGATAGCCTGGCTGATGAGGGTTTTGAACCCGAAACCGGTCCCAGGATGCTTGTTTCCGGTCCAGGGAAGACATGGCTTGGCAGTTCGGGCTGGACTGTTCCCATGAGGCACAGGGTCAGAATGATTTGCATATGGCCATGTCAGAACTGGGGTGGTGGAGTGAGCTAAAGAATGATGATGGATTAAACCCAGATCAGTTGACTGGGGGTGAGTGTTTGATTTGCTCTAACGCTCCGTCCATCATCCCCTTTGGTATCGCTTTGTTCGCCCTTAGTTGGCAGGGTATGCCCAGACGAGGGTCCCTTGCTCACTTTGCCACTGGATTCAAGATAGCCTGGCTGATGAGGGTTTTGAACCCGAAACCGGTCCCAGGATGCTTGTTTCCGGTCCAGGGAAGACATGGCTTGGCAGTTTGGGCTGGACTGTTCCCATGAGGCACAGGGTCAGACTGATTTGCATATGGCCATGTCTGAACTGGGGTGGTGGAGTGAGCTAAAGAATGATGATGGATTAAACCCAGATCAGTTGACTGGGGGTGAGTGTTTGATTTGCTCTAACGCTCCGGCCATCATCCCCTTTGATATCGCTTTGTTCGCCCTTAGTTGGCAGGGTATGCCCAGACGTGGGTCCCTTGCTCACTTTGCCACTGGATTCAAGATAGCCTGGCTGATGAGGGTTTTGAACCCGAAACCGGTCCCAGGATGCTTGTTTCCGGTCCAGGGAAGACATGGCTTGGCAGTTCGGGCTGGACTGTTCCCTTGAGGCACAGGGTCAGACTGATTTGCATATGGCCATGTCTGAACTGGGGTGGTGGAGTGAGCTAAAGAATGATGATGGATTAAACCCAGATCAGTTGACTGGGGGTGAGTGTTTGATTTGCTCTAACGCTCCGTCCATCATCCCCTTTGGTATCGCTTTGTTCGCCCTTAGTTGGCAGGGTATGCCCAGACGTGGGTCCCTTGCTCACTTTGCCACTGGATTCAAGATAGCCTGGCTGATGAGGGTTTTGAACCCGAAACCGGTCCCAGGATGTTTGTTTCCGGTCCAGGGAAGACATGGCTTGGCAGTTCGGGCTGGACTGTTCCCATGAGGCACAGGGTCAGACTGATTTGCATATGGCCATGTCTGAACTGGGGTGGTGGAGTGAGCTAAAGAATGATGATGGATTAAACCCAGATCAGTTGACTGGGGGTGAGTGTTTGATTTGCTCTAATGCTCCGTCCATCATCCCCTTTGGTATCGCTTTGTTCACCCTTAGTTGGCAGGGTATGCCCAGACGTGGGTCCCTTGCTCACTTTGCCACTGGATTCAAGATAGCCTGGCTGATGAGGGTTTTGAACCCGAAACCGGTCCCAGGATGCTTGTTTCCGGTCCAGGGAAGACATGGCTTGGCAGTTCGGGCTGGACTGTTCCTATGAGGCACTGGGTCAGACTGATTTGCATATGGCCATGTCTGAACTGGGGTGGTGGAGTGACCTAAAGAATGATGATGGATTAAACCCAGATCAGTTGACTGGGGGTGAGTGTTTGATTTGCTCTAACGCTCCGTCCATTATCCCCTTTGGTATCGCTTTGTTCGCCCTTAGTTGGCAGGGTATGCCCAGACGTGGGTCCCTTGCTCACTTTGCCACTGGATTCAAGATAGCCTGGCTGATGTGGGTTTTGAACCCGAAACCGGTCACAGGATGCTTGTTTCCGGTCCAGGGAAGACATGGCTTGGCAGTTCGGGCTGGACTGTTCCCATGAGGCACAGGGTCAGACTGATTTGCATATGGCCATGTCTGAACTGGGGTGGTGGAGTGAGCTAAAGAATGATGATGGATTAAACCCAGATCAGTTGACTGGGGGTGAGTGTTTGATTTGCTCTAACGCTCCGTCCATCATCCCCTTTGGTATCGCTTTGTTCGCCCTTAGTTGGCAGGGTATGCCCAGACGTGGGTCCCTTGCTCACTTTGCCACTGGATTCAAGATAGCCTGGCTGATGAGGGTTTTGAACCCGAAACCGGTCCCAGGATGCTTGTTTCCGGTCCAGGGAAGACATGGCTTGGCAGTTCGGGCTGGACTGTTCCCATGAGGCACAGGGTCAGACTGATTTGCATATGGCCATGTCTGAACTGGGGTGGTGGAGTGAGCTAAAGAATGATGATGGATTAAACCCAGATCAGTTGACTGGGGGTGAGTGTTTGATTTGCTCTAACGCTCCGTCCATCATCCCCTTTGGTATCGCTTTGTTAGCCCTTAGTTGGCAGGGTATGCCCAGACGTGGGTCCCTTGCTCACTTTGCCACTGGATTCAAGATAGCCTGGCTGATGAGGGTTTTGAACCAGAAACCGGTCCCAGGATGCTTGTTTCTGGTCCAGGGAAGACATGGCTTGGCAGTTCGGGCTGGACTGTTCCCATGAGGCACAGGGTCAGACTGATTTGCATATGGCCATGTCTGAACTGGGGTGGTGGAGTGAGCTAAAGAATGATGATGGATTAAACCCAGATTAGTTGACTGGGGGTGAGTGTTTGATTTGCTCTAACGCTCCGTCCATCATCCCCTTTGGTATCGCTTTGTTCGCCCTTAGTTGGCAGGGTATGCCCAGACGTGGGTCCCTTGCTCACTTTGCCACTGGATTCAAGATAGCCTGGCTGATGAGGGTTTTGAACCCGAAACCGGTCCCAGGATGCTTGTTTCCGGTCCAGGGAAGACATGGCTTGGCAGTTCGGGCTGGACTGTTCCCATGAGGCACAGGGTCAGACTGATTTGCATATGGCCATGTCTGAACTGGGGTGGTGGAGTGAGCTAGAGAATGATGATGGATTAAACCCAGATCAGTTGACTGGGGGTGAGTGTTTGATTTGCTCTAACGCTCCGTCCATCATCCCCTTTGATACCGCTTTGTTCGCCCTTAGTTGGCAGGGTATGCCCAGACGTGGGTCCCTTGCTCACTTTGCCACTGGATTCAAGATAGCCTGGCTGATGAGGGTTTTGAACCCGAAACCGGTCCCAGGATGCTTGTTTCCGGTCCAGGGAAGACATGGCTTGGCAGTTCGGGCTGGACTGTTCCCATGAGGCACAGGGTCAGACTGATTTGCATATGGCCATGTCTGAACTGGGGTGGTGGAGTGAGCTAAAGAATGATGATGGATTAAACTCAGATCAGTTGACTGGGGGTGAGTGTTTGATTTGCTCTAACGCTCCGTCCATCATCCCCTTTGGTATCGCTTTGTTCGCCATTAGTTGGCAGGGTATGCCCAGACGTGGGTCCCTTGCTCACTTTGCCACTGGATTCAAGATAGCCTGGCTGATGAGGGTTTTGAACCCGAAACCGGTCCCAGGATGCTTGTTTCCGGTCCAGGGAAGACATGGCTTGGCAGTTCGGGCTGGACTGTTCCCATGAGGCACAGGGTCAGACTGATTTGCATATGGCCATGTCTGAACTGGGGTGGTGGAGTGAGCTAAAGAATGATGATGGATTAAACCCAGATCAGTTGACTGGGGGTGAGTGTTTGATTTGCTCTAACGCTCCGTCCATCATCCCCTTTGATATCGCTTTGTTCGCCCTTAGTTGGCAGGGTATGCCCAGACGTGGGTCCCTTGCTCACTTTGCCACTGGATTCAAGATAGCCTGGCTGATGAGGGTTTTGAACCCGAAACCGGTCCCAGGATGCTTGTTTCCGGTCCAGGGAAGACATGGCTTGGCAGTTCGGGCTGGACTGTTCCCATGAGGCACAGGGTCAGACTGATTTGCATATGGCCATGTCTGAACTGGGGTGGTGGAGTGAGCTAAAGAATGATGATGGATTAAACCCAGATTAGTTGACTGGGGGTGAGTGTTTGATTTGCTCTAACGCTCCGTCCATCATCCCCTTTGGTATCGCTTTGTTCGCCCTTAGTTGGCAGGGTATGCCCAGACGTGGGTCCCTTGCTCACTTTGCCACTGGATTCAAGATAGCCTGGCTGATGAGGGTTTTGAACTCGAAACCGGTCCCAGGATGCTTGTTTCCGGTCCAGGGAAGACATGGCTTGGCAGTTTGGGCTGGACTGTTCCCATGAGGCACAGGGTCAGACTGATTTGCATATGGCCATGTCTGAACTAGGGTGGTGGAGTGAGCTAAAGAATGATGATGGATTAAACCCAGATCAGTTGACTGGGGGTAAGTGTTTGATTTGCTCTAACGGTCCGTCCATCATCCCCTTTGATATCGCTTTGTTCGCCCTTAGTTGGCAGGGTATGCCCAGACGTGGGTCCCTTGCTCACTTTACCACTAGATTCAAGATAGCCTAGGCTGATGAGGGTTTTGAACCCGAAACCGGTCCCAGGATGCTTGTTTCCGGTCCAGGGAAGACATGGCTTGGCAGTTCGGGCTGGACTGTTCCCATGAGGCACAGGGTCAGACTGATTTGCATATGGCCATGTCTGAACTGGGGTGGTGGAGTGAGCTAAAGAATGATGATGGATTAAACCCAGATCAGTTGACTGGGGGAGAGTGTTTGATTTGCTCTAACGCTCCGTCCATCATCCCCTTTGGTATCGCTTTGTTCGCCCTTAGTTGGCAGGGTATGCCCAGACGTGGGTCCCTTGCTCACTTTGCCACTGGATTCAAGATAGCCTGGCTGATGAGCGTTTTGAACCCGAAACCGGTCCCAGGATGCATGTTTCCGGTCCAGGGAAGACATGGCTTGGCAGTTCGGGCTGGACTGTTCCCATGAGGCACAGGGTCAGACTGATTTGCATATGGCCATGTCTGAACTGGGGTGGTGGAGTGAGCTAAAGAATGATGATGGATTAAACCCAGATCAGTTGACTGGGGGTGAGTGTTTGATTTGCTCTAACGCTCCGTCCATCATCCCCTTTGGTATCGCTTTGTTCGCCCTTAGTTGGCAGGGTATGCCCAGACGTGGGTCCCTTGCTCACTTTGCCACTGGATTCAAGATAGCCTGGCTGATGAGGGTTTTGAACCCGAAACCGGTACCAGGATGATTGTTTCCGGTCCAGGGAAGACATGGCTTGGCAGTTCGGGCTGGACTGTTCCCATGAGGCACAGGGTCAGAATGATTTGCATATGGCCATGTCTGAACTGGGGTGGTGGAGTGAGCTAAAGAATGATGATGGATTAAACCCAGATCAGTTGACTGGGGGTGAGTGTTTGATTTGCTCTAACGCTCCGTCCATCATCCCCTTTGGTATCGCTTTGTTCGCCCTTAGTTGGCAGGGTATGCCCAGACGAGGGTCCCTTGCTCACTTTGCCACTGGATTCAAGATAGCCTGGCTGATGAGGGTTTTGAACCCGAAACCGGTCCCAGGATGCTTGTTTCCGGTCCAGGGAAGACATGGCTTGGCAGTTTGGGCTGGACTGTTCCCATGAGGCACAGGGTCAGACTGATTTGCATATGGCCATGTCTGAACTGGGGTGGTGGAGTGAGCTAAAGAATGATGATGGATTAAACCCAGATCAGTTGACTGGGGGTGAGTGTTTGATTTGCTCTAACGCTCCGGCCATCATCCCCTTTGATATCGCTTTGTTCGCCCTTAGTTGGCAGGGTATGCCCAAACGTGGGTCCCTTGCTCACTTTGCCACTGGATTCAAGATAGCCTGGCTGATGAGGGTTTTGAACCCGAAACCGGTCCCAGGATGCTTGTTTCCGGTCCAGGGAAGACATGGCTTGGCAGTTCGGGCTGGACTGTTCCCATGAGGCACAGGGTCAGACTGATTTGCATATGGCCATGTCTGAACTGGGGTGGTGGAGTGAGCTAAAGAATGATGATGGATTAAACCCAGATCAGTTGACTGGGGGTGAGTGTTTGATTTGCTCTAACGCTCCGTCCATCATCCCCTTTGGTATCGCTTTGTTCGCCCTTAGTTGGCAGGGTATGCCCAGACGTGGGTCCCTTGCTCACTTTGCCACTGGATTCAAGATAGCCTGGCTGATGAGGGTTTTGAACCCGAAACCGGTCCCAGGATGTTTGTTTCCGGTCCAGGGAAGACATGGCTTGGCAGTTCGGGCTGGACTGTTCCCATGAGGCACAGGGTCAGACTGATTTGCATATGGCCATGTCTGAACTGGGGTGGTGGAGTGAGCTAAAGAATGATGATGGATTAAACCCAGATCAGTTGACTGGGGGTGAGTGTTTGATTTGCTCTAATGCTCCGTCCATCATCCCCTTTGGTATCGCTTTGTTCGCCCTTAGTTGGCAGGGTATGCCCAGACGTGGGTCCCTTGCTCACTTTGCCACTGGATTCAAGATAGCCTGGCTGATGAGGGTTTTGAACCCGAAACCGGTCCCAGGATGCTTGTTTCCGGTCCAGGGAAGACATGGCTTGGCAGTTCGGGCTGGACTGTTCCCATGAGGCACTGGGTCAGACTGATTTGCATATGGCCATGTCTGAACTGGGGTGGTGGAGTGACCTAAAGAATGATGATGGATTAAACCCAGATCAGTTGACTGGGGGTGAGTGTTTGATTTGCTCTAACGCTCCGTCCATCATCCCCTTTGGTATCGCTTTGTTCGCCCTTATTTGGCAGGGTATGCCCAGACGTGGGTCCCTTGCTCACTTTGCCACTGGATTCAAGATAGCCTGGCTGATGTGGGTTTTGAACCCGAAACCGGTCACAGGATGCTTGTTTCCAGTCCAGGGAAGACATGGCTTGGCAGTTCGGGCTGGACTGTTCCCATGAGGCACAGGGTCAGACTGATTTGCATATGGCCATGTCTGAACTGGGGTGGTGGAGTGAGCTAAAGAATGATGATGGATTAAACCCAGATCAGTTGACTGGGGGTGAGTGTTTGATTTGCTCTAACGCTCCGTCCATCATCCCCTTTGGTATCGCTTTGTTCGCCCTTAGTTGGCAGGGTATGCCCAGACGTGGGTCCCTTGCTCACTTTGCCACTGGATTCAAGATAGCCTGGCTGATGAGGGTTTTGAACCCGAAACCGGTCCCAGGATGCTTGTTTCCGGTCCAGGGAAGACATGGCTTGGCAGTTCGGGCTGGACTGTTCCCATGAGGCACAGGGTCAGACTGATTTGCATATGGCCATGTCTGAACTGGGGTGGTGGAGTGAGCTAAAGAATGATGATGGATTAAACCCAGATCAGTTGACTGGGGGTGAGTGTTTGATTTGCTCTAACGCTCCGTCCATCATCCCCTTTGGTATCGCTTTGTTCGCCCTTAGTTGGCAGGGTATGCCCAGACGTGGGTCCCTTGCTCACTTTGCCACTGGATTCAAGATAGCCTGGCTGATGAGGGTTTTGAACCAGAAACCGGTCCCAGGATGCTTGTTTCTGGTCCAGGGAAGACATGGCTTGGCAGTTCGGGCTGGACTGTTCCCATGAGGCACAGGGTCAGACTGATTTGCATATGGCCATGTCTGAACTGGGGTGGTGGAGTGAGCTAAAGAATGATGATGGATTAAACCCAGATTAGTTGACTGGGGGTGAGTGTTTGATTTGCTCTAACGCTCCGTCCATCATCCCCTTTGGTATCGCTTTGTTCGCCCTTAGTTGGCAGGGTATGCCCAGACGTGGGTCCCTTGCTCACTTTGCCACTGGATTCAAGATAGCCTGGCTGATGAGGGTTTTGAACCCGAAACCGGTCCCAGGATGCTTGTTTCCGGTCCAGGGAAGACATTGCTTGGCAGTTCGGGCTGGACTGTTCCCATGAGGCACAGGGTCAGACTGATTTGCATATGGCCATGTCTGAACTAGGGTGGTGGAGTGAGCTAAAGAATGATGATGGATTAAACCCAGATCAGTTGACTGGGGGTAAGTGTTTGATTTGCTCTAACGGTCCGTCCATCATCCCCTTTGATATCGCTTTGTTCGCCCTTAGTTGGCAGGGTATGCCCAGACGTGGGTCCCTTGCTCACTTTACCACTGGATTCAAGATAGCCTAGGCTGATGAGGGTTTTGAACCCGAAACCGGTCCCAGGATGCTTGTTTCCGGTCCAGGGAAGACATGGCTTGGCAGTTCGGGCTGGACTGTTCCCATGAGGCACAGGGTCAGACTGATTTGCATATGGCCATGTCTGAACTGGGGTGGTGGAGTGAGCTAAAGAATGATGATGGATTAAACCCAGATCAGTTGACTGGGGGAGAGTGTTTGATTTGCTCTAACGCTCCGTCCATCATCCCCTTTGGTATCGCTTTGTTCGCCCTTAGTTGGCAGGGTATGCCCAGACGTGGGTCCCTTGCTCACTTTGCCACTGGATTCAAGATAGCCTGGCTGATGAGCGTTTTGAACCCGAAACCGGTCCCAGGATGCATGTTTCCGGTCCAGGGAAGACATGGCTTGGCAGTTCGGGCTGGACTGTTCCCATGAGGCACAGGGTCAGACTGATTTGCATATGGCCATGTCTGAACTGGGGTGGTGGAGTGAGCTAAAGAATGATGATGGATTAAACCCAGATCAGTTGACTGGGGGTGAGTGTTTGATTTGCTCTAACGCTCCGTCCATCATCCCCTTTGGTATCGCTTTGTTCGCCCTTAGTTGGCAGGGTATGCCCAGACGAGGGTCCCTTGCTCACTTTGCCACTGGATTCAAGATAGCCTGGCTGATGAGGGTTTTGAACCCGAAACCGGTCCCAGGATGCTTGTTTCCGGTCCAGGGAAGACATGGCTTGGCAGTTTGGGCTGGACTGTTCCCATGAGGCACAGGGTCAGACTGATTTGCATATGGCCATGTCTGAACTGGGGTGGTGGAGTGAGCTAAAGAATGATGATGGATTAAACCCAGATCAGTTGACTGGGGGTGAGTGTTTGATTTGCTCTAACGCTCCGGCCATCATCCCCTTTGATATCGCTTTGTTCGCCCTTAGTTGGCAGGGTATGCCCAAACGTGGGTCCCTTGCTCACTTTGCCACTGGATTCAAGATAGCCTGGCTGATGAGGGTTTTGAACCCGAAACCGGTCCCAGGATGCTTGTTTCCGGTCCAGGGAAGACATGGCTTGGCAGTTCGGGCTGGACTGTTCCCTTGAGGCACAGGGTCAGACTGATTTGCATATGGCCATGTCTGAACTGGGGTGGTGGAGTGAGCTAAAGAATGATGATGGATTAAACCCAGATCAGTTGACTGGGGGTGAGTGTTTGATTTGCTCTAACGCTCCGTCCATCATCCCCTTTGGTATCGCTTTGTTCGCCCTTAGTTGGCAGGGTATGCCCAGACGTGGGTCCCTTGCTCACTTTGCCACTGGATTCAAGATAGCCTGGCTGATGAGGGTTTTGAACCCGAAACCGGTCCCAGGATGCTTGTTTCCGGTCCAGGGAAGACATGGCTTGGCAGTTCGGGCTGGACTGTTCCCATGAGGCACAGGGTCAGACTGATTTGCATATGGCCATGTCTGAACTGGGGTGGTGGAGTGAGCTAAAGAATGATGATGGATTAAACCCAGATCAGTTGACTGGGGGTGAGTGTTTGATTTGCTCTAATGCTCCGTCCATCATCCCCTTTGGTATCGCTTTGTTCGCCCTTAGTTGGCAGGGTATGCCCAGACGTGGGTCCCTTGCTCACTTTGCCACTGGATTCAAGATAGCCTGGCTGATGAGGGTTTTGAACCCGAAACCGGTCCCAGGATGCTTGTTTCCGGTCCAGGGAAGACATGGCTTGGCAGTTCGGGCTGGACTGTTCCTATGAGGCACTGGGTCAGACTGATTTGCATATGGCCATGTCTGAACTGGGGTGGTGGAGTGAGCTAAAGAATGATGATGGATTAAACCCATATCAGTTGACTGGGGGTGAGTGTTTGATTTGCTCTAACGCTCCGTCCATTATCCCCTTTGGTATCGCTTTGTTCGCCCTTATTTGGCAGGGTATGCCCAGACGTGGGTCCCTTGCTCACTTTGCCACTGGATTCAAGATAGCCTGGCTGATGTGGGTTTTGAACCCGAAACCGGTCCCAGGATGCTTGTTTCCGGTCCAGGGAAGACATGGCTTGGCAGTTCGGGCTGGACTGTTCCCATGAGGCACAGGGTCAGACTGATTTGCATATGGCCATGTCTGAACTGGGGTGGTGGAGTGAGCTAGAGAATGATGATGGATTAAACCCAGATCAGTTGACTGGGGGTGAGTGTTTGATTTGCTCTAACGCTCCGTCCATCATCCCCTTTGATACCGCTTTGTTCGCCCTTAGTTGGCAGGGTATGCCCAGACGTGGGTCCCTTGCTCACTTTGCCACTGGATTCAAGATAGCCTGGCTGATGAGGGTTTTGAACCCGAAACCGGTCTCAGGATGCTTGTTTCCGGTCCAGGGAAGACATGGCTTGGCAGTTCGGGCTGGACTGTTCCCATGAGTCACAGGGTCAGACTGATTTGCATATGGCCATGTCTGAACTGGGGTGGTGGAGTGAGCTAGAGAATGATGATGGATTAAACCCAGATCAGTTGACTGGGGGTGAGTGTTTGATTTGCTCTAACGCTCCGTCCATCATCCCCTTTGATACCGCTTTGTTCGCCCTTAGTTGGCAGGGTATGCCCAGACGTGGGTCCCTTGCTCACTTTGCCACTGGATTCAAGATAGCCTGGCTGATGAGGGTTTTGAACCCGAAACCGGTCCCAGGATGCTTGTTTCCGGTCCAGGGAAGACATGGCTTGGCAGTTCGGGCTGGACTGTTCCCATGAGGCACTGGGTCAGACTGATTTGCATATGGCCATGTCTGAACTGGGGTGGTGGAGTGAGCTAAAGAATGATGATGGATTAAACCCAGATCAGTTGACTGGGGGTGAGTGTTTGATTTGCTCTAACACTCCGTCCATTATCCCCTTTGGTATCGCTTTGTTCGCCCTTAGTTGGCAGGGTATGCCCAGACGTGGGTCCCTTGCTCACTTTGCCACTGGATTCAAGATAGCCTGGCTGATGTGGGTTTTGAACCCGAAACCGGTCACAGGATGCTTGTTTCCGGTCCAGGGAAGACATGGCTTGGCAGTTAGGGCTGGACTGTTCCCATGAGGCACAGGGTCAGACTGATTTGCATATGGCCATGTCTGAACTGGGGTGGTGGAGTGAGCTAAAGAATGATGATGGATTAAACCCAGATCAGTTGACTGGGGGTGAGTGTTTGATTTGCTCTAACGCTCCGTCCATCATCCCCTTTGGTATCGCTTTGTTCGCCCTTAGTTGGCAGGGTATGCCCAGACGTGGGTCCCTTGCTCACTTTGCCACTGGATTCAAGATAGCCTGGCTGATGAGGGTTTTGAACCCGAAACCGGTCCCAGGATGCTTGTTTCCGGTCCAGGGAAGACATGGCTTGGCAGTTCGGGCTGGACTGTTCCCATGAGGCACAGGGTCAGACTGATTTGCATATGGCCATGTCTGAACTGGGGTGGTGGAGTGAGCTAAAGAATGATGATGGATTAAACCCAGATCAGTTGACTGGGGGTGAGTGTTTGATTTGCTCTAACGCTCCGTCCATCATCCCCTTTGGTATCGCTTTGTTCGCCCTTAGTTGGCAGGGTATGCCCAGACGTGGGTCCCTTGCTCACTTTGCCACTGGATTCAAGATAGCCTGGCTGATGAGGGTTTTGAACCCGAAACCGGTCCCAGGATGCTTGTTTCCGGTCCAGGGAAGACATGGCTTGGCAGTTCGGGCTGGACTGTTCCCATGAGTCACAGGGTCAGACTGATTTGCATATGGCCATGTCTGAACTGGGGTGGTGGAGTGAGCTAGAGAATGATGATGGATTAAACCCAGATCAGTTGACTGGGGGTGAGTGTTTGATTTGCTCTAACGCTCCGTCCATCATCCCCTTTGATATCGCTTTGTTCGCCCTTAGTTGGCAGGGTATGCCCAGACGTGGGTCCCTTGCTCACTTTGCCACTGGATTCAAGATAGCCTGGCTGATGAGGGTTTTGAACCCGAAACCGGTCCCAGGATGCTTGTTTCCGGTCCAGGGAAGACATGGCTTGGCAGTTCGGGCTGGACTGTTCCCATGAGGCACAGGGTCAGACTGATTTGCATATGGCCATGTCTGAACTGGGGTGGTGGAGTGAGCTAAAGAATGATGATGGATTAAACCCAGATCAGTTGACTGGGGGTGAGTGTTTGATTTGCTCTAACGCTCCGTCCATCATCCCCTTTGGTATCGCTTTGTTCGCCATTAGTTGGCAGGGTATGCCCAGACGTGGGTCCCTTGCTCACTTTGCCACTGGATTCAAGATAGCCTGGCTGATGAGGGTTTTGAACCCGAAACCGGTCCCAGGATGCTTGTTTCCGGTCCAGGGAAGACATGGCTTGGCAGTTCGGGCTGGACTGTTCCCATGAGGCACAGGGTCAGACTGATTTGCATATGGCCATGTCTGAACTGGGGTGGTGGAGTGAGCTAAAGAATGATGATGGATTAAACCCAGATCAGTTGACTGGGGGTGAGTGTTTGATTTGCTCTAACGCTCCGTCCATCATCCCCTTTGATTTCGCTTTGTTCGCCCTTAGTTGGCAGGGTATGCCCAGACGTGGGTCCCTTGCTCACTTTGCCACTGGATTCAAGATAGCCTGGCTGATGAGGGTTTTGAACCCGAAACCGGTCCCAGGATGCTTGTTTCCGGTCCAGGGAAGACATGGCTTGGCAGTTCGGGCTGGACTGTTCCCATGAGGCACAGGGTCAGACTGATTTGCATATGGCCATGTCTGAACTGGGGTGGTGGAGTGAGCTAAAGAATGATGATGGATTAAACCCAGATTAGTTGACTGGGGGTGAGTGTTTGATTTGCTCTAACGCTCCGTCCATCATCCCCTTTGGTATCGCTTTGTTCGCCCTTAGTTGGCAGGGTATGCCCAGACGTGGGTCCCTTGCTCACTTTGCCACTGGATTCAAGATAGCCTGGCTGATGAGGGTTTTGAACTCGAAACCGGTCCCAGGATGCTTGTTTCCGGTCCAGGGAAGACATGGCTTGGCAGTTTGGGCTGGACTGTTCCCATGAGGCACAGGGTCAGACTGATTTGCATATGGCCATGTCTGAACTAGGGTGGTGGAGTGAGCTAAAGAATGATGATGGATTAAACCCAGATCAGTTGACTGGGGGTAAGTGTTTGATTTGCTCTAACGGTCCGTCCATCATCCCCTTTGATATCGCTTTGTTCGCCCTTAGTTGGCAGGGTATGCCCAGACGTGGGTCCCTTGCTCACTTTACCACTGGATTCAAGATAGCTAGGCTGATGAGGGTTTTGAACCCGAAACCGGTCCCAGGATGCTTGTTTCCGGTCCAGGGAAGACATGGCTTGGCAGTTCGGGCTGGACTGTTCCCATGAGGCACAGGGTCAGACTGATTTGCATATGGCCATGTCTGAACTGGGGTGGTGGAGTGAGCTAAAGAATGATGATGGATTAAACCCAGATCAGTTGACTGGGGGAGAGTGTTTGATTTGCTCTAACGCTCCGTCCATCATCCCCTTTGGTATCGCTTTGTTCGCCCTTAGTTGGCAGGGTATGCCCAGACGTGGGTCCCTTGCTCACTTTGCCACTGGATTCAAGATAGCCTGGCTGATGAGCGTTTTGAACCCGAAACCGGTCCCAGGATGCATGTTTCCGGTCCAGGGAAGACATGGCTTGGCAGTTCGGGCTGGACTGTTCCCATGAGGCACAGGGTCAGACTGATTTGCATATGGCCATGTCTGAACTGGGGTGGTGGAGTGAGCTAAAGAATGATGATGGATTAAACCCAGATCAGTTGACTGGGGGTGAGTGTTTGATTTGCTCTAACGCTCCGTCCATCATCCCCTTTGGTATCGCTTTGTTCGCCCTTAGTTGGCAGGGTATGCCCAGACGTGGGTCCCTTGCTCACTTTGCCACTGGATTCAAGATAGCCTGGCTGATGAGGGTTTTGAACCCGAAACCGGTCCCAGGATGCTTGTTTCCGGTCCAGGGAAGACATGGCTTGGCAGTTCGGGCTGGACTGTTCCCATGAGGCACAGGGTCAGAATGATTTGCATATGGCCATGTCAGAACTGGGGTGGTGGAGTGAGCTAAAGAATGATGATGGATTAAACCCAGATCAGTTGACTGGGGGTGAGTGTTTGATTTGCTCTAACGCTCCGTCCATCATCCCCTTTGGTATCGCTTTGTTCGCCCTTAGTTGGCAGGGTATGCCCAGACGAGGGTCCCTTGCTCACTTTGCCACTGGATTCAAGATAGCCTGGCTGATGAGGGTTTTGAACCCGAAACCGGTCCCAGGATGCTTGTTTCCGGTCCAGGGAAGACATGGCTTGGCAGTTTGGGCTGGACTGTTCCCATGAGGCACAGGGTCAGACTGATTTGCATATGGCCATGTCTGAACTGGGGTGGTGGAGTGAGCTAAAGAATGATGATGGATTAAACCCAGATCAGTTGACTGGGGGTGAGTGTTTGATTTGCTCTAACGCTCCGGCCATCATCCCCTTTGATATCGCTTTGTTCGCCCTTAG
This sequence comes from Calotriton arnoldi, assembly GCA_963921515.1. Lineage (NCBI taxonomy): Eukaryota > Metazoa > Chordata > Amphibia > Caudata > Salamandridae > Calotriton > Calotriton arnoldi. Next base: position 1,193,190 of record CAWUFW010006158.1, read on the forward strand.
TTGGCAGGGTATGCCCAAACGTGGGTCCCTTGCTCACTTTGCCACTGGATTCAAGATAGCCTGGCTGATGAGGGTTTTGAACCCGAAACCGGTCCCAGGATGCTTGTTTCCGGTCCAGGGAAGACATGGCTTGGCAGTTCGGGCTGGACTGTTCCCTTGAGGCACAGGGTCAGACTGATTTGCATATGGCCATGTCTGAACTGGGGTGGTGGAGTGAGCTAAAGAATGATGATGGATTAAACCCAGATCAGTTGACTGGGGGTGAGTGTTTGATTTGCTCTAACGCTCCGTCCATCATCCCCTTTGGTATCGCTTTGTTCGCCCTTAGTTGGCAGGGTATGCCCAGACGTGGGTCCCTTGCTCACTTTGCCACTGGATTCAAGATAGCCTGGCTGATGAGGGTTTTGAACCCGAAACCGGTCCCAGGATGTTTGTTTCCGGTCCAGGGAAGACATGGCTTGGCAGTTCGGGCTGGACTGTTCCCATGAGGCACAGGGTCAGACTGATTTGCATATGGCCATGTCTGAACTGGGGTGGTGGAGTGAGCTAAAGAATGATGATGGATTAAACCCAGATCAGTTGACTGGGGGTGAGTGTTTGATTTGCTCTAATGCTCCGTCCATCATCCCCTTTGGTATCGCTTTGTTCGCCCTTAGTTGGCAGGGTATGCCCAGACGTGGGTCCCTTGCTCACTTTGCCACTGGATTCAAGATAGCCTGGCTGATGAGGGTTTTGAACCCGAAACCGGTCCCAGGATGCTTGTTTCCGGTCCAGGGAAGACATGGCTTGGCAGTTCGGGCTGGACTGTTCCTATGAGGCACTGGGTCAGACTGATTTGCATATGGCCATGTCTGAACTGGGGTGGTGGAGTGACCTAAAGAATGATGATGGATTAAACCCAGATCAGTTGACTGGGGGTGAGTGTTTGATTTGCTCTAACGCTCCGTCCATTATCCCCTTTGGTATCGCTTTGTTCGCCCTTATTTGGCAGGGTATGCCCAGACGTGGGTCCCTTGCTCACTTTGCCACTGGATTCAAGATAGCCTGGCTGATGTGGGTTTTGAACCCGAAACCGGTCACAGGATGCTTGTTTCCGGTCCAGGGAAGACATGGCTTGGCAGTTCGGGCTGGACTGTTCCCATGAGGCACAGGGTCAGACTGATTTGCATATGGCCATGTCTGAACTGGGGTGGTGGAGTGAGCTAAAGAATGATGATGGATTAAACCCAGATCAGTTGACTGGGGGTGAGTGTTTGATTTGCTCTAACGCTCCGTCCATCATCCCCTTTGGTATCGCTTTGTTCGCCCTTAGTTGGCAGGGTATGCCCAGACGTGGGTCCCTTGCTCACTTTGCCACTGGATTCAAGATAGCCTGGCTGATGAGGGTTTTGAACCCGAAACCGGTCCCAGGATGCTTGTTTCCGGTCCAGGGAAGACATGGCTTGGCAGTTCGGGCTGGACTGTTCCCATGAGGCACAGGGTCAGACTGATTTGCATATGGCCATGTCTGAACTGGGGTGGTGGAGTGAGCTAAAGAATGATGATGGATTAAACCCAGATCAGTTGACTGGGGGTGAGTGTTTGATTTGCTCTAACGCTCCGTCCATCATCCCCTTTGGTATCGCTTTGTTAGCCCTTAGTTGGCAGGGTATGCCCAGACGTGGGTCCCTTGCTCACTTTGCCACTGGATTCAAGATAGCCTGGCTGATGAGGGTTTTGAACCAGAAACCGGTCCCAGGATGCTTGTTTCTGGTCCAGGGAAGACATGGCTTGGCAGTTCGGGCTGGACTGTTCCCATGAGGCACAGGGTCAGACTGATTTGCATATGGCCATGTCTGAACTGGGGTGGTGGAGTGAGCTAAAGAATGATGATGGATTAAACCCAGATTAGTTGACTGGGGGTGAGTGTTTGATTTGCTCTAACGCTCCGTCCATCATCCCCTTTGGTATCGCTTTGTTCGCCCTTAGTTGGCAGGGTATGCCCAGACGTGGGTCCCTTGCTCACTTTGCCACTGGATTCAAGATAGCCTGGCTGATGAGGGTTTTGAACCCGAAACCGGTCCCAGGATGCTTGTTTCCGGTCCAGGGAAGACATTGCTTGGCAGTTTGGGCTGGACTGTTCCCATGAGGCACAGGGTCAGACTGATTTGCATATGGCCATGTCTGAACTAGGGTGGTGGAGTGAGCTAAAGAATGATGATGGATTAAACCCAGATCAGTTGACTGGGGGTAAGTTTTTGATTTGCTCTAACGGTCCGTCCATCATCCCCTTTGATATCGCTTTGTTCGCACTTAGTTGGCAGGGTATGCCCAGACGTGGGTCCCTTGCTCACTTTACCACTGGATTCAAGATAGCTAGGCTGATGAGGGTTTTGAACCCGAAACCGGTCCCAGGATGCTTGTTTCCGGTCCAGGGAAGACATGGCTTGGCAGTTCGGGCTGGACTGTTCCCATGAGGCACAGGGTCAGACTGATTTGCATATGGCCATGTCTGAACTGGGGTGGTGGAGTGAGCTAAAGAATGATGATGGATTAAACCCAGATCAGTTGACTGGGGGAGAGTGTTTGATTTGCTCTAACGCTCCGTCCATCATCCCCTTTGGTATCACTTTGTTCGCCCTTAGTTGGCAGGGTATGCCCAGACGTGGGTCCCTTGCTCACTTTGCCACTGGATTCAAGATAGCCTGGCTGATGAGCGTTTTGAACCCGAAACCGGTCCCAGGATGCATGTTTCCGGTCCAGGGAAGACATGGCTTGGCAGTTCGGGCTGGACTGTTCCCATGAGGCACAGGGTCAGACTGATTTGCATATGGCCATGTCTGAACTGGGGTGGTGGAGTGAGCTAAAGAATGATGATGGATTAAACCCAGATCAGTTGACTGGGGGTGAGTGTTTGATTTGCTCTAACGCTCCGTCCATCATCCCCTTTGGTATCGCTTTGTTCGCCCTTAGTTGGCAGGGTATGCCCAGACGAGGGTCCCTTGCTCACTTTGCCACTGGATTCAAGATAGCCTGGCTGATGAGGGTTTTGAACCCGAAACCGGTCCCAGGATGCTTGTTTCCGGTCCAGGGAAGACATGGCTTGGCAGTTTGGGCTGGACTGTTCCCATGAGGCACAGGGTCAGACTGATTTGCATATGGCCATGTCTGAACTGGGGTGGTGGAGTGAGCTAAAGAATGATGATGGATTAAACCCAGATCAGTTGACTGGGGGTGAGTGTTTGATTTGCTCTAACGCTCCGGCCATCATCCCCTTTGATATCGCTTTGTTCGCCCTTAGTTGGCAGGGTATGCCCAAACGTGGGTCCCTTGCTCACTTTGCCACTGGATTCAAGATAGCCTGGCTGATGAGGGTTTTGAACCCGAAACCGGTCCCAGGATGCTTGTTTCCGGTCCAGGGAAGACATGGCTTGGCAGTTCGGGCTGGACTGTTCCCTTGAGGCACAGGGTCAGACTGATTTGCATATGGCCATGTCTGAACTGGGGTGGTGGAGTGAGCTAAAGAATGATGATGGATTAAACCCAGATCAGTTGACTGGGGGTGAGTGTTTGATTTGCTCTAACGCTCCGTCCATCATCCCCTTTGGTATCGCTTTGTTCGCCCTTAGTTGGCAGGGTATGCCCAGACGTGGGTCCCTTGCTCAATTTGCCACTGGATTCAAGATAGCCTGGCTGATGAGGGTTTTGAACCCGAAACCGGTCCCAGGATGTTTGTTTCCGGTCCAGGGAAGACATGGCTTGGCAGTTCGGGCTGGACTGTTCCCATGAGGCACAGGGTCAGACTGATTTGCATATGGCCATGTCTGAACTGGGGTGGTGGAGTGAGCTAAAGAATGATGATGGATTAAACCCAGATCAGTTGACTGGGGGTGAGTGTTTGATTTGCTCTAATGCTCCGTCCATCATCCCCTTTGGTATCGCTTTGTTCGCCCTTAGTTGGCAGGGTATGCCCAGACGTGGGTCCCTTGCTCACTTTGCCACTGGATTCAAGATAGCCTGGCTGATGAGGGTTTTGAACCCGAAACCGGTCCCAGGATGCTTGTTTCCGGTCCAGGGAAGACATGGCTTGGCAGTTCGGGCTGGACTGTTCCTATGAGGCACTGGGTCAGACTGATTTGCATATGGCCATGTCTGAACTGGGGTGGTGGAGTGAGCTAAAGAATGATGATGGATTAAACCCATATCAGTTGACTGGGGGTGAGTGTTTGATTTGCTCTAACGCTCCGTCCATTATCCCCTTTGGTATCGCTTTGTTCGCCCTTATTTGGCAGGGTATGCCCAGACGTGGGTCCCTTGCTCACTTTGCCACTGGATTCAAGATAGCCTGGCTGATGTGGGTTTTGAACCCGAAACCGGTCACAGGATGCTTGTTTCCGGTCCAGGGAAGACATGGCTTGGCAGTTCGGGCTGGACTGTTCCCATGAGGCACAGGGTCAGACTGATTTGCATATGGCCATGTCTGAACTGGGGTGGTGGAGTGAGCTAAAGAATGATGATGGATTAAACCCAGATCAGTTGACTGGGGGTGAGTGTTTGATTTGCTCTAACGCTCCGTCCATCATCCCCTTTGGTATCGCTTTGTTCGCCCTTAGTTGGCAGGGTATGCCCAGACGTGGGTCCCTTGCTCACTTTGCCACTGGATTCAAGATATCCTGGCTGATGAGGGTTTTGAACCCGAAACCGGTCCCAGGATGCTTGTTTCTGGTCCAGGGAAGACATGGCTTGGCAGTTCGGGCTGGACTGTTCCCATGAGGCACAGGGTCAGACTGATTTGCATATGGCCATGTCTGAACTGGGGTGGTGGAGTGAGCTAAAGAATGATGATGGATTAAACCCAGATCAGTTGACTGGGGGTGAGTGTTTGATTTGCTCTAACGCTCCGTCCATCATCCCCTTTGGTATCGCTTTGTTCGCCCTTAGTTGGCAGGGTATGCCCAGACGTGGGTCCCTTGCTCACTTTGCCACTGGATTCAAGATAGCCTGGCTGATGAGGGTTTTGAACTCGAAACCGGTCCCAGGATGCTTGTTTCCGGTCCAGGGAAGACATGGCTTGGCAGTTTGGGCTGGACTGTTCCCATGAGGCACAGGGTCAGACTGATTTGCATATGGCCATGTCTGAACTAGGGTGGTGGAGTGAGCTAAAGAATGATGATGGATTAAACCCAGATCAGTTGACTGGGGGTAAGTTTTTGATTTGCTCTAACGGTCCGTCCATCATCCCCTTTGATATCGCTTTGTTCGCCCTTAGTTGGCAGGGTATGCCCAGACGTGGGTCCCTTGCTCACTTTACCACTGGATTCAAGATAGCTAGGCTGATGAGGGTTTTGAACCCGAAACCGGTCCCAGGATGCTTGTTTCCGGTCCAGGGAAGACATGGCTTGGCAGTTCGGGCTGGACTGTTCCCATGAGGCACAGGGTCAGACTGATTTGCATATGGCCATGTCTGAACTGGGGTGGTGGAGTGAGCTAAAGAATGATGATGGATTAAACCCAGATCAGTTGACTGGGGGTGAGTGTTTGATTTGCTCTAACGCTCCGTCCATCATCCCCTTTGGTATCGCTTTGTTCGCCCTTAGTTGGCAGGGTATGCCCAGACGTGGGTCCCTTGCTCACTTTGCCACTGGATTCAAGATAGCCTGGCTGATGAGGGTTTTGAACCCGAAACCGGTCCCAGGATGCTTGTTTCCGGTCCAGGGAAGACATGGCTTGGCAGTTCGGGCTGGACTGTTCCCATGAGGCACAGGGTCAGACTGATTTGCATATGGCCATGTCTGAACTGGGGTGGTGGAGTGAGCTAAAGAATGATGATGGATTAAACCCAGATCAGTTGACTGGGGGTGAGTGTTTGATTTGCTCTAACGCTCCGTCCATCATCCCCTTTGATTTCGCTTTGTTCGCCCTTAGTTGGCAGGGTATGCCCAGACGTGGGTCCCTTGCTCACTTTGCCACTGGATTCAAGATAGCCTGGCTGATGAGGGTTTTGAACCCGAAACCGGTCCCAGGATGCTTGTTTCCGGTCCAGGGAAGACATGGCTTGGCAGTTCGGGCTGGACTGTTCCCATGAGGCACAGGGTCAGACTGATTTGCATATGGCCATGTCTGAACTGGGGTGGTGGAGTGAGCTAAAGAATGATGATGGATTAAACCCAGATTAGTTGACTGGGGGTGAGTGTTTGATTTGCTCTAACGCTCCGTCCATCATCCCCTTTGGTATCGCTTTGTTCGCCCTTAGTTGGCAGGGTATGCCCAGACGTGGGTCCCTTGCTCACTTTGCCACTGGATTCAAGATAGCCTGGCTGATGAGGGTTTTGAACTCGAAACCGGTCCCAGGATGCTTGTTTCCGGTCCAGGGAAGACATGGCTTGGCAGTTTGGGCTGGACTGTTCCCATGAGGCACAGGGTCAGACTGATTTGCATATGGCCATGTCTGAACTAGGGTGGTGGAGTGAGCTAAAGAATGATGATGGATTAAACCCAGATCAGTTGACTGGGGGTAAGTTTTTGATTTGCTCTAACGGTCCGTCCATCATCCCCTTTGATATCGCTTTGTTCGCCCTTAGTTGGCAGGGTATGCCCAGACGTGGGTCCCTTGCTCACTTTACCACTGGATTCAAGATAGCCTAGGCTGATGAGGGTTTTGAACCCGAAACCGGTCCCAGGATGCTTGTTTCCGGTCCAGGGAAGACATGGCTTGGCAGTTCGGGCTGGACTGTTCCCATGAGGCACAGGGTCAGACTGATTTGCATATGGCCATGTCTGAACTGGGGTGGTGGAGTGAGCTAAAGAATGATGATGGATTAAACCCAGATCAGTTGACTGGGG